>VWYI01001355.1:55806-88267 GCA_013399455.1 Anthoscopus minutus | reverse complement strand
GGGGTAGTTATGGGACACTATGGGGTGGTTATGGGAGTCTATGGTGTGCTATGGGGTGGTTATAGGGCACTATGGGGTGTTTATGGAGCACTATGGGGTGGTTATGAGGTGGTTATGGGGGTCTATGGGGATGGTTATAGGGTGGTTGTGGGGCACTTTGGTGCGCTATGGGGTGGTTATAGGGCAGTTATGGGGGACTATGATGTGCTATGGGGTGGTTATAGGGCACTGTGGTTATGGGATGGTTATTGGGTGCTATGGGGTGAATCTGGGGTGGTTTTGGGGGGTTATGGGGTGGTTATGGGGTGGTTATTGGGTGCTATGGGGTGAATCTGGGGTGGTTTTGGGGGGTTATGGGGTGGTTATTGGGTGCTATGGGGTGTATCTGGGGTGGTTATGGGGTGGTTACAGCCCCAGCAGTGGCTGGGGACACCCGGTGACCCTCCCCAGGGTGGAGGTGACAAACCACGCTGCCTGGTGCTCCCCCAGAAGCAGTTGGGTTGAGGGCTTGGAGAAAGCCCCTTAGCACCTGTGTCCTCCATGGGAAATGATGGATGAGGAAATAAAACCTGGCTGCACTTGCTGCCCACTGAATTCTGCTTCCCACAGCCTTCCTCAGCAGCCCCATGGCAGAGTTCAGGGTAAAAGGGAAATACCCTGGAAGTGTGGGTGTCCTACAGGTGTGGATAACAGCACAGGAGTGAGTTCAGCAGGATTGAGGCTTTCCAGGCCTGGCTGTCTCCCACATCCCCAAGCCCTGCTGTTGGGATTGAGGATGGAATTTGCCCAGCTCCCAGCCACAGCATCCTGAGAACGGGAGTCAGAGCAAACTTCCCCCTCCACCTGCTGCTGTTATTGCTTCCACAGCAGGGACAATCTGATTTATTGGAGCTTTTTCTTTATTTCCCAGTGGTTTTCCCGGTGCTGTGGAGGGAAGATGAGCTGTCTCATCACTGCTCTGCTCTCTGACCACGTCACATCTCCAGCTGCTCTGCTATGATGGTGACACCTCGGTGTTTGGGCCTGCCCTGATCCAAAGATAAAAACAAAAACAGGGGAAAGAGGAAGGGATGGAAGTGCAAGTGTGAGGTTAACTCCAAAATCCCATTATCCTGGCTTTTCCTGGGAGAGCAGCTTTTGCAAAGGTGACTCTGCTTGTCTGGGGCGTCGCTGGAGACCAAGTGTGGGCAGGACATGTTGGGATTTCCAAAAAAACATCTGTGACCTCCCAGCTGTGCCTGTGAGGGGCTGCTTGCCCAGAGTGAGGGGAGATGGATTTCCCAGAGTGAGGGGAGATGGATTTCCCAGAGTGAGGGGAGATGGATTTCCCAGAATTGAAACGGATTTCCCAGAGCAGAGACATTTGCTGCTCGAAGTATCCACCCTAGCAGGGCCAGCAAAGGCTTGTAAAGTTTCCAGGAGTTTTATTCCAGCTCATAAAAGAAAAATGGGATTTTTTTTATCCTTCCACATAGCATGGCAATACACAAAAAGCAGGGAAAACCCCAGGAACTTGAAGGGTGCTTGCGGAGAGGTTACAGGGTCTCTGTCACCTGCCTTAAATGTGAAATGTAGGGCAAAAGCTCCACAGAAACTCGTGGAGTATTTGAGGATATAAAAAGCAAAGGAATAACACGACCAGATGCTCTGTGACTCTCTATTCGTCAGTGAACAACACAGACACCAAACAATTAAACTTATTAGATACTGCAAGACAACAGAAATTAATTTCAGCACTTAATTAGAACACCTCTCATCTCCCCCTTCATCCCTGTTTTCCTCCCCTTCCCTTCCCTAGTTTGTCCACATGTGTTTCCAGGGAGCATCCTTCAGGGAAGAGGGAGGTGTGAGATATGCCAATGTTTATTTTAACAGCTCCGTTTTTAGGGCTCTGTTGTGAACATGCTCCTCCTGTTGAACGGGCTTGTTGCTATGGGATGAAATGCTCCAAATTCCTTGGGTTTGTACTTTTTCTCCTTCCCACCTCCAGGCAGTTCTTGTGCAAGGATATTCCCACGGAGTGTCCTTCTTTCCCTTCATTAGGGAAGGAGGCAATTAATGACCCACCGCAGCTGGATGGAGTTTCAGCTGGGCTTGGAGCAACCTGGCCTAGGGAAATGCCTCTGGGGTGGAAGGAGATGAGATTTAAGGTCCTTTCCAACCCAAACCAATGCAGGAATCCATGAACCCAAACCCAACCCAAATCAGGACTTTCTGCAGTGCTCGAGGACCCCTGTGAGGCTCAGGGTGGGCGCTTGACCTGACCTGCGGCACCTCGCAGAGCACCCACCAAAATCCTGCTAACCCCGCGGCCAATCCCAGTACTCACACTTCATTTGTTATTCAAATCAAGCTCATTAGAGCATCGCCAGCTCTAGTGGCCCCTTTCCAGCAGCAGAAGCTTTCAGCGGAGCATTTCAGCTCCTCACACAGTCCATTAGACACCACCACCCCCAGGACAAATTTCCCGCTGACCCTCCGCTGCTTGCCCGGGTTTTCTCCCGTCTGCTCCAGCCGCACTGGGCTGTTTTTACGCCGAGGGCTGGAACATTTTCCAGCTCTTTATCCCAGCTTTGTGCGTGCCTGTGGCGGGGGCTCCCGGGCCTGGCTCCCCTCCGGGAGCGGGGATGTGAATGGAACATCTGGCAGCGGCTCTCGTGACAGTAACGCAGTAACGAGGGCTGGTAATTAATGGGCTGACAGGTTTTTGTTTGGTTTTGTGTTGTTTTTTGTTGGTTCGGTTTTTGGTGTTATTTTTTTCCTCCTGTGCAGAAAATCCCTCCGGTTTATCGAGTTTTCCAAAGCAAGTGTTGTGGCTGGAATCTGGGCATGGAGCCCAGCTGGTTTACAGAGCTTCACCCTCCTCTGCTGCTGGTGCAGCCAGGGATGTGCTGGGAATGCAGGAAACACCTGCAAACAGCTGCAAAACCACCCCAAACACCTGCAAAACCACCCCAAACACAGCCCAAACACCTGTAAACACACCAAACACCAGTGAACACCTTCAAAATCACCCCAGACACACCAAACATCTGCAAACACACCCCAAACACACCCCAAACACCTATACCTGCACTGTGCCAAGGACTGGAGGATGCCCTGCAGGAATTCGGGATCTCCCCCTGCACAATATCCTCTGTTTCCAGGGACTGGATTCCTTCCCAGGGATAAGAAATCCTAAAAACACCCAGGTCAGAGCCAGCATCCTCACGTGTCCAGTGAGGAGGCAGGGGTGTACACCTGGCCTGGTGTCATCATCTTCATCCTCATCACCTCTGAGGATCTCAACCCTGTTTGGCTCCATCCCCTGCAAATCCCAAATACCTCTGGCTGCTGCTGCACCTGTGATCTGTGTTGACTTTTCCAGATGTTTCAGGGGAAATGGCAGATATGACAGCAAAATAAGAAATGTGGATGGCTGGAAGCGTTTCTCTGCTGCTGCCAGCCCTCAGGTGGGGTTTGCAAGAGGAAATTTTCTTTGAGAGCACAAATATTTGTTTTCAAAGGCAGTGGGCCTCACCTACCACCTTTTCTCCAGGAAAACTCCTCCTGGATTGCAGGGCTCACCCAACTCTCACTTCCCAGAGCACCCAGAACCTCCAGTGCCCCTCTCAGCACAGCACATCTGTCCTTTCCCCTTCCAGTGTTTGCTGCCAGGTTACCCCATGCTTTTCCCTGCTCATCCAGCGTATTTTCCCTGGATTTTGCTCCCACAGCTGCCTGCCTGCTCCTCCTGGCCAGGATCACTGGCAAATCCCTGCCCAGCTGCTCATTTAAAATCCCAGCACAGCCACCGAGCCTCCTCCACACTGCAGAACTGCAATAAAAGTTTAATTGAGCTCCTCCTTCCAGAGGAGACCTCCCTGGGTCGGTGCCAGCCCCTCAGGTGACCCTCTGCAGCCACAGGGTGTGTGTTTTAATGCCAGAGCCAATTTGATGGCAAAGGGAGACTGCTCAGGCCACGGGGAGCAAGAGCTCTAACATTCATTCAGAGTGACAGGGCCCTGGTGCAGGATGCCTGGTAAATGCTTAAATTGCCACAGATGGCAGATTTGTGTTTGCTCTCCCCAAGGCCTCTGGTGCTGGGGGCTCGCTGGGAGTATTTGAGGAAGGGCCCACGGTGCTGCTCTGCCTTTTCTGGTGGCTCAGAAAGTGCCAAAACGTGATAAATGGGAAAATTCTCCTAGAGGTGGGGAGCGTCTCTAAAAGCCAGGTGAAAACGGGAGAAGGAGGGTGAGAAAAAGCTCAGCCCTTGTCTGAGCTGGTTCACTCCCCAAGCTGGGAGGATGCTGAGGAGCAGCAGGGAACAGACCTGTGGGGATGGCCCTGAGCCCCTGTGGGGTTCCAGCTGGTCTGGGATGCTGCTCCCTGTCCCACAGCAGTCCCTGAGGGTCGCTTCTACCTCCTCTCCGAGGACACCAAAGCCACAGACCTGTCAGTGACCACAGCTGCCCACCCAGACAATTCCTTATGCAATCACTCTTTTAGTTCCCTTTTTCTTTTTCGGTTTGATTTGACAGATTTGCTTCAAAACCAGCGTGGGGAATACAAATGACATGTTCAATCCAGATCAGCTCCTGGCTTTACAACATCCCAGAGAAGCTAAGTGCTGCATTATCACAAGTGCTGAGAACAAAAGCCCAGCTCAGGTTGTGGCTCCTGGGGCTCTGCCACACCCCACAACCACTCCTCCCGTGTCCTCCTGTGGTGGTTACACACCAAATCCCCAAAAACCATGATTTTCTTCTTCCTGGGTCTGTTTTTCAGGAGGAAGAAGTAGTTTGGGGTGAGTTAAACTCCTGAGGGCTGGTGCCTATTCTGCTGCATCCCTCCTTTACCCTCATGGATGCAATGGGAACGTGGCCATCCCTTCCAAAAGGCTTGGGAACCACGTTTGAGAGGTTTCCAGCACCTCCCTTCACCCCTCTCCAGGTCAGCAGAGCCACTGCTGCTCCCCTTCTCTGCAGATTTTGGGAACAGCTCGTGCCTGGGCTTGTCAAGTGGTCACTCACCTCCCCAAATTTTGGCCACGGTGGTAAATCTGGCCAGGGACCCATCTGTGCTTCCCAGGAGACCCGATTTTCCTCCTGTGTTTGTAGCTGCACTCCTCCAGCTCCCAGTTTGTGTGATCCACTGAATATCATCCATGCCCAGCTGGCTTTTATTTACTCCTGACGGACCTGAGGCTGCAAGATGCTAGGACAGAGGGTTTCAGGACCTGTCAGCAGGCAGGAGCACATCCAAGATAAATGAATATAAAGAGGGATGTGTACATTTGTTTTTACAGTGCTGTGGAAGTGGAGTTATTAGGAAATCAGCCTCTAATTGCCCTCTTAATGATTCTAACTCCTCTGCACTCATTCAGAGTCATCTCCATTGTATCAGGTATGAAAAGAGCAGCCTCATTGACATGGTTTATAACTTTATTAAAACCTGGGGTTTCATATAAATAATGAGCAGCTCCTCCGTTATATTTCCCCAGTGAAGGAAATGTGTGTGTTGGTGTGGGTCCAAGGCAATTTGTAAACACAAAGTATTAAAAGGCTCAACAATCCTAAAAAAGTTTTAATTGGAAACTCAACAAATTGCTTTGCAAGTTCGTAATGCTTCAATATGGAACTCTCCGATAATGAGGAGCTAATTAAGGGGCCAGGATTCAGTTTTTTATGATAACTGTCTCCATATGGGCTCAGCACTCGGCGCTTGCAGAACTAATGAAGGTCAGAGAAGTGACAGCAGAGGAAAAAAGAGAAATTTTTAGCTCTCAGAGTTGTGATGCTGCTAAACAACAGCCAGGGTTTCTGTCTGGCTTCTAGGCCAGGTGCCGAGTGAGCTTCATTTAAGTCCTGGGACAGGCTGGGGAGCATTTCACTGCCCAGAGCTGCATTTCACTGCCCAGAGCAGCATTTCACAGCCCCAGAGCTGCATTTCACTGCCCCAAAGGTGCATTTCACATCCCAAAGCTGCATTTCATGGCCCAAAGCTGCATTTCAGAGCCCAAAGCTGCATTTCAAGGCCCAAAGCTGCATTTCACACACCAAAGCTGCATTTCACGGCCCAAAGCTGCATTTCACAGACCAAAGCTGCATTTCACAGACCAAAGCTGCATTTCACCAAAGCTGCCCAGAGCTGGGCAGGATCCCATGGGATGGGCAGAGCACTCCAGGGAAGGGGCTGGACCAGAGCCAAGGGCAGGGCAGGATCACGGCTTGGTGAAGTGCAGGAATGAGAGCAAATCCCATCATCCCAGGGCAGGTGTGACCCAGCTGGAGGGCACTGCTCCCTCTGGCTCAGGATGAAGGCAAAATTAAATCATGGAATGGGTTGGAAGGGGCCTTAGAGATCATCTCATCCCACACTGCCATGGCCAGGGACACCTCCCACTGTCCCAGGCTGCTCCAAGCCCTGTCCAAACTGGCCTTGGACACTTCCAGGGATCCAGGGGTGGCCACAGCTTCCCTGGGCACCCTCTCCACCCTCACAGGAAAAATGTCTCACTAATATCTCACATATCTTCAGTTAAAGCCATTCCCCTTTGTCTTGTTGTTCTTAAAATTCCATTTCCATCAAATCTGTCACAGCTGTTAGAGCTGGGACTCGGCTGGTAGGGCTGGGAGCAGCTGGGGTTCTGCACCAAACCCTCCCAAATCCCTGGAGCAGGGCTTCCCAAGGAATACCTTGGTGAATATTAACAACACAAACACACAAAACTATGGTCAGATGTTCCTCTGAAGCAGCTCACTGACTCCCAGGACTAAATTTGGACCAACAAGCCTCGTGCATCAAATAATTAAGTCATAGGCTATAGAAAGCAATCCTCTGGGATGTTCTTGTCTTTGAGTGGCTCATCCACTTCCAATCTAATCCATACCATTAAGTGCATGGCCATATGGCATCCATTTATAGAATATTGCACTACAGGCAAATGGGACAAAGGTACATCCCTCAAAGCACTTCTCTCATCTCATTAACTTTGGGTACATGTTACACAGGAGCTGCTCTGGCTCTGGTGCGTTCAAGGACATTTTGTGCTCTGGAGCCTTTGTCTTAAATGAATTGCACTTGGAAAATTAGAATCTAAATGTAGCTGTGCCCTAAAGCAAACAGCATTATTTTGCCTTTCTGTAATTTGATTTATTTTTGCAGATCGATGTTTTGAAGCAGGAGTGTTCTTTTGTCCTGGGCTCCTGTCTAATGGCCATGCTGAGTGTGGGGTGTGCCTGGGTGGGCTCTGCAGGTTTCAGTGGTGCTCTGCCATGTGCTGTGCTCTGCTTGAAACCTCTCCCCGGAACGGGACACCTTGGCTGGGACAAACTCTGTCAGCACCTGCAGAGGTCTTACAGCACCTGCTGTAAGATGTGAGGTCCCATTTCCCTCTGCTGTGAGGTTTGGTCAGTTTGGTCACACCAGCATTTCCCTCTGTGGTGAGGTTTGGGGTCCCATTTCTGTGTGTGAGGTTTGGGGTCCCATTTCTGTGTGTGAGGTTTGGGGTCCCATTTCTCTCTGTGTGTGAGGTTTGGCATCCCATTTCTGTGTGTGAGGTGTGGGGTCCCATTTCTCTCTGTGTGTGAGGTTTGGGGTCCCACCTCTCTCTCTGTGTGAGGTTTGGGGTCCCATCTCTGTGTGTGTGAGGTGTGGGGTCCCATTTCTCTCTCTGTGTGAAGTTTGGGGTCCCATTTCCCTCTGCTGTGAGATGTGAAGTCTTGGAGAGGAGCCACCTCCTCATTAGAACGACTTCTAGGATGGAGGACACAAAGCCTGGCTGCTGGGACAATAAACCCCAGCAAAAAGCAATCCAGCACGTGGTACAGCCAGGATTCCCACCCACTTTTCCACCCTGATGCCCTTGTGAAGCTGGGCAGGAGCAGTTCCAGTGCACAGCCCAGCTCTGGTGCCATCAGCAGCCTCTGTCCCATCAATTGCAGCATCCCTGGATCCAGCCCTAACCCCTACAGTAACAGTGTGCTGCCCCTCAATGGGTTTGCACTGAAGAAATACATTAATTAAATAGAAATGACTGCAGGTACCTTCCTGCTTTTTGGCTTAAGAGATTTCTCCTGCGCACTGAGGATCAATACTGCTGCCAATTACACAATGAGTCTCCAGCTCCTCTTTTTGAGCTTCTTGGAGGGAAAACACAGCTAAATAGCAAAGTTCTCCACAAGCCTGGCAGTCCAGAGAGCTGGAATTACAGAGTGCAGCAGAGGAATGAGTCCTCAGAGAGCTGTCCCCATTCTGCATCCAGCCAAGGCTTCAGTGAGAGCAGCAGCGCTGACACAGGGCAGCCTCAGCCCCGTGGAACTGCCTGGAACATCTTCACGAGGAAGATTGCTCTGCGCTTGTGGCTTAATCCAGCTCTGAGAAACCACATTACACTGTTCTGTTTTCTCCCTTTCCCCTCCTCCTGTTGAAGAGCCCAGCAGGGAACTGCTGCAAAGGCTGAGAGGTTGAAATCCATATGTGCAGCTTGCAGCAAACACCGATTGCTGATATTCAATTTCCAGACCTTGGTGATCCCTGCTCCTTCCCAGGGCCTTAAACCATCCATCAGCCCAAAAGGCTGAGCCTTGTTGGGCCACTGGGCTGAAAAATAGTCATTCCAGGTGGTGCTAAACATGGCCAGGCTGTGGGGGCAGAGGGGACAAACCCCAGGGCCACCCCAGCCAGCCCTTTGCAGCTCGCACAGGGACCATGCCCCAGCTGCCCCTGAGATCCAGCTCAGGGGGCTCCCTGGATGGGTGGGAAAGGTGCTGTGCCTTCAGCTGGAGCTGCCTGGAGTGGGAATTGCTAAACATTGTTCTTCTTGTGCAGAACAAGGGGAGACATGGGACCCCACATCTCACAGCAGAGAGAGGTGGGATCTCAAATATCACAGCAGATGAAGAGGAAACCCCAAATCTCACAGAGAGAGATGGGACCTCAAATATCACAGCAGACAGAGAGGAGACCCCAAATCTCACAGAGAGAGATGGGACCTCAAATATCACAGCAGACGAAGAGGAAACCCCAAATCTCACACAGAGAGAGATTGGACCTCAAATATCACACCAGACAGAGAGGAGACCCCAAATCTCACAGAGAGAGAGATGGGACCTCAAATATCACAGCAGACAGAGAGGAGACACCAAATCTCACACAGAGAGAGATGGGATCTCAAATCTAACACCAGAGAGAGATGGGATCCCACATCTCACAGAAAAGAGAGATGAGACCCCAGATGTCACACCTGAGGGAAATGGGACCCCACATGTCACAGCAGAGAGAGATGGGACCCCACAACTCACAGCACAGAGATGAGACCCCAGGTCTCACAGCAGGGGGAGATGAGCCCCCTGTAGCCCTGTGAGGGCCCTGCTTTGGCAGACGCAGCAGGGCTGATGGTGCCCAGCCCCAGCCACTCTTTAGAACAAGTTAAATAAAGGAGATTTTTACCTCCACAAGCCTGTAGCAAACTCAGGGTGAGGAGCACTCCAAGAATCCAGGAAGGAATGGGGTCCAGTTGCCTTCAGCAGTCCGAAGCAGCATCTGCAGCTCCAATAAAGGGGGCAGATGATGAGAATTCCTCCTTTTGTGGCACCAACACCAGACACTGTCAGTCCCTGAGGGGGTGGCTGGACCCTGCCCACAGCAGGAGCAGCCACAGGCTTTTACCTCCTTGGAGCGGTGCCTGCTCCAGATGAAAATGGGAAGGGAATCCCTACAGAGCAGAGAGCCAACCCTCCACCCTCCCAGCCCCAGCTACACATCAGGAAATATTGCCTGGAAGAAAACTCAGGATGGCTGCTCAGCATTTACCCCAAAAATTTTCTGCTCTCCATCCCCTGCACTCACTCACTCATTCACTCACACAGAGAAAACAACAATCAAAGCAGGGAAGTCTCCTAATAGTTTTATTGTTCCTTAGATAACTGTGGATAGTACAAAGTTTTCCTCTTAAAAAAAATTAATTACCTTCACACTTCCATAAACAAAGCTTCCTATGGGAATCTGCTGCCACAGAATCTCCACAGAAGCGATTTCCAACCACCATAATGCTATGTAGATAGTATAACAGTAAGAGAATATTCCTGTAATTATCAACATGAAATTGATTACCTGTGTATAAGGGTGAACACTGACTTTTTTTTTTTTTGCCTTTTTAGAAACAAAAAAACCATCATTTATTAAATCCAAACTACATCATTGCATTTACAACATTCATTGCATAAACTGGACATACAAAGTTTTGCCACCTCTGGTAAATAACAGACATACATTATACAATATAGTTGCTGAATACATAAGTTCAAACAATATGGGTACAACAACTTGTTCATAATACATACTTAAACCATCGTGTTTAATAAGTTACTAAGACACAGATCCATGAGCTACTTCGGGTCTCAGCACAGTTAATCTAAGTGACAGGAACACAGTTGAGAGAGACGGTAGCTGCAATGGAAGGCAAAGAAAACCAACCTGTGATAGGTCTTGTTGAGACAGCCAGAGCTCCTCACGGGTCAGCTTTTCCTGCTTTTCCTTTCCACACATCCATCACAGCTGCCCGTGGCGCCGGGGGAATGTCCATGCAACCCACACACGGAGGAGAGTGAGGCTCCCGAGGGTGAACTTCCAACAGTCATTGCCTTACTGCTTGAGGATGTTCTCTAGGTTTGCTATCGGAACAGAAACAAAACAAAACCCCAAACTGAAGTGGTTCTCTGAGTGCAGTTCCAGCTGCAAGTACGTGGTTACTCGTGAGTCTATAACACAGGGCCAGACTTCTAGAAATGTAGAGGTAATGCTGATCTGTCAGGTTTATGCTGAGTAATCCTCCATGACGTTGGTCTTAATTTTGGCAGCTGTTTATATATTTACTTATTTAGAGTATGTTTCCTTATAGCATTTTTTCTTAAAATTAGTTTCTCCCTTTATTTTCCTTTTTATTACTTCTCATTATTTTTTTTTTTAACTTTTCCCTTTTCTTTAAATTTTTTTTTTTATTCCCCTGAACCCAGTTTCTAACCAAGGCCGGGCTACAACTCATCGGAGCGGATGACGTGGAAGAGGGTGACGTTGTACAGGATTTGATGCCCGTTGTTCCAGGCGTAGAGAGCTCGATCCTTGGGGTTGTAGTCCAACATGGAGATGTGGGAATACTTGTTCTGGAAGGGGATGTCGATGTACTCGTAGGTGGAGGCGTTGGTCTGGTAGGCGTAGTGCACCTTGGTGCCGCCCGAGTAGCCGTTGGTGACGTAGAGGGTGCCGCAGATGATGAAGGCCTCGCCAGCGCTGCGTTTCGGGTAGCTGGTGTTCCAGGTCTGCAGGCTCTGCAGGGTGTTGGGGTCCAACTTGCTGATGACGATGTTGCCAGCGTTCTGGTTGGTGGCATAGACGGCCCAGAGCCCGTTCTCGTCCACCATGAGGTCGATGTCGGAGTGGCCGCCCCAGGCGTAGTGGTACATGTTGTTGTAGCCGGCGTAGTCCAGGCTGCGCGTCTTGAGGATGGTCTCCGTTTTCAAGTCGAACCTGTTGTGAATACATGTTGTTAAAAACAGGCTGGGAACTGGTGTGAAATGGTTGGTGCTGTGAGTATACATGATGTTACGTTATATTATTGGGTTTTCACAAGTATTAAATGGAATGCTATATGTGTAATGTTGACAAACTTTGCTGTACTAATAGAATTTCTTTTCGGCTAATAAGGAAATTTAGAAACAGTAGAGTGATACATTTATATTTCTTAGGCTATAGTATGGTATTGAAGTAAAGAGTGATTTTTTACATATGACCCAGTGAATGAAAAGATAAGCAGAAAATCTCCCCTGCATTCCTAGATTCTCTTGTCCAGATGAAGATGACAGTGGCCAGGCTCCAAGAGAAGAATTTATTGAACCTCTCTTAGCAGGAAGTGTGAGACCAAATGGTGCCATAAGAAGATTGATCTGCTGGAGAAGGGTGAAACTAAGCAAAAGAATGTCTAAACTTAAAATGAGTGCACAAGGACCCATGAATATGAACAGGCTGGTGCTTTTAAGGAAAATCCTGTTTAGTAAGGCGTGCTCTTGGAATGACACCCAGCCATTTTAACCCTTTGCTTTATTTCTGTCTCCTAAATTGCCTTTTTATTAAACTTTTTAAAAATTATACCGAAAAGGTGCAGCTCGTTTTTCACAGTAGTGAAACAGCTGATATAGTTATGCTTGTGAACTGCCTGCTTGATTAGGATAAAACCCAAGGGACCCAAGGGGTGAAGACCCCTGCTACTGACATGCCAACCATCAGCACCTGAAGGAAGCATGGACTAAAACCCAGGCTGGGGGTGAGAGTAAGAACAGACTAAAACCACAACCGAGAAACGCACGCGCTCGGAAAAGGCAGTCCCGAGGAGGAGCCAGCCTAAAAAGTACTTGGAACATGTCAATTAATTTTGAGGAAAAGTTTGAATATGTATAATTGTTTATGAATATGCAATATAAAGGGGTATAAAAGGTGTCTCTGAAAATAGCAGGTGCACTCTCGGCAGAATGCCAAGCACCCGGCCGCTAAACTTTGCTTTTTCTTTGTCTCCTCTTGTCCTCTATTCAACTTGCAAATTTTACCAGGAGAGTGAACGTGGTTTTTTCACAAACCTGATGATGATGTGGCTTTGGTATTTGTTGAAGTAAATGGAGCCGTTGTAGACCACCTGGCCCGTGCCTGACCACGGGTGGGGCAGGCGGTGGGAGGTGAAGTTGTCGGTGTTCATGAAATCCGCCATGGATTTGTACTCGCGGACGAAGCGGTTGTTGTGGTAGCTGTCCATGTACCAAACCTGCACAAGGCAAACAGTAAGGGTCAGGGATCACCTCAAAAACTGGGCTGGGAGAGAAATCCACAGCCAAGGATTGTGGAGTTGTTATTGAATGGTTTGGAATGGAGCTTAAAACTCATCCCTGCCAAGGATATCTTCCACCAGACCAAGCTGCTCCAAATCCCGTCCAATCTGGCCTTGAATCCAGGCAGCATCTGTCAGCTACACCCAGAAATAACCCCAATTTCTGGACCCCCAAATCAGCCGAGAAATCCAGCGAACAGCAAAGCTTTCCCTGGGGGATAACCTGCTATCTCCTTGGCTTAAGTGCTCCCCTGGGAATGTCGCGTGGCTGGCACCACTCTCCCTTCCCGAAGGCAATTAGCAGCTTTTCCCTGGCTAAACCCAGCATTTTCTGTCGCTGCTGCTTTTGCTTCCCGCGGTAGCACTCAGTAAATTACAGCAGCTGCTGTGCACAACTCCATTAATTTGGAATGCGGGAGCGAGGGATGCAATCACTCATTGTCAGGCAAATTCAGGCAAAAAGTCCATATTGGTTTAAAAATCATACACTGCTGCATCAAAAGCTTAAAGTGAGGCTGCTGAAATATAAGAGACAAAGACATCTAAATCTTGCTCTGGGTAGATTGGGGAGAGATTTTAGATCATCATTTAAGTGCCAGTTCACTGGGGACACTGTCTAGACTCCTTAAAAAAAAAAAAAAGCTTTTGTTATATGAAACCAATTCCGAGGCAAATGACCAAGCTGTGCAGTTAATATCCACAAGAAATATCCAGCCAGCCACTGACATTCTGAATGTGGTTCCTGCCTGAAAATGAGAGAGCTGCTTTCTGTAAGAGCCATTTAGGAAGGAGAAAAGGTAAATTTAGGAAGGAGAAAAAGTAAATTTAGGAAGGAGAAAAAGTAAATTTAGCAAGAGGGAAGCCTTTAAGGCTGCAAATTTAGGTGATGGAGTGCAGATTTCTTCTGCAAACCCCTTGCAAAATCTGACAGCTCTGTGTCTGGAGTGTGATCATCAGTCTTTGAGAAGAGCAGCCCAACATTTGGCTGCTGCCTCTGGGAAGTCAACTGGGGTCTCCAAAAACTTTGGAGGGGATTTCAGCCTTCCAGCGTTACCTCCCTGGAAAGCCTGCAGGGGTGGGGAATGAATGGCTCCGACCCTCAGCCCCAAACTGTGGTGGGCTTGGGGGTGGCTGCAAAATCACCAGAGAACACCCAGAGCTGGAAATGAAACTTCAGCTGAAGCACTTTGGGAAATTACAGGAGAAAAAAATATCCAAAACATGACTCTCTTTGCTGCTGCTGTTTCATTATCTGGTATTAAAAATTCAATGTGCAAATGTGTTGTGCTCAGTTTTTAAAGCCCAGCAGAGCCCGGTGTCACCTTGGGTCCCTGCAGGACCCAGCAGCGTTCCAAACTCTGGGAAAGCAGAGATTGATGGATGAACCATGTCCCATCACAGCAGCTGGCTCTGGGCAACCTCCTCCTGCCCGTGCACAGCAATCCCAGCTCTCAGCACCCCCCTGCTGCTCCCACAGGACTCACAAATCTCTCCCGGTTGTGTTCCACGGTTTCATGGCATGAACAAACGATCACATGAACACCAAACACCTCCTGGGGCTCGGGGACAGGAGCTGGGGCTGATAAATCACTGAGTGCCCATCCTCGCTTTCCCATTCTGCTGAGCAGCCAATGAAGTTCACTTAATGGTGTGTTCCTAATAAAATCCCCAGCAGGTTTTATATATTAAATACACAGAGAAGCTTGGGAAGCTCCAGCTCCAGTTTGCAGCCTACTTGTACAACAAAAATACGCTGCTGCAAAAAGTCATGGCTAAAAAAATGCCAAAAAACAGCGGTTTTAGATAAAATTCTCTGAAGACACAGGAGGATCTTTAGCATCTGAACCACCAACTTCAGCTGAAAATTGTCTTAGTGCCAAGGGAAGCAGGAAACACAGCCTGAAGGGGACAATTCTGTCCCTTCTCTTGAGCAAAACAAGACGTGACGTAGGTAAAACCTTCCCATCTCACCTCTAAGTAGGGTTTTATTTGGGCTGGAGGTGAAATTTTGCTTAATAACTGTAAAATATGGAGGTGTTGAATTGGGGAACCAGTGCCAACCAGCTGCCTGCTGGAGAGAAGGAGCCTGACAACTCAAGTCACCTTCAAAGAAACCACCCAGGGGTGACTTCTCCAGAGCATCCCTTGTCCTTTCTTAGCCACAGAGCGGATGCCAGGGCACAGATCCCAAAATAGGTGCCCTGATCCAGCCATTGCTGGTGCCTTTATCCTTGGAAAGATGCTGCACGCAGGAGGGAATTACGGGCAACCAAGCTTTGTGCTTTTTGTTTTGTTTTGCTGCCTGCAAATCCTCGGCAAACACTCGAGATATTTTCCATTCCATCAGTCATGGGGAGCCAGGATTGATTTTCAGCCAGTTATTGGCCTCCTACCTCCTTGGGATCAAAATTGAATGGTCTGAATGGAAAAAAAAATAGAGACCAAAACAAAGCAAAACAAATCTCTCTCTCTGGCTGCAGTCAGTTAATTCCTCACAACAATGAAGGTGGAGGATGGAGGGCAAATGCAGGCAGATGACATTATCAGAGGTGCTGGCAGCAGAAGAGCAGCAGGGACCAGGACCACGGGTCCCTCTGCTCAGCCCCAGCTCCCTCCTGGCTGCCAAACACAGATTAAACACCCAATACTTGGGGTTTTTTTCCCACACAGATCTCGTGGTGACAATTCTGAGCCCACGGACCCTCATTGCTGCACAGAGCTTCACCTGCCCAGGACCAGTGCGGGGCTGCTCAGCTTCTCCTCATCCTCCCTCCCTGTGGGATGCTCAGCCCCCTCCCGCATCCCTGTGGGATGAATGAGGACATTCCCCAGGTTTCCCAGGGCAGGCACTGTCCTCGGCCACGCTGGTGGGACACAGGGACCATGCTGTAACACTTACCTTGTTTTCTCCCTCAGGAGCCAGAGGATCCGTCATCCACGATCCAAAGCGGGACCCCGAGGTTTTAATTGTGATCGGGTCACTTATTCCCGTCAGCTTCCCACAGGCTGGAAAAGAGGGGAAGGCTGGTGAGCACCAGGAGCAGTCCCACCCATTCACCTCTGCCCACCGCCCTGCCCTGCTGAGCTTTAATTACGGGCAATCAGGTCAGGAACAAGTGTCGGATGCTTTTGGTTGTTTCACACCTCTTAATGACAATTGTCCTTATCGCTGTCCCCAAGAAAAGGAGCTTTGCTGAGCCCGCCGAGCTGCGAATGGCACAGAATTGAGAATGAGAGCAGCCGGGTGGAGGAAGGAGCTGAGGAACTGCTCTGATCCAGCGGCTGCAGCCAAGATAAAAAGGCAGCCGTGGCTATTCCGCCCTGCTGGAAACGTGCGTTTGTTACAGGTTATGCAGAGGAGAAGAGAAAGAGGAAGGTGGGTAATGGCACACGCTCTAAATCTCCTCCCTGCAAAGATCATTTACCAGCCGCTTTCCCTGCTCCCTCAGTGCTGCACACTCAGGAGACACTGATGGATCCACCAGCCTCCTCCAGCCAGCTCTGGGACAGGAACCCAAACGCAGGATGAAGGTGGGAGCATCCCGAGGATCCCGCAGGAGCTGCCCCGGGAATCCTGCCCAGCTCAGCCTCACCAGCACGGGCAGAGCGCTGCGAACCAGCTTTGAGGCACACTCAGGGGCTCCAAATCTGCTGAATCCAGGGAGCCTTGCTGGGTTTTCAAGCCCTAAGTCCGAGGGGAAGCAGCAGCACCTCTCCTCCAGTTCATCTGCCACTCCTGGCTCTGTCCCCAGCACCTCCCTGGGGCTGGCCATGGGTGTGGGACCCTGCAGCCTCAGCACGCAGCCACATCCAAGTTCCTTTTGCCAACAACATCCCCAAGTTCCTTCAAAGCTGCCACTCTCCCCTGCCTCACCAACATTTTACCGTGTGTGCAGTGAGGAGGGACAGGTGGGGAGATGAAGCTCCCTCGGTGGGGGATTCCTGTTGGGCAGGGAGAGCTCATTTCAAACCCAGACACACGCAGGGCAGGGCAAGAAAAGCTCAGGCAGAGCACAGGGCCACAGCTGATGGTCAGGAGGTGCTTCCTGAGCTCTCCCGTGTGATGTGGGAGCCCCTGGCAGGCTGGGGAAGGGGAAGGAGGCAGTGCTGGGGTGGAGAAGCCGCTCTGGGTGCGGTGCTGGAGCTGCACTGCGGTACCTGCTCAGCGCTGCCCAGGGGCTGGGCTGCAGGTGGGAGCTCCTGCAGGTGCTGCTGGAACACAGGGAGAGCTCTGCCAGCTCAGGACAAGGTCATCCTGCTCCACATTACCAAGTAAAATCATAGGGTGGTTTGTTATTAGGGACCATTAAAGGTCATTTTGTCCAGCCCCCTGAAACAAGCAGGGATGTCTTCAACCAGATCAGGTTGCTCAGAGCTCTGTCCAACCTGACCTTCATAGAATCACAGATTTTACACCCTGAGCATTTCCAGAACTCTGCAATCTCTCTCAGCTGCCTCTCTCCTTGGCCTGTTCTCACCTGCATTTTAATTCCTCATTAGACACATCCAACTGTCTCAACTCTGAGCTGTGGCCAAAGGGATCCCCTTAGCCCAGGGCAGAAAATAGAGGAAGATATTCCTGATGTGCACCAGCAGGGCATGACCAAGGGCAGCAGCAGTGCTCCCACAGCCTGCAGACCCATGCAGATAAAGGGAGATGCCACCAAAAAGCAGAGCTTTCCTGAGACACACGGCACAGGAATCTGCCCTCTTCCTGCTGCACTCCAAACCTCTCAGCCCAGAGGGAGAGCAAAGTACTGGAAAAGAGATGCAATGGGTTAAAACAACAAATTTGAATGTCTTGCAGGGGTCCAGCCTTCCCCTAATCCCAGATCTGCTCAGCGCTGCCTTCCATTACCACAGCCCTACATTGCTGCCACTTTATCTCTTCCTCCCATTTCCCTGGAGAAGAGCGTGGTATAAAAGCTCATTGATTTAAAAAAAACACAGTTAAATAAAAAAAGCAGCAGCAGCTGGTAAGGGTAAGTCAGTGTTGTTTGCAACATCTCCTACACGTTTAGCTAGAGGCACACACAGCCCAGCTCCTCGTGCAAGGGGGTTGTTCTCACACAGGGCAGCGTGTTCTCTCTCCTGGTGCAAACCCATCCCAGACACTCTGCTGCTGGGGGGATTTAACAGGGATTCTTTAAGATCCCAAGGTAGCTTTGCTGGGTTTGCCAGCCAGGCATGGAGAGTTCCAGCCCTGGGAGCCTCACCCACCCCAGGAGATCCACACCACACTCGCAGTATCAGCAGCTGAGCCTTTTGCAAAGCCCCCTCCTGCTGGGGTGGCAGGAGCATGGGATGCTGTGGGCATTCCAGGTCACTCAGGGACAATTGTGTCACAGAAAAGCACATCCTGGTGCTCAGCCAGGAGTCCAGGACAGGGGAAACCCGTGAGGAGCAGATTTTAGGGCCTCACAGAGGAGCTGCTTTCACTCCTCTTTGCCCAGCGCTATTCAGGTCCTTTTTGCTGGACACAAATCAGCCCCTTCTCATGTGTCTCTGTCCTGCACCCTGCAATGAAATGCAGCTCCTTCCTCCAGCAGGATTGGGCTGCTCCCCTCCTCCCAGGACACCAACACCTCCACTGCAGACCCCAGATGCTGCCCCCAGGTCCTGCTTGGCAGCTCCCAGCAGCTCCTCCACCAATTCCAACCAGGCACCAGCTCCTTCTGGGCTCCGTGGCTCTGCTGCTACAGCCGGGATCTATCCCTGCTCTGGCTTCCCAGGAAGCCAAGGATTGATTTCCCCATCCCATCCCAGCCCTCCAGGGCAGGGATGGGGCTGTGGCAGCTGAGCTGTGCCAGGATCTTGCCTCTGCTGCCTGCTTGGGAACAGCCCATTCCAAAAGCATCAGGGATGGGGCTCCATCCCAGTCCCTGCACCAGGATTTTTCCCAAGGAAATCTTGTCCTGCCTGAGTTAAATTCCCCCTTGATCCAAGGAGTGATAACCCCCGTGCTTCCTCCTAGGAACATTAATGGGAAGGCTAAAATCCCTGTATAAACAGGGATCTTTGGGAGTGTAAACAGAAACACAGATTGAAGTTGCCATTATTGACTTTTTTTTTCCCTCCGCACACATGCCAGGGTCAGGAAGAGTTTTCACTATTGATCCATCAATAATGCTTAGGAAACCCAAAATGCAAAGCAGGACCTTGGCTGTGGAAAAGGCTCTGCACTGTCAAGGCTCAGAGCTTCCTGGGAGAGGTGAGCTGGATGGGAATGTGGCACCTCCCTTCCCCCTGGCCTGTGGCAGCAGCTCCCTGACCCTGTTTGGGGCACACACACTCCAGGGGAGCAGCAGATCCCAGCTAAAACGTTCTCCAGTGAGCCCAGCTGAGCAGAAAACCTGCAGCAGAGTGAACTCCTCAGCAATCAGGGCCTCATTGTGTGGTAGCAAAGCATTTGTAAGGCTGTTATCTGAATTTAACTCAATTAACAACCATTTCCAGCGGTTTACCTGCCAGAGAGATAAACAGCATTGGAAATTCAATCCGTGCTGTTTCTTTTAAGTGACCAAATAAATCACCCTCCTGAGTGAGCAGCAAATCCTCTGGGATGAGCCTTTGGGAGGCACAGAATCCATCTCTGTGAGCACCCAGGGCTGCTGCCAAAGAGCTGCCTTGACCCCAGAGAGAGAGAGAGCAAGGGCAAGAAAAAGCCAAAAAGCCCAGCTAAAGACTCAAAAAGATTTAAAAGAACACCCAAAACTTTCTAGACAAGGTTACCTGCAAGAGCTCAGCATCCCAACCTGCCTCATTCTTACCTGGGCTACTGGTCCCAACTGGGCCTGGAATGAGCAGAAAGGGTTAATGGTCCAAGAGCAAATTCTACTTTTTTGGAGCCCTGAATGGTTTGGGAGCTACTCCTTAAAGTCTGCCCAGGGTCAATGGGGAGATTGTCCCAGCTTCCCTGGCTGGAGAGGGGCTGTGTGGGCCAGGGTGACTTTGTTGGAAGAGCTGTCCCCAAGTTTAACGTCTCAAATCCCTGCTGCTGCTGCTGCTCCCTCTCCCTGTGACCCACAGCTCCTCCTCATCTTCAAGGGATGGGCTGAAGGCTCTGGGTGCAGCAGGGGATCCCTCCTCGGGCACCTCTCCTCTGCCTGCAGCAGGGGCAGGATGAGAGGATCCAAGGCAGGGCAGAGCTGCCCTTGCTGGGGATGTGGGGCTGCCAGGAGGTCTCTGTGTGCCCTTGGTCCAACCCACACCCCTGGGCCTGTTCTCCTTTCTTATCTTTCCTCCTCATCTCTTCATCCTCCCTTATCTTCCCACAGCTCCAGGAATTAGGGACTGAGTGATTCCAGCTCATTCCTGTCCCCTCTGGGCCTTCAGGGGGAAGCACAAGAGCCTGAGGGCAAGGTCAGAATCTCCCTCCAGGCCAACCCTGCTGCCCTCCCTGTGACCGACATGGGCTGAGGGGAGGGACAGCAGAAAGGGGCAGGAAGCCTCAGCCTTTGCTCTCAAACCAAACCTGGGGCACCAGCAGTCATTAATTAATGAGAAATAAAACTCTGATCTCTCTTGGCCCGGGGGGTTTTACCTGTACCAAGGGTACCTTAGTGCCTGACTCTTTCAAATACTCTGAGCATCCACATTTAAATGGGAATTTCACTCTCTGAGTGAGATGGAGCCTACAAGGGATGTCCAAGGAACTGGAGGATGGAAATGCAGAGGGAGTGGAGGGGAGGTGGCTGCTCACAGTGTGGAGGCATCTAGAAACAAGCAAAAGCAAGCTCAGCAGCAGAGCCAAGAGAGAAACAAAGCGTTACCTTGCCAAGGATATAAAGTGCTCAGAAGAGATCTGATCTTCCATGAAGTTACCTGAGAGTGTAATTTCGTATGTGCTACCAAAATAGACTGCAGAGCAGTTAATGTGTTTGGATTATCTAAATGGCATGGCAAGAAAGTCAATAATGGAAGGAGAAATTAAATCAAGCCAGAGCTGGCCCAACAACTGGTGCAGAGAGTCCTTGCAGCTGTGGAAGGCAGTGCCCTCCTCCTTCCCCCCGTGTCTGGGGTCCCACGTTGGGTTTGGCGACAGCTGAGCCTCCCCACAACAGCCCCATGAGTTTCAGTCAATTCAAACCCTCTGGAGGAGGTCAGAGATGAATCCCTGGTGGTTTAGCAGCAGCCTAATGATGGAAATGGCTCCCTGCTCCCTCAGGGAAGGGGAGAGGGAGGGTTCACACCCCGCACAGGGGCAGGAGCACACCGCGCACCAGCTCCGCCATGCTCCGCTCCGGGGGGATTGCCAAGATGCAACAAAAAGAAAGGAAACCGAGGGAAACCAAGGCACAGCCTGCACAGCCCCACACCCCCCACCACGAGCAGAGCCCTTTGCTGACAGGCCAGGTCCAGGGATGCAGAAGCAAAAGGGGTGCAAGTGTTGGCTTTGCATAAGCGTGAGCAGCCACTTATGCAAGCGCTGCCCACACGCCCGCTCCGGGGAGGAGGATCCTGAAGCGCTCACACCACGAGCAGCATTGCTCCTGCCAGTAATCCTGGGCAGGACTACTCCCAGGAGGAATGTTCCTGGTGGCATCACTCTTGGCAGGATCACCCCTGGCTGTGTGGAGCTCATCCCTCGCGGCCGGGCGCGGCACCAGATGTCCAGCGGGGCATCTCTGCCTCCGGCCGGGATGCGTGCGTTGGCGCCGGTGGCGTTGGAGCCAGGGCCACCATGGTGGTTCTGAGCCTACCTAATTTTTGCATGCATGCACGAAGCCTTTCTTCAAGATTTGACACTCTGTTCTGAAGCTCTTCGTAGTCATAGGCGCCAATCTCCTCCTGGAGTTCGTTTAGAACTGACGTCAGATTCTGGACCTCCTCTTTAAACTGCAATACCAATTTGGCATCGGCTTTGTACTCTTCCAACACTGGTATCAAAGGCCTAAGTTCCTCCATTTTCGCTTTTATTGCCTGCAAGGTTAAAATAAGCTCGGTTCAGTGCTATGCGTGCAAAAATCTGCAACACTCTGCCTTGACCTGGGTGCTTCCTATGGGAGCGAAATGTTCACATATCCCACAATTATTAGCATTAAAATTAGCTCAATTATTATTTTTGGTCCGAATGATGTCTTGGCAGGAACATATTAAACAGGCTGCAGAACACCAAAATATTTGGGAAAGGCCTTTATTTGTCATTTTTAGAATGCAACATCTTAGGGTTACATGCTTCAGATCACATACACAAAGAGTTGTTGTTGTTTTTTTTTTTCTTTTTTCTCTTTCCAAAAAATAAAAGAAAATAAGATATATATGCATTGACAAGGGTTTCAAACTATTCATGAAATGCATCTACAATTGCATGCAAAGGAAGATCTTGGTTGTGTGGTTCAAGGTTCCTTAGTGAGATATGGTGCTAATTTGGAAAATAATCAAAAAAATCAATGCATGGTGCAAAATGCTCTGTGGCCCTCTTTTCATGGTTACATGGGAGTGAACTGCTTCTTCAGTCACTGCAGCATTGAAAAAACTTGCTTTTTAGTTAGCCCTGTAAGCAAGAAAATGAAATACTGTTGAGGATCTAGCTCACTAACCTGCCTTATATAGATAGCCATTCATAGACAAATACTCTTACGGCACTAAAGAGAGAAAAAAAACCAACACAAGAGCTGCAAAGCACTCACAGTTTAATGCTGGCATTAGCAGGAACAAAATGCTGTGGCTGTTCTTTCAAATGCTGCTTTGGCAGCAAATTGGACAAAAATTCCTCACTGGTTTCAAGCGCGGAACAGAAAGATAAAATTCATTATCGGACGGATTTTGCAGAAATCAAACTTTTCAAAAAATTTTTTGGGGTTTTTTTCCTTCATTTAAAAGCTCAGAATGCAGCATTTTGTTGCAGATGCTTTGCTCCAGCAGCTAATGAGTAGACATTAATATGCATGCACCTACCCGTTAATGAAGCCTGTTAGAACACCCAAAATCCCTGGTGCTGCTCAAATTACAGTGGCCAAGCTCCCAGCACCCAGGGCTGTGACATCTGCCTGTGTCCTGAAGCTTTTGGGGATGAACAGGGTCA
Organism: Anthoscopus minutus; assembly: GCA_013399455.1. Classification (NCBI taxonomy): domain Eukaryota; kingdom Metazoa; phylum Chordata; class Aves; order Passeriformes; family Paridae; genus Anthoscopus; species Anthoscopus minutus. The sequence goes on along the minus strand of VWYI01001355.1, from coordinate 65,384 downwards.
GGAATTCCTCCTCAGCCTCTTTCCCTTCCTTCCCATTCATCCCCTCTCCTATTTAAGCCACGAGGTATTTTTCCCTCCTGTGCTTTGCACGTGGGGAGTGCTTTAATTTTATTTCATTTAAAGTTCCCTGGCGGGCAATGGGGAGGGTTGAACTCATCAGAATGCTGGGAGGGGGGGAAAAAACCCAATAATAACTGAAATAAAGAAATAATTAAATAAAAGAAACTCATGCTCAAGTCTTCCCATCCAGACTGCAGAGCTAAATTTAGGGTCCTGCAGTAACTCTAGATTGGGAGCGGAGGAGGTGGAGTTGGTGAAAAGTTTTAAGAACCATCTTCCCAGCTTTTTATGAGATAATCATGGTATTTCAGTATTTAGCATTAAAAAAGTCTGCTTTAAAATACCAGCCAGCTGCCTGCAAAGGAGGGTGGGAATCAGCTGGGTGGCTGATCAGTCCCCAAATTCCACCAGAAATCTTCTCAGTCTGATTTTTTATATCTATTAACCCACAGCAGTGCTAAAATTCAAGATTCCAGTATTGCTCAGAACATCTTTTTGGCAATTTCATTCATCCTCCAGCAACTTCCTGAGGGTTTGGCCACTGCTTCCAGTGCCAGCTGAATTCCAGAGGCTGCAGCTCCACTCCCCCTCTGCCCAGCACCAGGACACCACACAAAACCCATCAGAAGGTGCTGCCTCTGCTGGCAACACCCAAAACTGGACAAAATCCTGGAGCTGTGCAGTTTGCCAGCCTGAGGACAGCTGTAATAATTATATTTTTGTCGGTTTTTTTTTTTGAGGGGTGGGGTTGATGTTTGATTGATAAACTCCTTTCTCCAGCCACCCCCAGGGGAGGTGTGGTTTGCTGAGTGCCCAGTGTGGTTCTATGGAAAGGGAGCCCCAGTTGCTGGGTTTTCCCAAGAAATGGGTGCTGGGCATGGCATGGAGAAGCTGCCTGGCCACAGAGGGGAACCCAGAGCTCACCCAGAGCTCACCCAGAGCTCACCCAGAGCTCACCCAGAGCTCAGGTGTCTCCCTGCAGACCCCCGATGGAATCACCCTGCGCTGCCCTATTTAGGGCACCCGGCTGGGTGTGGGATCTGTGCTTTTACCCTGTCCCAAGATGCAGGGCTGAGGATGGGAGGCCACCACGTGGGTCTGGCTGTTCTTTGGACAGGAAGGAGCCCACAGCTGGTCCCCTGATGGGAACCAGGGCCACAGTGCTGTGCCCATCCCGACAACTCCCTGGCCACAGCTCGCGGAGCAGTTTGGGAATCAGACCTACCTTAAACTGCCTTGCCAGGTGCTGCTTGTGGCTTTCCTCCACTTGCTTAAATTTGGATTCCAGTCCCCTCATCTGGTTTTCCATCTTCTCCACGTACTGTAGGTCTCTCTGAGTCCTCCTGTCCAACACCTCTATCGACTGGGACATGTTTTGCACCTGTCAAACGAGAAGGGACTCATTAAGAAGGTGCTGCCAGCAGCGAGGCAGCCCCCCTTGCATCCCAACGCTGACCTTTTCCACACACTCAGCACAGCTAAAGGTCAATCTACCCATGCATTATTTACTGCTTCATCAACAGCAGCTCCCAGATTACGACCCCGTGCTCTAGAACACAGCAAAACCGGTTTTCCCAACGATTTTTGTTTTTCTGCTGAGCTGCAGAGAGGAATTCAGCAATCCAACATGGAAATGAGCGGTGGAGCCGAGGTTAAAACACATTGCTCAGGCTGGCCTCACTGACAGGCACCTGCTGTGGCACAAGGAGAGCTCAGAGGTGACAGCAGCACACCTGGCTGGGAGGAAAAGCTTCTACCCAGGTGCACATTTCCATCTCCTCGTGAGCACAAACCCCAGCAGAACTTCATTATCCACCCAGCCTGTTCAGACAGCATCTCCCACAGCAAACCCAGCGGCTGGGAGGGAGTTCTGGGGCCGGGAAGCACCGGGGGATGGTTGGAACCCCCCTGGTGCCCTCCTGCTCGGGAGGTTCAGCTTCCGGAGCCGAGCGCTGCCGCATTCCCGCCGCTCCCGCTCGGAGCCCATCTGGCCTCGCCAGGGGAATGATGCAAGGAGCTTGGCTGGGCTCACAGTGAGAAAACGAGCTGAAGGTGTGAGGAGGGGAGGGAAACGCCAGCGAGGCTGACCTGATTTTGAAGGCTGGCTGCCATCTGATTTATTAAGATATTCCCTCCTGTTTTCCAGGCTGGGAGAGGGGGAACGGAGCTCTGACGTCAGCTCCCATTTAGCACCGAGCCGTGTTTCAGGGCTCTGCGGCGGGGCCGGGCGCGTTTGTCCCACGGTGGGGACGTGACGGGGCTCGGCCCACGGGCGCTGCTCCTGCCACGTCACCCCAGCAGTGCCACCGCCACCGTGACGTCCGTGGCACAGTGAATCAGGCAGGCAGCCCGCTGCTGCCTCGGGGCCTTGCTTTGGAGAGAGACAGGAGGAAGAGGAAGAGGAAGAGGAAGAGGAAGGGGAAGAGGAAGATGGGAGGAAGAGGACGAGGAAGAGGGGAGGAGAAGGAGGAGGAGGAAGAGGAAGAGGAAGAGGAAGGCTTCCAGCCTGCTCAGCTGCGGGTGGCTGAGCCAAACCCCGGTGGGAGCCAGCCCTGTCCCCGCGGAGCCGCTCCCCGCGTGCCACCTCCTCTCCCATCCTTGTCCTGGCCACAGCCAAGGCTGCCATGGGGAAGGAAGGAGTGGTGCAAGTGCCACATTCCCTCTGGCAAATGCCACATTTCCTCTGGCAAATGCCACATTCCCTCTGGCAAATGCCACTGGGGCTGAGCAGGAGTGGCAGAGCGAGGGCTCTGCTAGCCGTGAGCCGCACGGGGCAAATGCCAACTGTGGGAGCTCAGCTTGGAAAAACCATCAGAGTGCCCAGTGCTCATGTGGGATGACACCAAAACTGTTGCAGGGATCTATTAAAAAATGTATGGATGACCTGGATGGCAAAGGCCAGCAGGCTTCAGAGTGTTCTGTACAGCTGCTCCAGGGGCCATAGTGTTCCTCAGCAAAGGTGAAGCTATTTGCAGTCTCTGAGCCTCAGAGATGAACCAGCACCACCCTGAGCACCCCTCAGGACCTGCTCAGGATGCTGTGAGGAGCAGGGAAGTGCAGAACAAGGTTTGGAGGAGAAAAGAGCAAACCTGAGCTCAGCCCGAGCCTGGTCAGCTCCCATTAAGCTGTGCCTCCTGCAGGGAATGAGAGCTCTCAGTGGGTGTTATTTCACCTGGGCTGGATGTGGAGGAGTTTGAAGACCTCTCTGTGCCCTGAGGCAGGAGAAGTGAAGCCTTAGACAAGCCTGGCTGGGCTGCCAAGCTACTTTTATTCCAGTTATCCAGCCTTTCCTTCCAGTCAAGCAGCAGAATTGTTCCAAGGAGCAAAGAGAGGGATGACTTGTAGGGCTCATGCAAAATTAATCCCATTTATTCCACTAGTGCCTAACCCCAGCTGCAAATAATCAGAAAAGAGCATTTCTGTAATGACAGACCAATATCTGAGTCTGTTAAGTAAAATTCTGGGGGGTTCCTTGGGCTCTTTCTCAGGTGGTGGGAAGGGACAGACACACTCTGCTCTCAGAGCATCTCGCTCGGGCTGCTGCCCTCAAACACCTCTGCAATGTTCCTGCTCCTCCCTGAAGCAGAGGAAAATAACCTCCTCACGTGCCTCTGCACAGAGATGCCTAAAATTAGCTGCTGTGCTATTCTGGGGTGGATTTTACAAGCCCAGAGTGGGTATTTGTTGCCTGTGTTGTTTTTCCATCAAGCAAGATCCGGGCCAGATTTGTAGGGAATGAGCCTGAGATCCCTGACAGCCCCGTGTGCTCCAGCAGCTGAGGATCTGCTTGTTTTCCTTCATTAGCATATTATGCCCTTGATCCAGCAAAGTACTTTGGCACATGATTAGGTTTCAATGAGCCTGTTGGAGCTCAGGCTGAAGCATGTACAGAAGTGCTCTAATGAACTCAGGCCCAAGGATAGTGCCTCTTAAATTCCCTCAGCTCCATCCATCAGCTGCAGCCCTCAAACATCGCCTGGAAATGCTTTTCGCCTCCTCTCCCAGCCTGAAACCTCATTTTCACCAAGATAATGTGAGACAGATACCTGTGGCTGTCTGGGGGAAAGGAGTTATTTTTAGCAGTTGAAATAGGAAATTAATACAAATGAAGCTTCCGGTGCTGCCCTTGTCATCCTGTTTGACGAGCTGATTCACAATTAAGCCAGGGTAACAGGGAGTCAATATTGGCCTGATGACCTCAGTGAGGTTTATAAGGTCAAATCTATGGTTTAAACCCTGCTCAAGCTTGCCTGTGGGTCAGCCTTTCCTGCCAGCCCCAAAAGGGCTGTTCTGAGCCCAGCCTTGGGGTTTCAGGGATGAACCTTTAGCCTTGGGGAGCTGCACAAACTGATGGAGCAACAGCAGTAGGAATCTTGAGGGAGATTTTCAAAATCTAGGGGAAAAATCAGCAGAGAAATGGACTCAGCTGATGGTCCAGGATATAAAAATTCACCTTACAAGGTCTGCAGGGTGCAGAGTGTGATGGCTGAGGTGTCACTGCCCTCCTATCCACACCTGGGAGTGACCACCAGAGGAACAACAAGAACTGCTAAATCTGGAAATCAGATGAGAGGAAGGATTGGCAGGAAACCAGAAACGCTTTCACCATCAGAGGAGGAAGTTGTGCCCGATAACAGAGCCAGAACAAACAAACAAAAAAAATTCTATTTGGAGATCAAACATAATCTGGTGACGAGCAGGACTGAGGTGATGGCTTGGTTTGGGTGCAGCCCAAGGCCTGGACTCAGCACCTGCCACGTGTGAGGCTGGAAGGACTCCGGGTGCCCCAGCCAAGGATGAGCTCAGACACCTCGAGTGTCCATCGGGGCTGAACACTCTGTGCAGCCCTGGCTGCCCTCCCCTCTCCTCTCTCACCTGCCAGCACGCCCAGCACTCACTGCCAGCCACAGGAACTGCAGTTCCCACACAGATCCCCATCCCCGTGGGCTGAGCATGGATGAGTGGCAGCTCTGAACCTCAAAACTCCAAAAGATTCTGCATGGAGATTTCCCCTGAGGATGCTGTAGTTGCTTTGTGTACACACAAATGCAGCTGAACCCTTGCAACACCTCATCATTTCCATAGGTGAATCCCACATCTCTGCTCCTTGGAAAACCCAAACACAGTTACCTCCTTGACACATTGCTGCCAGGGAGAAACCAGGAGCTGCAGTTTTCCCCCATCATGAAGCTAGGGTTATAATGCCAGCTGAAGGAAGGAGTTTTCAGCATTCAAATCCTTCCTGGGAAGCTGGAAGCTCTGCTCTGCCGTTGTTTTCACCTCCAGTGATTATTAGTTCAGCCTCCATCATGATCAGATATCTGGCACTAAGAGCCGATTCCTCATTTTGGGGTTTTTCATGTAGGTTAGCGTGGGAGGGAGATGCAGGCAGATTAGCAGGCAGGTAACATATCCCACAACACATGCCCAGAAATCCTGCTCCTCCCTCACTTCTTATCCATTGGCAGCCGGAGAGCTGCATTAAAAAAAACCAACAAACCCCACTGAGCACTTCCACCCTCCTGATGTTATCCCAGGTCTCCCATTCCCAACTCCTGCCCATCAGCAGAGGGCATTGGGTCAAACCCTGATTGTTCAGAGTGGATGAAGAGTTCTGGGATCCCTTCTGAGCTGTTCATAAATCCTGCTGCCTCTCAGGAGCAAATGCACCCAGGGCGTTATTGCTGCGAGGAACAAAAGCTTGAGTTGGGAATATTTTTAGCAGCCTCTGACAACCCAAAGAATTGTTTTAGGGCTGAATGTTTCCTAGCCGGCTTTATTGTCCTCAGCACATGGGGAAATCAGTTAAGTGGAGGTTTAATATTGTTAGAGGGAATTAATACAGCAGCTTCCCCCAAAGCAGCAAGATGAAAATTCTTTTGTCATGCACAGCACAGGCCAATATAGCATTAGGGGATGGGGTTTAATTATATTTCCAGCACAGGAGCCAGCTCATATTTGCAAGAGAAGAGCACAATTTCACATGAAACAGCATTTCTTCACTGAAATCTATTATCTGGAAAATCTCTTGTTATTGGGGATGTTTCCCTAATGAGATTCTTTGATCTTTTTGGACAGCAGACTATTAAAAACTAATCAAGGAGATGTCAGCGTTAGGAAGAAAACCACTGAGTGTCATTCCTGTGCTACCTGCTGGCAACAGCTTGCAGGGTTTTACTTGACCTTTTTAATACTACCTTGCCTAGGAAAGCTTGGCTTTGGGCTTTTAATTCTCTTTCCCCTCCTGTTGCTGAGTCTGTTTTGAAACTGCTTGTGCCAAAGGAATGAAAAAAGGCGAATTTAAAAAACAATTCTTTTAAAATTTTTTTTTTCTAGAGGCATGGTTCAATATTGGTGCTTTGATCTCAGCACTTTTCTCTTGACCTTAGGCCAGGCTTTCCTGACAGAAAATACTTAAGAGCTTTCTCCTCCTGCCTGCAGCTGGTTATTCCCCACTACACACACAGGGACAACTACAGCACGGAAAAGCCATCCCAAGGGGTCTTCCCTGGAAACCAAGGCTCAGCTCAGGTTCTTACCCCACCAAACCAAACCACTTTTGCCAGAAGGGGCCAAGCTTTACCTTTTCTAGGAGTTGTCTCAGCTGCTTTGTCCTGGCGTCACGCGAGCACATCGTCTGCTGAGGTGCCACCACTGTGCATATACAACGTCCCTCGCTGTCCTGGGCAGAGCTGTAGACCTGCCAGCTTTCCTCTGGGTTGGTAGGCAACACCTAATTAACACAGGGAAAGGTGGGTTAATGAAGCAGGGGAGGCCTGGCAGGGCTGTGGGAGGTGAAGGAGGGCAGGGAGCAGGATGGATGCAGAGCTGCGCTGGAGGCTCCTCCGAGGGCCCAGCTGGCAAAATTCACTTGGAATGCAAAAATATGGATTGGGGACGAATCAGAGAAGGGTCTGAAAGGAGAGCAAGAGCTGAAAACACGAAGGCAACGCAAGTGGGAAAGCGTGGACACACGGACAGCCACCGACACACGGCACCAGGGAGCATTCCCGGCGCTGGCCAGCGCTGAGCACACCGGGCCGGGGTCCCCCTGCCCTGCAGGGCACAGAGCCCTTGGCTTGTCCTCAGCAGCGGGGCAGGGACGTGGCCGAGCCCCCAGGGAGGGCACAGCGTCCTGCTGAGCGCTGCTCTCTGCTCTGCAGAGCCGGCCTGGCAGCGGAGATCAGCTCTGCTCACTGCCCCGGCAGCTCCGCTTGCCCCCGTTCTCCTCCAGACTCCCCGGAGCGAGGAGCTTCCCCAGACAAGCACGTCCTTCCCTCCTTCCCCGGCAGGGAAAGGCCGGAGCCGAGCGCTGTGCACAATTCCAGCAGGGATGGGATGCGGTGCTGAGGCAGTGCCTGAGCTTCCAGGACACGCCAGGGAAGGAGTCCAGCCCCAAGCACAGAGCGCTCCCCTCGTTCCCCCCGTGCTCTCCAAATCTCTCTGGTCTTAATTTTCCCTTGATCTCCCGGCAGAAGACATTATTTAATCCCATCCCAGCCTCGGAGCACTTTGAAGGTGTCACAGCGTCCGCAACCAGAGTGGAAAGGTTTTTTTTCCACCTTTTCACTACAGAACAAATCACCTTGCAAATGCCCACGCTGACAGACATGCCCAGGCAGACGCACAATTGGATTCCCTGGCTAAAACAACCGGGAGGAGGGGGAAAAAAAAATAAAATAAATGGAGCTCATAAACCCTGACAACGTGGAAAAAAACCCCACCAAACCCAGCTTCATTCCCTCAGCAGGACAACCACTGCACGGAATACTCTGGGAACAGCAGAGCTGCGGTAGCGGAGCTCCGTCAGAAGGCAGGAGCGTGCAGCCTGCAGGAGGAATGTGCCCGATTTTCCCCGCTCAGGGAAACCACAGACAGACAGACAGACAGACAGACAGACTGGAAGGCTTTTCCCGGCCATTCAAAGTGGGAAGCTCAGGCACAGCCCCAGCCCTCCAGCAGAGCAGGAACAGGGGACGTCCAGCCCCACACGGCGACTTCTTCCCGGCTGCATCTCCATCCCACCGCGGACGGCTCGGGGAGGGAGGGGAGCGGAGGAACCTCCCGGGACCCGCGCCCGCTCTCCCGGCGGCGTTTGCAGCGGCCACGAGGGAAACTTTGCATCCCTTTGGCTGCGGGGACGACGAGGGGAAGGACCCTGCTCGCCCCCAGCCGTGAACGAGGGATGGCTGGACTAGAGGAGAGGGGGGAGAGGGAGAGATGCTCCCTGCACCGTCACCCCCATCCCCTGCCAGCACCCCTCACCGCCCCATCCCCGCTCCCGCAGCACCGCGGGGACACTGCCGCCATGTCCCCGAGGGGCGGCCATCCCCTCCCCGGGGCGCTGCGGCTCCTGCAGGGGGGACCCTGCCGGCCACGGGGACACCTGGGCGAGGAGAGATGCGACAGCACGGGGGACACCCAGGCGGGGAGGGACTGGGCGGCGGCGGGGAGCAGCCGCAGGGATGCTCCGGGAGGCTGGGATGCTCCGGGATGCTCCGGGAGGGAGGCCGGGACGCTCCGGGATGCTCCGGGAGGCCGGGATCCTCCGGGCAGCCCTCCCCGTGCCCCGCCGCCCCCCGCACTTACTCCCGTGCTGCGGTCCAAGGTGCCGCCCGTGGCCGCCGTGAGTTTGGTGGTGTTGAGCCCCACGAGGGAGGGCAGCGTCTGCGACATCCAGTTGGTGATCATGGCCATGGTGCTGAGGACGACTCCAATCTTGAGTAAAGGCACAGACATGTCTGCGGGGGGGGCGGCAGGCACCCTTCATTCTGCACCGGCGCCGGGCTCCATGCCGCTGGGTTCGGGCTGCGCCAGCCGCCCGGCCGCCGCCGCCGCTCGCCGCCGGCCCATCGTCCTCCTCCTCCTCCTCTTCCTCCTCCTGTGCCTCCCCGCTGTGCCCGCTGTGCCCGNGGGGAGGAAAGGTTTGGGGAGAAGCGGGTGGGAGGAGAGGTTTGGGGAAAGGGGAGTGGAGTGATGGAAGGAGGAAGGGATATGGGGATGAAAGATTTGGGGATGAAGGATCTGGGGAAGGAGGAGTGAAGGGTAGATGAGAAAAATTATGGGGAGGAAAGATTCGTGGAGAAAAGATTTGAGGATGAAAGATCTGGGCAAGGAGGAGTGAAGGGAAGATGATGGGGAGAAAAGATATAGGGACAGGGAAGTGGAGGGAAGGAGAGAAAAAAGATTTGGGGAGATAAGGTTTGGGGAAAGGAGAGAGAAGGGAAGTAGAGAAGAAAAGACGGGGAGATGAAAGATCTGAGGATAAATGATCTGAGGAAGGAGGAGCGAAGAAAAGATATGGGGAGAAGATTTGGAGATGGGAGTAGAGGAAAGGAGAGAGAAAAGATACAGGGAGAACGCCGCCGCCGGGCGCGCCCCAGCCGGAGCGAGCGGCTGCAAGAGGCGGGACCGGGAGGGGCGGGGAGCGCCCAACCAGCCGGGGACACTGCGGTGGGCGAGAGAGGGAGAGGGAGGGGACAGCGGAGTGCGGGGAGGGAGGTTTGAGGATGGGGGAG
>VWYI01001355.1:0-42883 GCA_013399455.1 Anthoscopus minutus | reverse complement strand
GCAGGGAATGGCAGGGGACGGCAGGGAATGGCAGGGGATGGCAGGGAAGGGCAGGGAATGGCAGAGGAGGGCAGGGAATGGTAGGGGATGGCAGGGAATGGTAGGGGACAGCAGGGAATGGCAGGGGACAGCAGAGGAGGGCAGGGGACAGCAGGCAGTCCCTTCCTCTGTGCTGGAAACCAAAGGCACCTGCAGAGCTTCCCCCTGCTCATCACTCCTGCACAGTCAGTGAGTCCTGATGGGTTTTGTCTCATCCTAGAACTGATATTTTGATGGAATTCCTTCAAGGGCTGCCCTGCACTGAACTGATTTTCCAAAGAGACCCAAACCATCGATTGTTTGTCAGGAATGCGTCAGGGATGTCAGACAGGAGAATGGCTGTCGTGGGGCTCCAGGCTGTGTGACAGGAGGATTTGCTCTCCTCTCATCCTGCACATGAGGATGGTTTGGCACAGTCTGATCCTGGGGGACTGGGAAATGCATCCCAGAGGAGTTGAGAGCTGTGTGATGCCCTCTGGCAGCCCTTGCCATGCAGGCAGGCTCAGGGCTGGGCTGTGGCTCCTGGCAGAGCTCCCTGAGCTCTCTCTCTGCTCCTGGGGGCTGTTTCCACCCCCAGAATTCTCCTGCCAGTGCCTCAGACCCTCCCGGGGTTGTCTCTCCTCACCTTCACCACCCCAGGAGAGCCTCTGGCTGTGCAGAGAGCATGAGGATGGCACGGAAGAGTCATGGATTAGGGAGGCAGGAAGGTGACACCACCCCCGGGTCCCAAAGAGAGTTGTTAGCAAGGAAGGACCTGAGGCAAAGCTGCCTCAATATCCACTCATACCTTGAAAACCAGCAATTTCAGCTAATTTCGGGCAAATTTCAGATTTATCATCTTCTCTTAGGATCTGATCTCTTAGTGTGGAGTCAGACAAAGCCATTTCCATCCATCACCCAGTCCCTCAGCACTGGGAGCTCAAACTGCCCTCGAAGGGCAGAGGGGATGGGATGAAAAGCAAGGTTCATGCACAGATCTGAAAACATGGGAAGGTTGTTTTTTTTTTTTAAAGCCAACATCTCTCATTCTTTGCAGCTCTTCACCTCCCTGCTCAGGAGTGGGCTGAGGAGCAGACACTGCCAGACTTCAATTCATCCACAAAAGCTTCAGGGGGAGCGAGGGAGAACAGGTCAGGATCCAGGAGTGTGCACAAGGAATGGTAAAAGGAATAACACAGGAAACAGGAGGTGCAGGAGGGGAACCGGGAAAACCAGGACTGAAGGAGGGAGAAAAAACAACCCCCAACCAGGCTGGATTTTCTGAGGAGCTGTCTCTGCTGCACTGAAACAGAGCCTGGCTGCTGGGGAGGATGAGTGGGGACAGTCCTGGTGACACCCAGCTCTGGTGACACCCAGCTCTGGTGACACCCAGCTCTGGTGACACCCAGGTTTGGTGACACCCAGGTTTGGTGACATCCAGGTTTGGTGACACCCAGCCTTGGTGACACCCAGCCTTGGTGACACCCAGCCTTGGTGACACCCAGGTTTGGTGACACCTGGCCCTGGTGACGCCCAGATCTGGTGACATCCAGGTTTGGTGACACCCAGCTCTGGTGACACCCAGGCTTGGTGACATCCAGGTTTGGTGACACCTGGCCCTGGTGACACCCAGATCTGGTGACACCCAGCCCTGGTGACACCTGGCCCTGGTGACGCCCAGATCTGGTGACATCCAGGTTTGGTGACACCCAGTTTTGGTGACACCCAGGTTTGATGACACCTGGCCCTGGTGACACCCAAGTTTGGTGACACCCAGCCATGGTGACACCCAGCCATGGTGGCATCTACCCTTGGTGACACCCAGGTTTGGTGATACCCAGCCCTGGTGGCACCCAGCCCTGGCACTGCAGCCAAGGATTTCTGGGAGCTGCCAGACCCTTTCCCTTTGCCACACGAAGCCAGTGCCCCGGGAGGGACAGATTTGTCACTCTCCTCTGCTGCCATCCACCTCCAATTCGCCTTTTCCCGATCCTTTCTTCTGTCCCAGGGACTTCCCAGCCCTCCCCAGGCACATCCCGGATTTCCAGCGGGTTCCACAGCCAGTTCCGTTGGCACTGCTGTGTTTTCCTTCGCTCTCTGCTACTCTTGTGCTTTTCCTCCCCTCATCAAATGCTTCAGTCCGAGCCTCACAGCTGGAAATGTTGTTTTTGCTGCTTCTGAAGAGCAGAACGCTGCTTTTCCTGGGCTTTTCATTATCCAAATAATTCAAGGACCTGAGCAAAGGAGATAAAACCCCACACCAGGCGGACCTGAACTGAGGCAGCTCCTCTGCAAACATCCCCTCCTTTCCTAGCGCTTTAAAGTTGTTTTTTACACCTTGGAAAGCAAATGAGTTCCACATTAGCGGCTTTTCAAGGGTTTGCAGCTTCCCAGCAGCCCTGGAGGCACGCAAGGATCACCCAGCCTGCCCAAGCAGCATCACCAGCGAATTCCCGGTATTTTGGGCACCTGGAGGAAATCCACCCATTTTTGTATCCCATGGGGTCAAGGAGGATGAGAACCGAGAGCAGAGCCTCAGAGAGCCCGAGTCACCCAGGGAAGTTTGGCTGTGCAGCTCAGCTGCCCGATCCCTTCTAAAATAGCATCTCCCTTGCTTGGGAGAGATCTCAGCGGGAAAAGGAGGTGGGAAAGGTGAGACTCAAGTGGTTTAGCAGAGTTTACCTCTTTATTTGTGCTGCACAGAGAGGAGGCTGAGTGCTTGCCGTGCTCTCCGAGTTTCCATGGTGTTTCTGGAGGGCAGCTCTTGGGTGGAAAGCAGGATTTGCTGCTACTCAGGGTTCTGCCATCTCGGAGATTTTCCAAGAGGTGGAAAGGTGCAAAAAGCTACAGGTTAAAAATAAAAGAAAATTTTATAAAAATAAAAATACTACTAATGATGCCTGAATTTCCAGAGGTACTGTTGGCTCAGTAGGAGGAAAGTGCAGAGAGCAGCTTCTGCTGATAAAACCCCAAATGTGCCCTGGTTTGGGTTCAGCTTTTCAGCCACCTGCTGAGAACTTTGGAGTAAATCTCAGCCTTTCCCAGGGCCCAGATTGCAGATTGGACCATATACCCCGAAATGTTTTTATTTAATTTGAGCCCACATTATGCTGCCTGCATATGGTGACACACACACACATTTCATTTTATGGAGCAGATGCTGCTTTGCTGTTGAGGATGTAAAATACTGAGTACATCAAGCACCGTTTGGGCTGGGGAAAGCTGCAGTGTTTTTTAACTCTGATTAGCCTTAATTTGAAACCTGATTTCCTCAGGAAATGAAACCTGTGGCATCCCACTCTGGATGCATGCCCGTGGGTGCTGGGTGTCCATTTGCTTGGCCTTCATTCTCCTATTTTTTTTTTTTTCAGAGCTCCAGGGTCTGCTTCAATAGAATGGGGGAAAATCCAGTTTTCTTCCCTCCCCAAATGACTTCATGTAGGAGATTAATTTACGATAGAAGTTCATGAGTCCAGGGAAAATTGAGCTGACCCAGCACTTTCCCCTAAACCACTCCTGGAAATGAAAGAGATAAGGGTAGGAAGCACCAAAAATCAGGCAGATTTCTGCTCTACCCAAGGACAAAAGCTCATCTCAGTTTTAATTAGGAGCTGATTAAAGTCTAGGAGGGATTTCAGCTCTGCTGACCTCCCTGCTGGCTCATCCTCTGCTTCCCAGTTCATTCCAGCGATGCCACTGCTGCTGCTGCTCCCAGGCAATCCCAAACCCTGGGATTTGTTATTTAACCCCAGTTCTGCCCTCCACCCAGCTGATTTCCAGGGAATCAGCAGAGCTGTGCCAGGAGCCAGCAGGGCACAGCTGGGCTGGAACAAAGGCTGGGAGCAGTGGGAGCAGAGCTCCTGCAGCTGATGCTTCACAGCCAAATATCGCCAGGGAAGAGGCGGCAGCCGCCCCCCAGCTGGCACAAACTGGAGCTTGGTCCTTTTTTAAGGGACCAGCCAAGGTGGCATCTTCACGGATCTCCAGAGCTCGGGGCAAAGTTTGGGGAAGGTTTTTGTGTGGCAGGACACAGAGGGACCCTGCAGGAGCTCAGCTGTGCCCACCCCAAGGCTGATGCCAACAGCCCGAGCCCTGCCCAGCCCGGGATTCATGAACTCTGCCGGGATCCAGTGCCAAACCCGGCCATAAACAGCACTTAGCAATGCATAATATATGAAAATGGCTCATGCTGAGCTTTTAGATGGAGAAAGGCGGGGTTTTTTCCCCCCTCTTAATACTATTATAACATTCTCCCGCAGCCGTGGTAGCACCACCATAAATATTTAAAAGGAGGTTGAAAAGACCCAGCCTGTGAGGTTTGAATATTTATGGCCACCAAACCCTTGACCTTTAGATTTAGGGTGCAGCATACATAAACCAGCCTTATTTAAGTGTACACCACAGGTCACCTGGGGATCAAATCTGGGCCGGAACTTTGGAAGCATTTAGCACTTTTAAGGTTTCTAGTGGTAAGCAGAGTGCCATAAATTGGGATTTCAGACAGGCAGAGGAGGGGTGGGCAAGGCTGAGCACAGGGCTGGGACTCCCAAGGCACAAATTCCCCCTGAGCCTCAATTTTCCAGCATCTGAAGCAGAGTGAGAAACAGCAATGGGATCAATGAACAAAAGCTGGCCAAGGTGCTAAATGCAGAGAAAAATGAAATATCAGGAATCACTTGGTTTTGGGGTTTCCTCCAGACATTTCTGCTGCTGTGGATCTGTCCCACTACGATGCTGGGTGCCTGTAAGGCTCAGCTTGGTGTGCTCAGCCAAATCCGGGCCTCAGCGCCTTCATTCAGGATTTTCCAGCAGCCCTGGTGCTGTTGAATGCTTCAATCAGAGCCAATCAGAGATTTTCAGAGCCCCTGTGCTTCCCAGCTGGCATGGAGCTGTTATTTGTTCCATGGTTTTGGGAGAATTATGACTCACGCTCGGCGTTGTCGAGCTAAAGCCTCACGTTCCCTCTGCTCATCATCCCAACGCTTTCCTCCTCAAAACCTCGCTCTGGAACGGGGCCGATCCCATCCTGGATAGGGATAAAAAGGGGAACCTCCCTCCTCTGCACCCCAGAAAATTCCCCACAAACTGGGCAGGTGATGCTGGGGCCGGGAGGACAAAGGAGCTGCTGGGAGCCAGGGCTGGGCTCGCACAGATCCACGGTGAATGCACGACAGCCGTGAATTTGTGGCTGTTTATTTGGTTAGGGTAAGGCAGGAGCCTCTCAGAAGCTCAAAAGCCCTTCAGATCTATTTGCAGTCAGGATTCTGAAAGGCTCCTCTGATGTATTTGCATATTTAAAAATAAGAGAGAGGCGAGGAGATGAAAGGGAGGAGTTGGTGCAAGGCAAGGGCTGCCCTGCAGACCCCACAAAGGTGGCATCTGCAGAAATCCCATCCAAACTACAGGAAAAGGCAAAATCTGTGGATTTTAAAATCCACTGTAGTTCACTCTTGGTCTATTCCTGCCCCTTTATTTTCCACCCCCTCCAGATTTTGGTCGTATTCCTGCCAGAGCAGGCTGCAGGTGTGAGTGGTGGGATTTTATCTGGAGCCTGTGTGCCAGAGCTGGGACAGCCAGGGATGCCAGTCCAGGATGCCCTGGGATGGGCAGGGAGCTCCAGAGCTGGTCACAGCTTGGTGGGGCTGGTGACAAATGCTGGTGGCTCCATTTGGGCTGTCACACTCTGAACTCAGGGACACCAGACGCTGATGCCACCTCCAGCCCTCGCTTTGCAGCTGAATTTTTGCGTGTTTGGTTTTGCCCTCTTTCCAAGTGCAGTTTCCCATCCAGCCAGTGGATGGGATGGATTTTCCAAGGGGGAAAATCTACTTTTAGGGCTTTCCTGCTGATGAGCTTTTCCATGCTCCTGTGCCACAGAGGTGGATTAATTACAGCGCTAACGACTGTCTGTCAGGTGCCTGTCACAAATTATCTGTGGGAACTGGACAGCACTTTCCTGACATTCCCAGTTTCCTTCTCTGGAACTGCTCCTGCTGCTCCATTAGCTGGAAAATAAACAGACCCACAGCCAAGCTGGCTGCGTGCCCGCTGCTGGGAACCTGCTGGAAAAGGAGGAAGATCCAATATTGCAATTAATGGGTCCTGGGGGGTGTTTGGAGAAGTGTTCCAGTGTCTGCAGCCCTTTGCAATGGCTTCAGTGCTGCCTTTCAGAGCCAGCCAAAAGCTGCTGGGGATAATCCCGAGCTCACTCCCTGCGGAGACCCACCAGGATCTGCCTTTCTCCTCCTGTTAACATCCTCCCAGGACTGCTGACAGCTCCAGGGGAAGCAGGGACAGCTGCCTCCACTCTTCCCATCTCATTTCCTCACGGAAACTCCAACTCAGAGAAGCTTTTTGCCATCCCAAGCCCGGACTGAAAATCTCTTGATGTGCACAGCCAGGCTGCACCTTTAGGTGCTCAAAGACTGGAGCCTTTCACCTGGGTCTTTCAATCCAACCCCAAGGGTTTTTTTCTTAGGAAATAACCTCAAAATCCCTCTCCAGTTCGGTGCCAGGGTTCCTGGGGGTGGAGCTGGCACAGGGGAGAGGCTGCTTGTCCTTGCTTCCCCAGGAAACTCCTGCCTGCCAAAGCAGCCAGCAATGGTTCCTGCAGCCTGGGGAGCCAGAAAAACACACTGGAATGATGGGTTTTGTGTGGAAATAATTGAGAGATGCCCAGATGGGAAGAGCTGTGTGGATCACTCAAGGATTTAGGGGGTGTAAGAAGGATTCATGTGGGAGTGGCTGTAGGAGGCAAAGAAACCGGGTCTGGCTTTTGGGGGATTCAGATTGTTGGGGTCCAGCTCTCATTTGGGGTGAAAAAGGCAAAGAAAACATCTGAGTAGGTGTCCCCAAAGGATCTGCCCCCCTCCTGGTGCTTTTTGGAGCCTCTTTAATGAACTTTGCAGAGGGAAATGTTTCCTCAGAGCCACCCAAGGTGCACCAGGGAATCTTAGGATTCCGGGAGAACTTGGGAATGTTCTCACCATTCCCTTGTGTGTTCAGCAACCCTGGCTCCTGTTCCTGCTGTTTGTGCAGGATTTCTTTCCCTCCATCCCATCCCTGAGCCTGCTGGGCCCCATGGTAGGGAGGGAGCTCTGGGAATCTCAGCTCCCTCCCTCCCTCCCCATCTATCCCAGGATTTGTGGCTTTGGTCCTCCAGCTCCCTGAATTTCCTCCAGCTCCCTGAATTTTCCTTGCCTGCCTGAAAAGGGGCAGGGATGGAGTTAAGGCAGGAAGGGGAAGGTTGTGTCCCTCATCAAAGCCAGCTTTTGTGGGTGTTTGGCTGGGAGCTGCTGCCGTTTATTGGGCAATCATCGCTTTAAACCCTCTCCTTTTTCCTCTCCCCCTCGCTCCCCAATAACCCAAATGGAGCAATAAAGATCCAGCCTGAGAGGGAGAAATAATTCCCTTTATGGTTTATCCCCGGGCCTGATTTCTTGCTGGTGGAAATCTTCATGGGAGCATCACAGCTTCTCTGTGCTGCCTGGGGAGAGGGAGCAGCCCAGGGCCACCCCAAACCTCTGCTGCCACCCTGCCAGGGCTGCCAGTCCCTGAAGTGGGACCTGAGAAGCCCTGGAGGTAATTTCAGAGCAATCCCAGCCAAGCCACCTGCCAAAACCTCTCGAGTCTGACACTGGGCCTGGTTCCCTTCCCTGTCCTCAGGGAGAATAAAGAGCTGAGGCCACGAAGGGAGCTAAACTGCTGTTTTCACTGCCTCAAAGGCACTGCAATAGCTGTGTTTTATAAAAAATTAAATGCTTGCATCCAGTTGTATTTGCACTGAGTAATGTCCTTATCCAATGCAATCACTTCAAATCACTGTTTTTCAAATCCTCTGGGGCATCTGCAGCGAGCAGAGGGCCCAGGTCAAATATGAACCTCCTGGCTTGTTTGGGAATGGCTGTGGCAGTGTTACCACTGCATTAATGAATCGTGTAAATCACAGCCAGTTGTTAAACAGCAGCGAGGGGAGAAGGAGGAGAAGGCAGGAGGGACTTTCCCCCCTTTCTCCAGAGAGCTTTGCAGCTAGGAGGAAATGTGTGTCAGGGCTGGGACTTGCCAGCTTGGAGGACATAAGTTTCCCATCCAAATATTGCTTCTTCAGAGGCTCTCGCTGCTCCCGAGAGATTCCCGTGGAAATTTGTAAAGCCCAGGTTCAGGCTGCCTTTGGAGGCACTCACAGAAGGCAAATGGGGATATTTTTAGTTATTAAAAAAAAAAAAAAAGAGGGGAGAAGAAGGTAGAGAGAGGCAAGTTGCTGTGAATGTTCCCTGCAGTGCTGGGATGATGGGGACAGGCTCTGCTGTCTGTCACTGGCTCCCAAAGGCACAGGGACATGTCTTGGTGTGTCACTCACCCTTCAGGCTGCACAGGATGAAATCCCAGCCCTGGGAGGGCTTTCTCAGCTCCACAGAATCTGCTGTTATTGCCTTAATATCGAAGGGAAGGAGGCTGGGGAACTGGACATATGGCTTGGCTGGAATTGTGGGTTTTTCCTGCTGTCTCCTTTCCTCTCCATCTGTCCCGAGAGGCAACGACCTCTGCTTTTCACAGCCCTGCACTGAAGAATTCCTGGCTTTGCCATTCCATCCCTGGATAAGCTCATTTTCCTTGCAGGCATTGGGGCTGGCTGAGTTATTGAACAGCTGGGGAAGTGTCAGACATCCCAGCCAGAGCAGGATACAACACCTGCCCAGAAATCTCCTCTCCTGCCCTAGGACAAGCCCCAGTGCTAATCCAGAAGCACTGATGGTAAACAATTCCTGGATCAGGGGTGATTTGGAGGGGGGTTATTCTCTGGTTTTCATTCCTGCTCATGTAAAACATAAATATTTCCTATCCATTTCATCCAGGACCCTTGATTCCCACTGCTTGTCCTCTGTAGAACCTTGGCACTGACCTCTCCAGCTGAAAATTTACTGCAGATGGGTTGAAATCCTAACCCAGCTTCATGCCCTGTTCCTGTAAGTACAAACCAGGAGGTGTAAGGCAGAATTGTCACCCAGTTATCATTTACCTGAGCCATCTTTACTGAATTCATGCAATCATGGAATGGTTTGGCTTGGAAGGGACCTTAAGGACACCTCATTCCACCCCCTGCCATGGTCAGGGACACCTCCCACTGTCCCAGGGTGCTCCAAGCCCTGTCCAGCCTGGCCCTGGACAATTCCAGGGGGCAGCCACAGCTTCTCTGGGCAGCCAGGGCCTTGCCACCCTCCCAGGGATGGGGAACATCCTCATGATGTCCCTCCCTGCAGTTTCCCTTGGGATACCACAGGCAGAGGTGCTTTGAAAAAGCACGTGAGGTAAAAAATAAACAGTTTATAGTGACCCTCACCTGTTACAGATAAACAAGTGGGTAATTTCTAAATCTGGATGGGACTATTTCAGGTTTAAAATGCTGTCACTAAAAAGAAAAGCACCGATTTCTTTTTCAGCTGCGTCCCTCCCAACAATCCCAGAGAGGGACCCTCAGGGATGAACACATCACACAGGGAGAGAGTTTGGTTCTGTACTAAAGAACACTTGGAAAAACAGTTCTAAAAGCTGGGGGCTGGGCTGATTGTGACAAAAGGGACTTGGAATTGAAGTGAATCATCCCCAGGCTCCACAGGTGAGCCGGATGGAAACGTCACACCCACCACGGAGCCGGCGTCACTTGAGCTCTGAGAGGAACACGGATCCAAAACAAGGGAAAAACCCATTCATTCACCCAGCAGCACTGGGACAGTGCTTTCCCTCCTCTCCTCACTGCCAGCATTGGATTGTTTACATCATTTACGGAGGAGCTGTGTTTGCTTGTGCTGGGTCAGGGCTGGAATCGCTCATCCGGGGAAAGGCGTGACAATATTTCATGCCCGAGCGATCTGCCTTGTGAAAGAAATGAGGCTTACATGGTGTTTGGGCTCAGCTGCTCCTTATCTCCTGATGAGACACATTTCCAGGGCTCATCCTTGTCACAGACCCAAGTGTGCAGAGCCCTGAGCACCAGGCATGCTGCAAGTGGATTCTGGTTTTCTGCCTCTAGGAGCAGAGCGCTGCTCCTGGAGGAGCCAAGGTGGGAGCTGATAAATGAGGGTGGCTGGGGGATTTTGTGCCTTGATTCTGGTTTGGCTCAGCTGGCTGTGATTCCCAGAGAATCTCCTGGGATGCAGCTCTTGCTTTTCCCTTCTTTTTGGGATGCCAAAGAGCAGCAGAGCAGTGATAGACCCCAAATTACAGGTCCATGATGGAGATGCTGGCCTGGCCATCAAGTTTGGGGTGGTTAGAGCTCTACCAGGGCAGCAGCTTCTCATTCTTAAACATCCTCTTCCAATCAGCTCCACACCAGCAGCCCCTCACTTCATGTCCTTTGAGGTGGGGATGCAGGTAGGGCATGGCCAAGGTGGGGTTGTCCATAGAAAAAAAAGAGTTTGGAAAAGCTCTGTTTAATTCAGAGAGCTCAGGTGGAAATAAAAAAAATCCTTCTCAAATGTCCTTGCCTTGCTCCTAACGCAGCCAAGTGCTCCTGCATCCCTGGAGCAGTGCTAATCCTTTCCATCACCATCCATTCCCTGTGGCAGATGAACAAGATGCATTGGTGTCTTAGGAAAGAGGGGGAAAATCCCTCAGGACCTGCAAAAGGCAGTGGTTTTACTGCTCCAGCCCTTGCTAACTAAAGCTGTTGCACACTTGTTCTGTGCTCTGAAGCCTGATGGAATGTGCTGGCACTTGGGGTGTGAATTTGACTTCCCCGATTTTCTCCATCACCCAAAAACCCCACAGCAAACCCCATTTGTTCCTCTGAGCTCCCTCTGACCTCGCTGGAGAAAACCAATCCCTCCCCACCCCTGGCAGGCTCCCAGGTTCTCCTCCTTATTTTGAGGCTGACATTTGCAAATCTCTGCATTTACACCCAACCCCTGCTTTTGCTGAGGTGTTTTTGTTTAAGGCAGGCTGGAATGAGGCACATTTCATTTTCCAGCTGCACATTTGGGGTTTTGGAGTTCCTGTGCTGGAATCAGCAGAGGGACAGGGACATTCTGCAGTTTATGGCTGTTTGGGACAACAGGCCCAGGCAATAAGAAAAGGTTTTTTTCAGGAGGGCAAGACCCTTTTTATAGAGATTTTTCCAATAAATATGAGGTGGGGTGAATGTGGGCAGCAGCACAGCAGGAGGTGTTGGAATATTGGAAATAACCAATGATCAGTTCACTTGATTGCTGCTCCTCTGGCACCCCAGGAATGGGATAACAGCATAAAATTCTGTTTTCTCTGCTGACATCAGTGGCTCTGAAACTCCAGTACCCCTCCTTTGCCTGGGAGTTGGGTTTAGGGAAGTTTTGGCATTGGTTGATGCCCAGTGCAGCATCCTGGGGTGTGTTGGTGGCAGAGGGATGTCCCCTGAGGGGTCACAGCCCTCTGCACTCATGGTCCACCCCCAGCCTGCCAACACAAACAGCAGAGCTGGAGAAAACCTGGAATTCCCATTCCTTGAGTGATTCCAGCCCTTACAGTGGAGCCAAAGAAGGAAGCACAGAGCCAAAGAAGGGTAGTGCAGGGGTTAATAAAAGCAGCAGCAATGAAATGTTTGAAATGTTTGATAAGGAACTGTTCCTTGCTCCCAGGCTTGCAGCTCCCCTTATTTTTCCTCCTCTTTGAAAGATCTTGGAGCGGTGAGGATTTGAAATACATCCATAAAATGCAGCTTCAGACAGCAAACAGGATTAAAACCAGCTCCAGAAAAGGAAAGGAAGTCAGATTACTTGTCAAAATTAAATTTGCCTTTGGATGCCATTACTTTCTACATTAAAAAGCTCTGGGGATTAGGAGATAAAAGAGCTAAATCCAATCTGGAGACAGGCTCAGAGGAAAATGTCAGCCAGCCAGTAATCCAGGCTCTTTGCTCTAATAGGATCTTCCTGGAGTCAAAGAAAGTGAGAATAATTATTTAATTCCATTTTTGGAGCCTGGCTTCTTTATCGACCTGGCTCAGCATCACTGAATCAACTGGTGGCACAGAATTCCCAGCTCCAGGCACCTCCAGGAGCAGCTTCTTGCACCCTCTGTGCCAAGTGGGATTTGTGTCACTCAGGGATAGGTTTAATGTGACTGCACCGTGCCCAGCGAGGTTCCAAGTGGGTCATTTAGGTGTAATTCCCCATCACAGCCCATGGCCAGCAGGAAAAATCCTCTCTTGGGCATTTTTTTCCTTGTTTAAGGCTGATAAATAAATAAAAAAGCAAATGATGCTGGGCACAAAGGCGCCGTTCACAGATTTTTGTCACCATTAAACCCCAACTCTTCCCCTCTCCCAAACACCCAGAGGAAAAACCTTTCCCAGCAGATCCCCCTTCATCTCTTGAAGATGCCAAAATTACAGCCTGCCCCAAATATCCCAGCCCCTCCATGCCTGTAACCATGGTTGCAGAGCGCTGGCAGCCACGCCTGGCCTGACTCAGAGGATGAGTTCATCCTCCAGCGTGGTGCAGGAGCCACGAGACACCCTGTGCCATCTGATGGAGCTGTGCCAACCCCCTGCCTCACCCTGGGAGAGCTCCCGGGCTGCCAGCCTGGGTGGAAATGAATGATGGATAAACAGCAGCAAGTGTCAGGGCTGAGGGAACATCCATGAGCCAGAGCCAGGGGAGCAGGGATGGGATGTGCTGCCTTTAATGAGGTGATCCTGGCAGTTGAGAGTAAAGGTAGAGGTGAAAATGGTGTTTGCAATAGGAGAGGGGAGCAGGTGTCTCTGGAGAACTCAAGTTCGTGCACTGGGGTTCAGTTGAGCACAGGTGTCAAGAATTATTTATCCAGAGGAACTGTTCTGCTCCAAAAAAGTCAGAAAATTGCCTTGGGAAGAAGACATAGGATTCTACCAGGAAGCAGGGGGAAAGAAAAAAAGCATCTAGGAAACCCCAGTG
Organism: Anthoscopus minutus; assembly: GCA_013399455.1. NCBI lineage: Eukaryota > Metazoa > Chordata > Aves > Passeriformes > Paridae > Anthoscopus > Anthoscopus minutus. Next base: position 29,960 of record VWYI01001355.1, on the reverse strand, counting down.
AGTTTGGGGCTGGAAATGCACCTGCTCTTGCCAGCTTGGAGGTGATGCAGAAGGCAAATAAATCAAACAGGATGAAAAAAACCCCTGCTTTGCAATCCTCCTGTTGCTTGCTAACAGCTGATTTCTGCTGGTCCAGTGCAGGAAGGAAAGCCAACAACTCTCAAAGCTCCTTCAAATCCAGATCCAGGAGACCCTCAGCACCTCCCTCCCCAAATTAAAACCTGTCCTGCCCTTCAGATCATGGGTAAGTGACAAGGACAGCGAGGCTGCTGCGGGAGCAGGACCTGGGCACGGCGATCACTCCCTGCTCCTCCTGCAGCATCCCGGATGTCTGAGCCTGGGGAAAGGTGTGGATTCATCCAGAGAAAAGGGCAGCCAGGGGAAAAACTGCAGCAAATGCAGCCAAGTGGAGGCACTGGAGGGGTTTCTGGAGCTGGCAGAGTGGCTTTAGTGACAGAGGGTGACAGGGGCTGCCTGTGCCAGCCCTGCCCTTCCTGCCTTGGCACAGGAGACAAGGCCCTTCAGGCCTGATGCATTGCTTCTTTTAATTAAACAGGCTGGAGGGAAATATAACATTTTCCTTCTGTAATTCATCCCCATGGCTGCCCTATTTTGTCATTTTAATTAAAACCAGCCCCAGCCAGTTTGATGTTTGCAGCCATGAGTATTAAATCAAGCCCAGGCCTTGGGGACTGGCCCCTCTTTTGCATTTTCTTGGGTTTTTGCAGCAAAAACCCAACAGGTTCTGAGGCTGAATGTGTGACAAAGGGGAGCCAGAGACATCAGGCTTGGCCAGGAGGAGTTTTCCCAGTTTGCTGAGCTCCTGCTGGCTTCGCTCATCAGGTGGGAGAGGCAGCCAGGTCCAGGGATCTGATGGGGAATTTGGGAAGAAGCAGCTCCTGGGAATTTGCTGCTGCACCAGCACTGCCCTCACCAGCTCCTCAGGGGTTTCTTTAGGATGGAGAGCAGGCAGTGGGGTTGTGACACCCCAAGACTCAGCCTCAGGGACTCCTGAATTTTTTAACCAGAGGTCTGGACTCCATTTTGCCTGGGAGCATTTTAATATTTTTTTATATTTCTTTTTATATTTTTATTTTTATTTTTTTTTAAATATCTTTTTAATGATATTATTAGTAAATCCAGTGTTATCCCTCATCTTGCATACACAGAGCAGAAAACCATCCCAGCTTTAAAACAGAGGAGGCAAAGGAATTTTATTCCATGCCCTGGGCACATGGATTCAGTCTCATCTCTGGCCAGCCATTCCTCCCTCCCACCTGGAATTTTCCTCAATACCTCTTGTGGACTTCCCTTTCTTCAAGGTTAAACAATCTGCCCAAGCTGCTTTGATCCCTGGCAGGGTTTTTATCATGATTTATGAGGTATTCAGTGTTTTTCTTAAACCCACAGCTTCAAGGCTGGGCTGTTACCTGGGAATCGCACGTTTCACTCCAAAAAAATAAAAAAAGCTTTTCATGCTGGCCTTTAGAGTGGAAAAACGTGAGCAGTGCCACAGCTAATGGCTCAGAAACAAAGAAGGAAAGGGAAAGGAATCCAAGAAGAATTGGTGAAATTGGATTTTTTTTCCCCCACAGTTCCAAGTTTTCCCTGTGCCTGATTCCGAGTATTCCCGAGGAGAAGCACAGCACCAGGAACGGGGGGAGGAAAAGGGAAGCAGCAGGGCCAATTCCAACTACCTGAGCAGCAGCAGATGGGCAAAACAGGAGGAAGTCTTGAAGGATGAGTCAAGATTGGGATTTGCACAAGGAAAAACTGTTCTTTCCAAAAGCACAACCCCCCCACGGACCCAGAGATGCTGTCAACAAGTCCCTGGGATCGTGACAAGCTCACCCCCAGCTTCCCACACACCACAGCTCGGGGGGGAATGGGAGCCTGCAGAGTCAGGGAAGCATCAAGTCAGGGCCCTTTCCTGCTCTCCTGTTTCCCTGGATCACAGGATTGCCAGGAAAGCAGGAATGCTGCAGCTGAGGGAGGGATGCAGCCCCAGGAATGCTGTGCATGGCAAGGAAATACTGAAAATTCCCTGCTCTGCCCTCCCCACGAGCAGAGGGAAGCTCGTGCCCATCAGCACAGCTTTATGGGAGAGCTCCAGCAAGGCTGGGGAATAAATTAAATCATCCAAGTCCCCTGAAAAGAACGAATCAATCTCATTTGCACATCTCCCCCACGACTCTCAAAGTGCTGATGCTGGGAGAAAATTCCTCAGATTTCCCTTTTTGCTCATTGTCTGCTCTCACAGACTGTTGTGGTTTAAGCCCCAGCAGCTGGTGCTGGGTTTGAGAGGGGGAAAAAGAAAAGATTTGTGGATGTTTTTCTCCTTGGAGGAGATAAACAGGATTGGGAGCCCTGGGCAGGCACCGTTTGGATTGAGGCACTTTGAGATGGGAAGCGTTTCTGAGATTTCCTCCTAATCACTCACAGTGTTTTTATCTACTTCCAAATTGAACCTGGCTCATGGTCAGGAAATCTTTGGTCAGAAATTGATGAGGTCTAAATGAATCAGAGCCAGCTGGGCAAGAGCTCTGGAGCCCAGTGTGGCTTTTCCCATTAAAATATCAACTGGAATGGTCTGACCTGGAGCTGTAGATCTGAGCAGGAAGCATTGAAAGGGTTTGAAGTGCCAGAGGGCAGGGCTAGATGGGATGTTGGGAAAGAATCCTTCCCTAGGAGGGTGAGGAGGCCCTGGAATCCAATCCTGTGATCCCTGGAAGTGTCCAAAGCCAGGCTGGATGGAGCTTGGAGCAGCCTGGGACAGTGGAAGGTTCCCACGGCAGGGGGTGAGTTTTAAATCCTTTCCAGCCCCAGCTATTCTGAGATTCCATGGAAGAGAGGTTTGAGATGAACAAGGGACGTGCTCCATCAGCAAAATCACTTTTTGAAAGTGAGAATTGGAGGTGAAAGCTCAAGGCTTGGGGCACCCTCCCAATTCAAACAGAACCCCCAGCAGCACAGGGAGGTGTTCACCCACCCCTTCCCTGAGAGGGAATTTTTACAAACCAGGAATCCAAAATGATGATGCAGGATCAGCTCTCCTGGCTTGGCTCTGGCATGGAGAGGGAGGAGGAATCCTGCAAACCCGGAGCTGTCCCTCCTCACCCGTGCTGGGGAAGAGTCTGCTCCTAATGAAGCTTGAACTGAAGCCAGGAAAGTTGTACAACTGTAAAGGAGAGGGGGAAAAAACCACCCCAAGCACAACAAGAAAATGCCAGGCCTTGTGCTTTAAGTCTGCATTAAACCTTTCCCAGCCTGCTGAATGGATATGAAATATTACAGATAATTTCATCCCTGGGGTTCATGAGAGGCAGCAACGCTGAGTGCAGCCCCTGCTGGATTTCATGTTTAGGCCCAGGATGCTGGGAATCCCAGAAAAACAGACTGGAAAACAGCTGTGCACATGTTAAACAGGATAGAGGTGGCAGCAAACCCCTCAGTGGGCTGGCACAGCCTGGTGGAGCCCTGCAAGGAGGAGGAGGAGGAGGAGGAGGATGCTTTACTAATTTATGAATGGGGACTTTATCCATGGAGCTTGACTGCTCTTTATGAGCCTGGATCTGGCAGCTCTGGGAGGGATTTGGAAGCAGCAAATCATTTACTACAGTGCCTCCAAAAGTGACCTAAATAAACCCTGAGGAATCAGCTCCTCTGTGGTCACTGCTTCCCTCAGCTCTTTGCTCCTGACATGATTTTATCTGCAGCTGTGGGAGCACCTGTCCCATTTCAGAGCAGCTTTCTGCTGGAGATATCCCATTTTATAATTCTCCTTTCCCCCTCTGAACACCAGGAGAAAGGGAGGTGCAACATTGCCAGGGATATGAGGAGAGGAAACGCTGCTCACCCATCCTTGTGCACACACAGAGCTGGAACTTGCTGGATCCCTCTGCAACCCTCCAGGCAGCACTGCCTGTGGGTTTCCTGGGGTTAATTAGGATTTCAGGCTGATTTTTCCCTGATGTTCACCCTCTGAGGGCTGAGCCAACGGGTGACAAGCAGCAAGTGCCTCCTGCCACTCCAAACTGGTGGTGCCCTGCAGTGGTGCAGCTCAGCAGCGAGGATTTCATTGTCAGCCTGGCTCAGGTGGCTCCTGGAGCTTTGTCAGGCAGAACTGAACTCACAAAGAGCTTTGCCAGTGCCTTTGCCAGGAGCTTTACTGGATTCCCAGTGGGTTTGATAAGAGCTGGCCTCGCTCCTGTCAGGGACTGATCTCACACTTGAGGGGTCCCTGTGGTCCCAGGAGGAGTTTCCTATGCTGGCACCTGGAAGCTGAGCAGGATACGGGGCCGTGGAGCACCAGGGTCTGCCTTGCCCCTGCTCTGGGGAGGATTTCCCACCCCCAACACAAGTCCCACATCTTCTCTGACCCATTTCCTCACCTGATGAGGAGCAGTGCAGTGGAAAACCCTGTGTGACAAACAGATTTTCCCCAAGAACCTCATAAAGGACTCGGAAAGGACATTTATGGCTTCATAAAGCACTTTGCTAACGACTTGCTTTAGCACTGCTAAATCAACTGGAATCATTTTGCCGTGGAACTCGGAACTTTCTGCATTCAGCCTGCAGGGAAAGAGGGGGGAAAAAAAAAAAAAAAGAGTGCTGACATTTGCAAAATATATCTCAACCCATATTAGATGGTGTTAATTAAAATGACTTGCTGGGTAATGAGCTACAAAAAAAAAAATAAAAGAGGGGGAAAAGGGAATCAATGAGAGTGTGAGCTTGACTAAACCCAGCGAGCTCTGCAGGCAGACACAAACAGGGACTGGGTCCCCTCTTGAGCCTGAACAGTCCCAAATCCCTCAGTTTTTCCTTGTCAGAGGTGCTCCAGGCCCTAAATTATCTTTAGGCTCTGCTGGACCCACCCCAGGAGCTCCACACAACAGCTTCTTCCTCCCTGGGACACCCTGAGATCCAGCTCACACCTTTCCCAGGGTTAAACCACTCCTGCCACAGCTAAAGGAGCAGGTAAATGCTCCTGCTGCCCTCTTCCCCAGCATTTTCCCTCCATCCATCACTGCTGGGAGCAAATCCCAGTGCCAGGGAACACACAGAGCTCCTCACCTGCCCTGGCTCACCCCGTGTCCCTCCCAGCACTCGCTTCAGGGCCTGGCTGTGATCAACGAGAGGTCAGAGGACACTCTGAGGGTGCCAAAAAGCAAAGCACAAAACAAGCAATGAGAATGAAATTCACTGCTTCATCCCCCAAAATGAGCCTTTCAGGTGGGTAAATTGTAGAGCACATTAACAACAGGGGGAAAATTTTATGGCACAACTGCAGGGAAGCTGAATGACATAAAGTGAGATGTAACCACCTCTCCAAAGCAGGGAATTTCAGTGCTTTATCGTCAGACAGAGCTTGGCTGGGGATCTTGAAGCATTTTGCTCCAAAATTCATGTAAACATCTGTCTTGGTTTAAGTGCTTCCTTAATACCAGGCTTTACTGAGCAGGAGCTTATTTCAGCAAATGCACTACAAGGTTTCTGCCTGCTAAAGCTCTCATTAAGTGTCAGAAGGAAATGGGCAAAAACTCGCTGGTAAAAGGAGCCTGGCTGGCAGCAGTGGAGAAAAGTGGCCTCTATTCATCTCCTGAGCAGGTACATTCAGCCAAGCAGCCATAAAAGCATCCCCCAGCTCAGCCCTGGAGGACAATCTGCAGAGACAGAAGGGAAGTTGAGTCTCACAGCCCGGCTACCAAATCTATCCAGCTCATCATAAATAACACAAATGGCTTTTTTTCTTTTTTTTCATGGGTTCTCTAGAGACCTTCAGCTGACATTCCAACCTGGGGAAGGGGAGATGCAGCTCCAGCCCACTTGGGCTAAGAAGCTCCTAAAAAATCATAAATTTGTCTAAATTCCCTCTCAATTTGAGCTGGGCTTTGCAGCAACGCAGCAGACCCAGAAGTTTGTATTTCCAGCCTTATTTACTAAACTTGTTCTAAACACTCCCCTTTCACCATTTTAACTGTTTCTAAAACCCACCCAGAAAAAGCAGTTTTTTCTCCTCTCCAACCCTCACCACCCCACGTGTGTTCAGACCCACCACGGAGCCAACACACCCTTCAAATCTCGAAATAAATAAGTAATTACTGCCCAAGGATCCAGCAGCCTCCCCCATCTCCTCCCCCTGTTCTCTTCTCCCCAGCTGCATTCCCTGTGCACAACGGGAGCCTGGGCAGAGCCAAAAGCAGCAGGAGGTTAAACAGGGAAAGGGAAAAGCATCTTCTGTTCCCTGTGCCCACGGGAGAGAGCTCTCCTCCCATCTCCCCTCATTCCCATTATCCTGCCATCAACAATGAGGCACAGCTGTGGTGAGATGGCAGAGTCCTGCATGGGGCTCGATAAGAAATTCTGCTGGTCACACAAAGGAGAGAATTCCTGCTTGTCACCAGCAGCAAGGCTGGCACAGGGAGAGCAGGATTTGGACTCTGAGCCCTCAGGCTGGGCACACCTGGCATCAGGGTACAGAGCTTTTCCTGCCTGGTGGAGGCTCAAATAATTGATAAGAGCTGTCAGGGAAGGTTGGGATGAAGGCCACAGTACCCACAAGCCCGAAGCAGAGGCTGCTATTTATTCCTGCAGAGCCCCTGCAGATCAGGAGGATGATCACATACGCACTTCAGATTGAATTCCTTAAATAATGGATTGTTGGGAGGGATGAGAGCAGCAGGAGGGCTCTGGAAGGCAGCTCTGAGACACTGCTGCAGCTCCAGGGAGGCCAGGGCACATCCCAGCCCCAGCTCCAAGCCTGTGGAAAAGCAGGTCCGTGCCCAGGAACACGTGTAGGGAGCTGTTGTGAAAACCCCAAGGCCTCCCTGCTGGCAGTGATGGATTGTCACTAGAGGACACAAAATTGAAGTGTGGACTCACAACAGCCAAGGTTTTTCCCCAGAATGAGGCAGGAAGCTTTTATTTCAGGGTTTGCAACTCTTTTTATCAGGTGTTCCCATACAGGTCAGCATGACTGGCCAAAGGAGCCACCTCTCCGGTCCCATGGATGGAACAGGAGAAAAACCCATCCAGAACAGCTGTGTGACATTGTTTGGAGAACCAAAACCTATTTACAAAAAACACTCCTTGAAAGAGAAGTTCCCAAAAGATTTTCGCTTGGGAACAGATCAGCCACTGCCAGGCTGAAAACTCCCTCAGGCTCAAAAAAACCATGTCCACAATGGATATCCCTGAATTTTCCCCAGCAAGCTCCAGGCTCTGCTCTGGGGAAGGCAGAGCAGGCGACACAAACAGGAGAGAGGATGGGGAGCGGTGGGGATGAGGTTTTGTAAAGCAAAAAGGGGCGTGTGGGGATGAAGGGTTTGACAAAGCTGAGCCTCTCGCTGGGGCTGGAGGGGCTCTGGTGGGGATGTGACAGCCTCAGGAGGACTCAGAGCACCCCCACGGCAGTGACTGCGCTCCTCACTCCCCAGCAGGGCTGGAACCACCTCCCCTCGGCAGAAATGATCGCACTCTCTCAAAAGAGCTCAAACAAAGGGGAGGGAAGCGGTTCATCACCTCCTAAAGATGATTCTCCTGGAGTCTGTGGAAGTTCAAGGGGTAAAATAGGGCAGTGGGTATGCCTGGCTGCACCTGAGCTGCTCCCTTCCCTTTTTCCATCCTTCCTGGGGGTGCCTTTTTTAATTATCTGCATGGTTCTGGTAACGAGAAGAGAAATGGGAGCACAAACATAAATGGCTTTTTAGAAGGGATCCTTGCAGAACCCAAAGCTTGGTTCACACCAGCACTGTCACAGCCAGGCTGGAAAGACTCCAGATCCACCACAGGGACTCCACAGTTGTCTCCTCCTCACTGATTTTAATTATTTATCCAAAAACTTAACAAAACCCAGTTCTCTACCCCCACAAAGAACTGGGCACCCGTGTCAGGAGCAGCAGGGAGACTTTGGCACAATGGGGTAAAGAACATCCTTTATTTCTAATAAATTTGGCAGGACTCCCTTTAGTAAAAACAAATAAAATGCGGCTGTGTCATTTAAAAAAAAAAGGGTTAAAAAAATCTTCAACAGAGCTAGAGATGCCAGAAGAATCTGTTGCCTTCTGAAAACATCAGCATCTTTTTCAGAAACCTGATTTCCCTCTTTCTTCATAAATTACCAAAGATGGGGGAAAGCAGGAATAAATGATGAATGAATGAATGAGTGAAAGATCGTAATTAAATACTGGGGAAAAAAAAAAATTAAAGAGAGGCGTGGGGCACTGTATTTCAATTCAGTCTCTGACAGGACCTCACAAGCCTGAGGACAATATTTTACTCCCATTTTGTATTGAAATGAAGTGCTGCACTGGCTACCTTCATCCCCTGCTCGAGAGGGAAGGTGGGAGAGTGGAAAACATTGGAAAAAACACCTCTGAGGGGCCATTTTGGAGAAAATTCCATAATAAGCAGTTTTCTTGAGCTCCCAAAGATGTGGGAGCTCTGCTCGGTTGGATGGGATTTTCCTGGGAGCTGAAAATCAGGGAAATTCAGTCACCCCAGAAGAAAAGGGTCCTGGGGACCAAAAGCAGAGGCTGTGAGGGGAAACATCAGGCAAAGGGGCTTTTTAATCCTTGTCTTTGCACCTCAGAAGATGAGCCCTCCTTTTTGGGTGGGTTTAAGCAGGAATTTGGTTGCTGAGACCCTGAGCACCGCAGGGGCAGATGTGCATTATGAGGCTGGGGAGGATGCAGAAAAAATGTGGTGTTGGTGACCCTCTCCTGCTTGCAGGCAACATTTAGGGGCAAAAAAAACCTCATTAAAGTGATGAAAAATATCTTTCCAAACACTTTCAGAGCCTTAATGTGCTCTACCCCAAACACCAGGCCTTTAACAGGCGTGTAGGCCTGACTGGAACAGCTGCTCCCTATTAAATTAAAAAAGGAATCAGCTGCTGGTTTTGGTTTATTTCTATAAAAACTTCAGCCCAAGGAGGCTGCAAAGGTGCCTCCCAAAGCAACATTTTATAATTTTGAGTTTGCAAGCACAACAAGAGTCCTAAAAAACATTCTCTGAGAGCTTTTCCTTCTTTCCTTTCTCCCCCAACTCCTTCCAGCTCAAATAAATAAGGCTAATAGACAGCTCCAGCCCGAGATTTACTGCATTTAAGGCTGACAGTAGAGCTGGAGCCCTTCAGAGCTGATTTGTATTCAGCCCCAGCCGTGGGCTCGGGGAGAGGAGCTGAAATTCCCCATTCCACAGAGCAAGGCTCCAAAGGCCCAGCGGCAGCTGAGGGGCTTGGAACTCATCCCTAAGTTTTTTAATAAGATTCCCAAAGTGCTCCTTTTGGGTTAGGAAAGGATTGATGGGCTTAGAGAGGAGAGGTTCTCAGTACATTTTATCAGAAATCCCAACAGGAGGGGAATAACTCTTTGGGAGACAAATGGCAGTGGCAGGGAGCTGGCTCCTGTAGCTGGGTGTGCTCCTGTTCCCAATTCCCCATCACAACCTGGACTATTTTCCTCCTTCCCTGACCATTCTGGAAGCTGGAGAAAGGGTGGAGAGGCTGGATTCGCAACCCAGCTTGCAGTGTTCTCCTTTGTCCTAAATATTTTGGACCTACAGGCGATTCAGAAACATTTCCAAGCCTTTTCCTTCAGCTGCGCCAGCAGGAAGCAGAGCCTTGATGCCACAAAATGCCAGAAACTCCCTGATTTTGGGGCATTTCACAGAGCAATCAATGTCAGAAAGCTTCTGCAGGATAATTCAGATATTGAATTGATATTTAATTTTTATGTTGTCTCCAGAACATATTGATACAGAGCCCAAGGTCCCACTGGAGGGAGGACAGGGATCTTGCATCCCAGCAGAAATCCATCTGGGATAATTCCTTAAGAGGCTGGGCAGCCTCTTCCCACTGGGCTTTTCCCAGGAGCTGAAAATCAGGGGAAATTCAACCACCCCAGGAGAATGGGGTCCCATGGGCCAAAGCCAGAGGTTGTGAGGGGAAACATCAGGGAACAGCCCAGCTCCTGGAGGGCTCAGCCAAAGTGACAGCTCCCAGCTCCAGCATCAATATTAATCTGCTCATTAAGAGAGCCTCGAGAAGCCAGGGAGAGGGGGAGGGAAAAATGGATGGAATCAGCAAACCAATCCATCCTGGAGATTTTTAGGCTTTTGACTATGGATTTCTTTTTTCCACCCTGACTCAGCCAGAGCAGGGAGGGGGGTAAGATCTGTGCAGTTCAACAAATCAATTGATGAATTTTTCTCCCTGACATTCAGGGTCTGAGTCCTGGGCTTATCATAAAAAGGCACTGCCAGAGGATTTTAATAAATCCCTTTAATTAAGTGATATGTTTTAGAATTAAATTATGATGAAAACCATAAATCCTTTCCCAACAAATGAAGTTCAGTGTGCACAGAAGGAAAAGGGCATTCCTCTTGTATCTTGCTGTTTTTTCCACCCCTTAATTCAACAGGATTCAAACAATTCATTATCAAACAATACAGGAAGCTGGGCCATTTATCACCCTGCAATCCAGGCTTTTAAATTAGTAGGATTTAGCCTTGCACTAACTAATCCTGTGCCAGCAGGATGGTTGACATTTTTTTTTCCTTTTCCCACCTGGAGCTTTGTTCCAGGGGTAATTCCCCACAGCTGAGGCTGGGCAGGGCTGAAAACACCTTGGAATGGAGGTGGCCCATGGGATGCCTCAGCAGTGTCCCTTCTCCAGATCCAGGAAAAATAAGAAAAATCCTCAGTTTAATCAACCAGAGCAGATCCAAGGGTGGGGAAGAAGGGAGAGGAGATGAACTTGCTCCAAACTGGGCATTTGAGGAGGTGGGAAATGGGAATTCTAGGAGAGAAAAAAATGTGTGGCTGTGCTGCTGACACCACCCTCCCTGTGCCTCAATTCCTGCTTTATCCTGGAGATTGAACACAAAGGGAAACCTTCAGCCAGGGCAGCTGAGAGCAGGAATTGCACAAAAACAATTTTGGGGAAAAAACCCAGCCCCCAAACCACACGCACAGCCCTTGCACGGAGCTTTCCCTGCTGTTATCCATCACTTTATCCATCACATTCGGGGCTGGGAGGCGAGGGCTGCCTCAGTGCAGCACGGAAAGTCAATAACGACGGAGGGAAACTCAACAACAGGAGCAATCGCTCCCCCAGACGCTGCCTTGTCACAGCAGAGGCAAACAGAGGCTCTTTGTTCACATATTTACCTTTCCCCACCATCATTAGAGTCGCTGCATAAATAGGAGGGTTCATTTTGCTCTCCCTCCTCCGCTGGGATAGAACTGCAAACAGCTCAGGGTCCCTGGCTGCTGCTGTGCCCACCTCCAACAAGGCTGATGGTAATTTCAGGGAGAAAGAAAATAATAAAAACCTAAAACAACCCAACAAATCCCTCCATTAAAATCGCTGCTGAAGGTTGCAAACAAGGTGAGAAAAACCCACGCAAATAAAATAATGCTGTAGTGAGAAAACAGAGGCTCATAAGAGCAACTTTCCCAGCATTTACTCCTCTGTTGCTATAGAAGGAGCAGGGCTCTGCTGCTATTTCTGGGCTCCACCAGGACCAAGAGCAGCTCCTGCCACACTCCCTGCTTTCACTGGCCAAAATGTTGCTCCAACACAGAGCAATTTACCCCCAAACCAAGCCACTTCAATTTTTCTCATGAATCTTCTCTAGAAAGAGAAGTCTATACATTCATAGAAATCGTTCATGTTCATGAAAAAAACCAACAAACCACAAGACTATTATTCTAATTAATTAGAAAAAACCCTAAACCTTGCTCAGCCTTTTATTTTTTTTTTCTCCTCCATTTTCCAAATGTTACCAGCACTAAACCTCCTACCTTCCCTGCACCTGACTCCCTGAGCCTTCTCAGCATGCAAAGGAACACAAACCTGGCAGCTGCTGGGTTTTAATGGGGCAGAAGCAAGGAGGAACCTCACCTGAAGAAAGCCTGGCTTGGTACCAGGTATCTCTGAATTAACCCTCTCCAGTTTGGGGAATAATGCAAATTTGAATTCTTTACAAATGGATTTTCTGGGGCTTTTCCTTTATTTTGTCACGGCATCACCTCTTCCAGAGCAGGGGCACTTTGCACTGGGACTCTCCCTCATGTACATTTGTCACCTCTTACTGCCAGCAGCCCCTGCATCCCAGACTTCTGCTTCTGGCAATGAGAAAAAAAACCTACAGGAATCACAAGGTGAGACCAAGAGCAACAGGAGCTGCTGTTTTCCTGCTCCTCTGTGAAACCAAAGGTCATAAATCTCCCAGTTAAAATTGTCTTGATTGATGAAACACAACTTATTGCTGGTAAAACACCCTTGTTTTCAATAATTAATATACAAGATACTTCGAAGAAAGGCAGAGATCTGGCAGAGGGGATGGTGCAATTATTGTTTCATTAAAGATTGATTACATGTGTGGCCAGTCATTTGAATAATGGCTCTGCTGACACCTGAAATGGAATGATAAATGAGGCTGGGGTCACTGGATGCACAGGTTGGCTCTGGAATGCCAGGGAGAAGCAGCAGCATCTCTGCAGCCCAAAAGGTCAACTGAAATATTAAAGAGCTGAAGATCAAGTAACTGTGAATAAGGTCAAACAGAGTGTTATGGCGACAGGAGAGGAATTAATTGAGTGATAATTGTCCTGTGTTTATGCACTCATTTTTATTTCATTCTTTTTGTTGGGAGAGAAAGCCAAAGGAATGGATGTTCAGGGGGTTTTGAAGCGGCCACGGCAGAAGGGTTTCTCTGCTTGGAGATGCCCATTCTAAGTGACAGGAGCTGTCTGGGAAAGGGAGTTGCCACCGTGGTGGTGTCATCTGCTCCTGGGAAAAGTGCCTTGAAATATCTGGGAGGGACAGGAGCCACCTCTCCCTGATCATCTGAGCTGTGCTGTGTCACCTCCTGTCCCAGCACCAGGTGTTGGAGAGGACAAGAATGAGGTGGCTTTTCCAAGGCTGAATCCTGGCAAAGGCTGGGGACAGCATCCCCTGACTCCAGAGCATGATGGATCCTCCCCAGGCAGGAATTCCCAGCCTGGAATGAGGCAATGCTCCTTGTCCCCACTCACCCACGGTGCTGAGCGAAGCACCTCCAACCTCCCCAGCCCTGGGCCCTGCAGGAGCAGAGGAGCTCTGGGTGTTCTGCAGGAGCAGAGGAGCCCTGGATGTTCTGCAGGAGCAGAGGAGCCCTGGGTGTTCTGCAGGAGCAGAGGAGCCCTGGGTGTTCTGCAGGAGCAGAGGAGCTCTGGGTGTTCTTCCTTGGCAGCCCCTGCCCACCTCCATCCCTGCAGCCCCCGCGAGGCCACAGGAAGGGAAGCAGGGAGGGGGGACAGGTTTGGGACAGAAAGCAGCTCCAGCTCAGGGTCCGGGCAGGTGAGGGATGCTCTGTTCAGGTGCCAAGGGCTCCTGTGGCCCCCAGGCAGGGACTTTGCAGTCCCTGAGCCTCCAAACCACCCCTGGGTGCTGACTGTGTGCCGGTAAAAGCACAAAGCCCACGCCCTCGGGGCTTGTTGAGCCCAGCAGGGGTGGAACATTCCCCTCTTTCCCACAACAAAGTGAGGAGCAGCCCGGCTCCAAGGTCATCCTGGCAGCCAGGAGCTTGCCAGGCAGGAGTTACTGTAAGAAAGAACAAACACATGCTGGAAGTAAATGCCTTAATTATATTAATGATTGGTTTTGCCCTCGACTGCAGCGCTAAGGAGACCCTCTTCTATCAAAGTCAATTAAAGGCTTGCTACTCTCCTAAAGCCCAGCAATAAAACAAGAGCTGTACATATCCATTAAACTGCAGTACACATCCATTAAAGTCGCTTTTGCTGCTGCAGTTCATTTACTGCCAGGTTTGGCCTCGATGCTGCTCTCATTTTGTGGGTTTTAGCCTGGTGTAACAGCACAGACTTGGCAGGGTGAGCCCAGCTGATTTACTCCAGCCCAGCGCAGATCCAGCCGTGGTTCCAGAGGGGATGAGGCTGATACTCCCATCTCAAAGACCTGCAAATAATCCTTGTGCGTCATTAAACCCCGGAGATCACCGGTGTGCTCAGCAGCCCGGGCTGTTCTGAGCACACACACAAATCTGTGTGTGACCCTTGCAGTGAATTTCTCCTCGAGATGGGGAAGCTTTCTCCCTCAGGAGGTTTGGGAGGAAGAGCAGCGCTGTCTGCAGCTCCTCCTGTGCCCCTGGATCCTGGGAATGGAGCTGGAGGTGATGCTGAGGGTGACAATGAGCTGCACTAAATTAATTTCCCTGTGGAAAACCAGCTCCATTCCCGAGCTGGGAAGCTCCAGACCCTCAACTGCACTCAGCTGCTAAACAGAATCACTTAAAAAAAGATTTTTCCCCTCTTTTATCACACTTGGCTGGAAGTTCCTTGTACCAAGGGGAGCAAGTGTGAGACTGAGTTTCTCCTGAGTGTTTTATCAGACACCAGGAGCTTCACTCTGCTCTCAGCCAACCCTTCAAAGATCAACCTTCAGAAAGGCACTTTGAGCTTCCCTGCTGCACTAAGATTAAAATCCAATCTCACTTCCATCCCCACAGAGCTCCAGCAGTGCCCTGAGAACAGGAAATCTCTGTTCTCTCCTGGGAGTTCAGGTTTTTCCCCACAGACAGTGCCAGGGAAGATGCTGCAGTGGCAGACACAGCTCAGCCACCAGCCAGGGATGTAGCACATGCAGAAAATTTAACTTTTCCTGATTAGTGTTGGTATTTCAAAGAGCTCTTGGGGAATGTTGCTCGAGCAGTGCAAGACAAGGTGTTGAAGTCATCAGCACTTTAAAGGTGCCTTTGCTTTCCTCAGATTTCTTTAAGGAGTCTCACGGCAGTTTTATTAAAAGGAGCTGGAGATAACAGGGAAGGAGTAAAAAGGTAGCAGAGGGAACGGAGAAATCAGAGTTTGCCTGTGGGCAGAGCACAGGGGATGGCAGGGGATGCTCTCTGCAGCACTTGGGATGTCCCAGTGGTTTTTGTGCCAAGCTCAGCAAACAGGAGGAAGATTCCCACCCCAGCGGACCCCAAATCATCCATCCCTTTGTCCCCTTGTCCCTCTGTCCCTCTGCCCAGCCCCAGCTCCCTGTGCCTCACTCCAAAGATGCCCAGGAAGGAATTCCTGGGTGGAATCCCCTGTCCTCACTCTGCAGGATGTGTTTGCTCTGCTTTTGGGGTTTGTGGCTCTCGTTTTGCCTTTGCCACAGCTGGGAGCACGGAGCTGGAATGGGAGAGCCCCTGGGATGAGCAGGGCTGGAATAAAGGGAAAGGGAAAGGGAAAGGGAAAGGGAAAGGGAAAGGGAAAGGGAAAGGGAAAGGGAAAGGGAAAGGGAAGGGGAAAGGGAAAGGGAAAGGTCAAACACCCTTGGCTGTCAGTGTGGCCCTGCAGAAAGACCCTGGGACCAATTAAAACTCCGGGCTCCACAGCCAGGAATGCAAATCTGTCCTGGCTTTCATTATCCACCTCGGAGAGCTTCTTCAGGAAAGGGAAAAACAGCCCCTACCCAGCCTAATTGGCTTAATTTCTCTAACTGCCTTCCCCCCTGAGATCTATTTCAAAAACAATTTCCACTGTTCTTTCAATATCCTCTTCTTATCTCCTTATCATCATCTCATTCATTCCAATTTGGAAAGAAGCCCCATGAAAGAACAAAAGCCCCCCGAGTTTCTTTTGTTTTATGCAGCAAATGATGTGAATTTCCCAACAGCAAAATTTTAGGGTTTCCTCCTAATCAATCCTTGATTTCTTTTATTCCTGACTAGGAACTAAAATGATATTTTTGAGGCAGAAGATGAATAACAGCAGCAGCAGTTCCCCCATGTTTGTGGTGGAATCTTCTCGATTTTAAAACTGAGACAGGTTATTTTTGTAAATCAAAAGTTCAGCTTCAAAGAGGAAAAAATTCACTCACACACAGGAGGTCTGAGCCACCTCTCCCATCTGTCTCCCACTCTCCAAACCCTCCAGAAACACTCCCAAACTCATGGACTCTACAAAGGGTTTGAGCCGTTTTCCTTCTCAGTGTGGGCTTTAATAATTAAAGAGAAAAGAAGGAAAAAAAAAATAGAGGTGAGAGCTTAGAGATTTACTGGCCCCAATAAAGGCTCTGTACACAGTGATTTACAGAGCCACAGCTCTGCTGACTCCAGGAGAGAAATGTGTGCCACTGGCTGATTTATGAGCACCCAGCTGGCATTTGCAGAATCCTCCAAGCAGCAAAATCTCAGGTCAGTAACTCTGGCAGTGCCCACCCCGGGGCTCAGACCCAGAGCAGGCACTTTGCTTGTGTTTATTTCCCTTTTATTTCCCTTTTATTTCCCTTTTTATAATCACATTACCACCAATGCTGAGCAAGGACACACCAGGGCCACACAGGGGTGAAGCTGCAGATTCCTGAGCGTGGATTTGGGGTGGATTTCATGGCATGAAAACCATCAAAGTAAAATCTTTATTTTGGCTATTTCAGCTTCCCAGGGTGACTCCTCTGTGGATGCAGATTCTGATCCCAGCTCTGAGGTGAGGAACTGGTGAATGATACCAGAAAGGAGATGCTACAGATGCCTAAATTCCTTTTAACACTCCAGTCTAGAATTAAATTAAAGGATTATTTTTTTTCTCTCTTCATTTGTTTAAAGCAAAACCAACCAGTTTCAGGTATGGCCTTAAACTGGAGCCCCTCAGTTCAGCACCTTCTGAATATTTTTGGTCCCACCTCTCTGAGGAGACAGCAAACAACCCTCAGGATGTGATGCCTGTGCCTAAAAAGATATATTCCTTTTTTTTTTATCAATCCCACAGTGTTTCCACAGCCTTTCTGCACAAGAGCCCACATCTGGGAGTGTCACACCCTGGCAAATGATAGCAGAGGGAAAGAATAATTCAGTGTGCAAGGTCTGGGAGCTGGGAAATGCTTCCAGTGAAGGATTGAAAAGCAAAGGAAAGGGGATGGAGATGAACAG
Organism: Anthoscopus minutus; assembly: GCA_013399455.1. Lineage (NCBI taxonomy): Eukaryota > Metazoa > Chordata > Aves > Passeriformes > Paridae > Anthoscopus > Anthoscopus minutus. The sequence continues at coordinate 13,037 of VWYI01001355.1, read as the reverse complement.
GGAGGGAGAACAGGCTGCAAGAAATGTGGAGAGGGACTTCTGGCAGGGAATGATAGGACAAGGGGGAATGGCTTCAGACTGAAAATGGGAGATTTACATTGGACTTTTGGAAGGAATCCTCCCCTGGGAGGGTGGGCAGGCCCTGGCACAGGTGCCCAGAGCAGCTGTGGCTGCCCCTGGATCCCTGGCAGTGCCCCAGGCCAGTCTGGATGGGGCTGGGAGCAGCCTGGGGACAGTGGGAGGAGTCCCTGCCGTGGCAGGGGTGGATGGGATGAGCTTTAGGGTCCCCCAACCCAAACCATTCTGGGATTCTTTGATGCAGACAGTGATGGTGTGGAGGAGACACGGGGGATGTGGAAGGAAAGGATGGCAAAAAGCCCCAAATTTCTTTTCTCCTTGGTGGGATGGCCAGGATCCCCATTCTCTGGGAATTCACCCTTCCCTGGAGCTGGAACCACGACAAATTCCAGCCTGTGAGAAGCCTTTAACACATTGATCTTTCCTGGACATCATTTCATTTGCAACCCATGCCAGCAAACCTCAGGCTGGGTGTGAAGCTGAGCACTGCAATGTTCTCTCCTCTGGCTTCTTTTCCCTTTCCCCCCCATTCCCAAAACCCAGAGCACTATTCTTTAGTGCTGGAATATATTTAGCCAGCCTAAAAGCCACGGAATAAATGAGTCAGCAGCAGCAGCAGCAGCCTCAGTAATGAGAGAACTCTGAGCAAAAGAGGGTGAGAACTCCGTGCCATGGTTAAGCTCTGAAATATCTGCCCCACTTCTGCTGCTCCCTCTCCAAAGGAACATTCCAGTTGGTTTTCCTGGAGGGACTGAGTGCTGGAAGCTCAGGAGTGGGGACAGATAGCCCTGGATGTGAGGACTGGTGTGGAGGCTCCCCACAGCAGCCAGTGAGGGAGGAAAAGCAGCTCCATGGGGTGGAACCTGCCTGGCTGCCCATCCCTGCTAGGGAAACTCAGGAAAACTGGGCAGGAGCAGCCCCTTAGCCCCTTCCCTGGCTGCCAGCTTGGGAAAGCCAAGTGTGATCCTTGTGTGGTCCTTGGAAGGAAAGTTCTTCTCATGGTTGGAAGCTTTCTGGATCCATCCCTGGAAGCTCCAACCAGAGAAAGTTCTCCCAGAAATCTTGGGGAAAGAATAAAAACTGTGGCTGCCCCATCCCTGGAAGTGTCCAAGGCCAGGGTGGAGAACCCTGGGAGAGTGGAAGGTGTCTCATAACCCATGAATGAACTTTAAGGTCCTTTCCAAGCCATTCCCTGATCCTATAAAAAGGCATTTAGCCCCAAGCTGGGGTAGGTGCACACAGGGGAAGAGGTGATGGCTTGGAAATGAGTTTTAGCAGAAGTTTCTCCATCATTATCATAATGATGAAGTTTTTAATAACACGTTAACCTTCCCTTGTTCCTCCACCCTGGAAAAATCACAGCATCCCTTTGGATCAGTGGAAAGGGTGAGGTTCTCCCAGCTGATCCAGTCATTCCTTTTGGAATGAGGAATATGTTCTGAAAAACTCTTTGGGTGGCTGAAATTCCCCTAAATCCCCAGGGTTCCTGTTTGTGGAATAATCCATCACTTTGCAGCTCCAGGCCCAGAAGAATCTGCATTTTTATTTCTTTTAACTGCCAGCATTTCTTCATTATTTGGTGGATTTTATTTTTCCATATGCAAACAAGACAGGGTAAAATCTCAGCAGGGATAACAGATGCTTGATAGGTGCCAAAAATAAAATATCAGCAGATGCTACGCAGGAACTAAAGGTGTTGAAGAGCTTTCACAACTCTCGTGCTCCTTGGGAAGTGCTGCTCCTTCCCTCTCTCCAAACTCCAGGGATGAAAATGCAGTTTTCTCCCCCAGTATTTCATGCTGAAGACTCCAGTTATTAACCAAGGATGTGCTCTGGGGCAGGGAAAATCTATCCCTCATCCTCTGAGAAAAATCACCTTGGATAAAATGGATTCCTTCGCTCCTTGAAGCCTTTTATTTCACACTGGTGGCTCTTCCAGCTTTTCCTGCAGAAACTCAGGCCAGGCAGACACTGAGGGTGATTATCTTTCATTTCTCCTCTCTCCTCTCCTTGCCACAGGCTCAGAAATCTCTCCTGAAATGCAACGCTGCTCGTAAAGGGCAAAGCTTAAGCTCCAGCCACGCCGTGGGATTGATGGATCCAGCATCATCCCTGCCTTGCTGGGGCTTGGAAAGCTCCTACATTTCATTTTTCCTGCTGTGATTTATAGCACAGAGAGAGGGGCAAGGCCCTGCTTGGGTTATTTTGGAGGAAGGTGATGGGATTTGCAAAGAGAAAATTGCTCAGACCCCGGCAGCAGCAGCAGCAGCAAATGGTGAGGCCCCACACAGGGAGAAGGACATGGAAACTTCTCCAAAGTCTTTCAGAGCTGGTGATGATGAGAGAAAAAAAATACTGATCTTGCCTTGATTGCCTGTCAAGCAAAATGATTCCTCCTGGGTGAGCAGATATTTGCAAGGCTGCATTTCCGTGGTATTTAAACATATGGGCAGCGGATCCATCACCGTGACAAATGAAGCACGACGGATTTAGAAAAGCAGCTACACCCCAAAGCTGGGCAGACACTGGGAATTTTTAATTTTTTTTTTCCCTATTTTTGGAGGATCTGGAGCCTCTGAGCACCACCTCAGAGGAGAAACCTGCCTTGCAGCAGGAGCACGTGAGATGTGGCTTGGGCCAGGAGCAAGCAGAGCTTAAATGAACAAATAAACCCAAAATAAACAGGAAAAGATGTTTATCCCTCCCAGCCTCAGTCATCCTGAGCATTCCTGATTGATTAATACACACCTGGGATGGGATTTACCTCTGCTCCTGGAATTCTGGCTCTGGAAAACAAAGGGGAGCAGTGAGAGCCCCAGCACCGTGGGAAATGTGGGATTGGGGAAGCTCGGCTGCCTCTCCCTGCACCCCAACACCCCAAAAGAGCCTGATCCAAATGGAACTCTGCATCCTAGAAGGAAATCCATGGATGTGATCCTCACCCCCTGCAGTGGTTGCAAAGCTGGGGAGGAGTCCAGAACTCACCTCATGGAATGCAGTCAAAAATCATCTTCCTCCAGCCCCCCATAAATCACCTGCCCAGCCCCTGTAAATCTCACCAGTCAAAGGCAGCAATACTCAATGATTCATTTTTACAACCAGCTGAAAAATTTCCCTCAGAGCATCTCTTTTAGGAGCAAATGGCTTTTTAGCAATAAGGACACCTGGCAAAGTTTCTCGTTGGGAAAAGTTTCTCAACCAGAAAAGGGTAATTTCTGAAGACTTCTGGAATTTTGGGTGATGATGGAAACATGGAATATTTTTTCACAGGTTTTCTCCCTGGAGAAAAGGGACAAATGTATTTCAATCCCATTTCATTTTTCAGTGTTAGTTATGTTCAGGTTTTTTCCATGTAGGGATGTGGTACAGGGCATTCCCAGCATTACCTGACATAGAAAATCCTCTGCCCCAACAAGCCAGGCTTGGAATAATAAATTAATTATGGGAAAAGAGAGCAGGACTTGGAGAAGGGGAAAGGCTGTGACCCAGTCATGCCTTTGGCCCCTTCATCCACCTTAAACTCCTCATGCCCTTGACTGGATCCCTCAAAATTCCTTCCAGGAGCTGTTCCAGGCTCCATCCTGCTCCGGGAGCTCCTGGCTCCCTTTCCCTGCCCCTATTTCCAAAGCTGCCGCAGTAAATGAATCACAGTCACTCCATAACAAGATTCCCACTTCCCCTCACCCTTCATTTGATTTTTCAGCCTGGATTCCTGAACTCCTCTTTCCTCCAGCTCATTTACACCATCTCAGCTGCCACAAATGGGCACTTTATTATCTGCAATTGGCCTTGCCAGAGGACTGGGGTCGTTCTTGTGCTGGCTCTGAGCTCTGCTGGGTTTGTTGGTTTTTTCTTTTCCTCTGAATGATATTTCCAAGCCCTTCCCAGGGTAAGGAAGGAGAGAACATTTGTTATTGATAGAATTTCCATTTAAATTGAGGATGCTGCTCAGCGCAACACGTGTTCAACCAAACTCTTTCCCCCACAGCAAAGAGCAGTGAATTATATGAGGTAGGGGGAGAAAAAAAATAATGTTAGGAAGAGGAGGGGGTGAAAGGGAGAAATCACAAAAGCTGCTGTGAAATCCAGCTGGAAATACGCCTGTAATGAGACATCTCGATCTTAATAAGGCTGTGGGTAAAGCTCGGATTACACACCCAGCTTTGTGCTGCTCGGCAGCTGCTTCCCCTGACAGCTCCTTTCTGTGCTTGCCAATCCGATTAACTCTGCAAAATGAGAGACAAAACAACGTGAAATCTCGGGCTTTTAAAAAACAAACAGGAATTCAGCCGTGTGGAGGGCGCTGGATCGGCCCCAGCAAAGCCTTTTCAAGTGGGGAATGGCTCCGTGGCACAGGCACTTCCAGGTGGGTTTCCTTTGAGCCACAAAGCGCTGCTTGGACTGGAAATTAAAGGCAGGGATCCCCAAAACGATTGGAAAATCCATCCTGATGGAGCCTGGGAGTTCTCCCCATCGCTGGGCAGCTCTCTGGAGCAGGGAGAGGAGGATGAATTGAGTTTCCTCCATTGATCTCACTCCAGCAGCTCTGGAGCGATGCTGGGGCTGCTTTAGGGGGTCCTGAGCCCCCTCACTCAGCTGGAGCCCCCTGGGATCTGTCCCAGAGTTCCAAAGCAGTGCCACAAACCTGCCCCTGCCCCTGGCACCGGCAGAGTCCCCTCACTGCAGCCCCCAGCATGGGCTTGGGCTAATCCAGGGCTGGCTCAAGGAGTCACAGGATCATTAAGGCTGGAAAAGCCCCACAAACCCATCACACCCAGCACTGCCCAGGCCACCACTGAACCGTGTCCCCAAGTGCCACACCTGTGTCTTTTAAACCCTTCCACCACTTCCCTGGGCAGCTTTTTCCAGCACTGATCAACCCTTTCAGTGAAGAAACCTTTCCTAATTTCCAGTCTAACCCACTCCTGGCAGGACTCAAGGCCATTTCCTCTCCCTCAGCCCCCTTGTCTCAGCAAACCGAGGGCTGCAGGTGGAACTGGTGCCCTGGAGATGTTCCTGCTCCTGCTCCAGCAGCCTGGGAGAGACTCCCCAGTGGTGGGGAGGGGAATCCAGAGGTGCAAGGATCTGGTGGGAAGGTTCATCTCCACCCGATTTCAGATGTTTTTCTATTTCTAATCAGACAAAAAAAAAAGCCCTAAAAAGAAATGTTTTGCAGCAAGCCAGCCTTGCTGTCACATTTTCTCTGCTCCAGGAGGCTGGGGCAGGATCCAGAGGGCACATCCATGCCAGCCCAAATCCCATCATGCCAAGGAGGAGGAATATCCATGGAAAACACATTAGTCTCTAACAAAACCAGATTTCATCTTCATTTGCTCCATCAACACCCCCAGCATGGACCAGGCTGTCCCAGCTGGGGACAACAGAGGGACACCAGGCCCCTCTTCTGCTTTCTAGGATTAAAGTGCGGAGCCATCCCCTGTTGCAGGCTGGTTTGTTCCTCACAGGAAGCCCAGGATCTATGGAAAAGGGGTTTTTTTCTTTTGCTGTTTGCAGGGTCACTCCTGAGCCCAAATCCCAGGTGTGAAGGAATGGGCTCCATATTGCACGTCGGCGGTTGCTACGGGGGAAGAAATGATGAATTTATCACCCCTTGCAAGAGCTGGAGAAAGAAAGATAGAAAGGGAAAGAGAGAAGGAAAAGGAATAAGAAAAGGGGGGAAAAAAAAAACCAACCCTCAGAATGATTCTGCCTGAGCTGTACAGGAATGTTATTTATGGTCCAAAACACCCTACAAGCATCTGAATGTAAAGCAGAATCACATCATTGATAATGTGCCCTGATCAGAAGGAAAAGCCATCTGAGGAGGGGAGGCAGGGAAATGGCACATTTTCATCCAGCTGGAGAGATTGCAGCGGGATTTTAATTCTGAGGATGCTGAAGAAAATTGCAGATGAGGTTCTATGAGAATAAAGAGTGTCTGGCCATAGATCAGCACAACTTGATTTTCTCCCCTTTAAGTGCCATGATATCAGTCTTGGGAGGGGAGGGAAGGGAAAAATCAAGGTGGCAAATGAATTATTCTTCAAACCTTCCTCCTCATCCAGGAGGAAAAACAAACCCTTGTACTCTTGCTGGACAAACTGGCTTTGCTGGAAGGAGCCTGAAATGCAGATCAGGAGAGGAAATGGGGGAGGTGGGAAAAAAGGTATTTATATACAATAAATATTTTAATCCTGCTCAGTGTTTCCTCCTGAAGAAACTCATAGCAGGGATTAATTTGTACATTCCTCCCCGCTCCACTGGTGCCCTTCAGCAAGGTTAATCTTTTCCTGATGCAAGTTGGGAAATTAAATCCATGGTGGTGGACAAACTTCCCGTGGGGTTGGATTTAATTTCTTGCTTCCCTCCCCAAAAATGATGGATGTGTGTGCAAGCCACGAATGCTGCCTCGTGGAGCAGATAATTCCTGAATGGATGCTCGCCTCCTTCCTTCTCCCCCTCTCTCCCTCTTGTGTGTCTTAATTAATGTTTCAAGTCTGGCAGGTTTTTGATTTCTGTTTCAACAGGGTCTCGGATCAACCTGCTCAAAGGGAAAATCCTAAAAAGGGACAATTTGGGGGTTTTTTTTCGTGGCTGCTTCTCCCTCCTGAAATTCAGCATCGTGCTGGTGGCAGTGAGGAGCAGGTGGCGTCCAACCTCCAGCTCTGGGAGTGATGGGTGTGGGAGGGAGGCACTTTCCCAGCCCAGTTTTCCATCCAGGAGCCCCCAGGAGACCTTTGGATGTCAATTTGTGCCACAATCCTGAAGAGATCGGACTCCACCACACCTGGGATGGGTGAGACCACCTTTGGCAGGCCCCCAGCAGCTCCTGGTCCCTGCTCTGCTGAACAAGTGAAGTTTTAAACTTTAAAAGGCACACTCAGAGCGTCTTTTCCCTCTGGATCCCCAGGCAAGGGCACATCCACCTTCAGGAGGCCTTGGTTGTGGCATTTTCCCAAACAATCAGCACCAGCACAATGCTCTCCTCACTCGGTACCCTCTTGGCACCTTGGAATGCTCAGGGAATCAGGGAATCCTGGATTGGTTTGGGTTGGAGGGACCTCTGAGCTCATCCAGTGCCGCCCCTTGTGGACAGGATTTTCTGAGCCTGAGAGTTTCCAGCCTGGCAGTGGCTGATCTGTTCCCAAGGGAAAATCTTTTGGGAACTTCTGTTTCAAGGGCTGTTTTCTGTAAATAGGTTTTGGTTCTCAAACAATGTCACACAGCTGTTCTGGATGGGTTTTTCTGTTGTTCCACCCGTGGGATCTGAGAAGTGGCTCCTTTGGCCAGTCATGCTGAGCTGTATTAGAACACCTGATAAAAGGGGTTGCAAACCCCAAAATAAATGCTTTTCTGCCTCATTAAAATCAAACCTCACTGCTACGATTGAATCCACTCTTCTATTTCATATCCACCAACAGCAGCCCCTTGCCATGGGCAGGGACACCTTGGCTATCCCAGCTCTCTCCAAACCCCATCCAGCCTGGCCTTGGACACTTCCAGGGATGTGGCAAAAAGATCCCTCAGATTCTGCCCTGCCCTGAGCTGAGAAAACAAAAAATCCACGAGCTAGGAATCAACCGGGGCAAAAAAAAAAATAAATTATCCGAGCGCAGCGCAGGAAATTTTCCGCAAAGAGCAACATCTCATTGTCAAATTAACATATTAATAATTAGGCAGGATGAGAACACGGAGTCCCAGGGCTGCCACGTTGGCTCTGGCTGTTCAGCTGTGCAGCAGCAGTTCCAGGGGTGCCTGTGAGCGTGACAGCCGGCGCCTTACAAGATGTAATTTCAGCGCTTCGCAGCTCCCCTCGTTGTGCATCTCTGAAGGAACAAGCAGGCTGGCTCCTCTCTGAAGGAGGGGAACAGCTGCTTTCTGCAGGGCTTTGGTGCTTTGATTTCTTTGGGGTGTTTGTTTTTGCTCGGGGCTGTTTGAGGAGAGCCATTCACACCAGCGGGAATTGGGAGGTTTTGTTTGCTGGCTGTGGGAAGCACCAGCTTTGGGCCTCTGGAGAAAATCACTTTGCTGCCACGATGCCCCAGGATGGGGAAAATCTGCGAGCAGAGAAGTTCCGAGGCATAAATGAGGCGGCAGTAGGTGCCATTAATAAAAGCGCAGCGCACTGAACTCCTCCTGCTCTCAGATCAAAAGCAAAATGGGTTTTCCATGCAAGGGCCCCAAATCCAGCACTTCCAGAGAAGATGCCGAAAAGGGATTGGATTCCCCAGAGCTGGAAGTGCTGAGGGAAGGATGAATTAAGAGTCAATTATTTCCAAGGCTGCTTTTGGGTCACTGCACAATGGCAGCAGAGCAGCCCCGCCTGAACAGTCCCTGACAGATGTTGGGAACATCAGCCCAGCTTGGCCCCAGAGGTTGCTCTTGCCTTAAAGGAAAAGCACGTGGGAAGAAAATAAAAATGAAGGGAAATCCAGATTATGCAGGGGTGCAATAACTGATGGATAATTATGATAAATCCTTGCTCATGGCAGAGGGATACCAGGCTCATGGTGCAGCACTGAGCAGTCTCGTTAAAAAAAAAAAAAAATTAAAAAACCATGGGAATTGTCTGGCTGGAAAGCCAGAGCAGGGAATTTGCAGAGACACAGCTCCTGGGCAAGGTGTGAAGAGAGGGCACACGTTCGACTTGCACTGCACCAGCTTTTCTGGGCACTGTGCAGATGAATTTACAGGTGGTGCTGACCTGCCAGAGGCACCTCCAGCTCACTTGTTTTCTCTCACAGGAAGACATGAGAGGGATTTTGTGGTTTTCTTTTTCTTTTTCCAGAGCTGTGGGTCAGATCAATTCTACTCTTTGCTTGAGACATTAATAAAAATAAACCCAAGTCAAATCCAGCCTGGCTGGGAGAAGATGCAGGACAAAAGCAGCTGAAGGACAAGAATAGCTCCAGCTCCTTTGAATGCCATGAGAGCCTCACTCCACCCAACAATTTGCATCTTTTCTCCATGCTAATTCAGCACAATCCTCTCCCCTCCTCATTCCAGCCTCCCACTTGCTCCTGCTGTTCCTGTCTCTCCAGGGGAGCTCTGGTGGCACTAAGGGTGCTCAGTCCTTTGTATAAGACGCCCATTCACAGCTTCTCTTCTTGTTTGCCAAAACTCACCTAGACAGGGAGGGGATGCCCAGGATCTGGTCTCTAAATTTATCAGTGCCAATGCTCCTTTTCTGGCCATTTTTATTTTTACCAGTCTGTTGTAAGCACAGGATTTAAGGAGATGGGGGAGGAACATCTCTTGGAGAGGTGACAGCAGCAAGAGCATCCCAACCAGAGCTGAGACATCTTGTGGAGAGCAAAAGCTGTGATGCCAGTCATGTCACACTCAGGGAGTGGGACATGGCAGGGCTGTGATCCTGGTCCCCTTTCCCAGCTCCCAGGAGGACCTGGGATGTGCTGGTCCCTGCTGGGGCAGCCCCAGGTGAAAGCAGGGCTGGGGGAGCTGTGTTTGGTGAGAGTCTCTCAGCTCTGTTCTCTATCCCACTCCTACAGATCATGTAGGATGGGCTTTTTTAGGGACAGCCAGTACTCCACCAGTTAGATCACAAAATTCTTTAGGTTGAAAAAGACCTTAAGATGATCAAGTCCAGTTGAAAGAAGCCAAGGGAATCCAAGATAAAAACCAGGGCAAGTCACAGAGCAGCATGAGGGGCTGGGCCTCTTCCTCCAGAGCAGGGCTAAAAACCAACCCAAAGAACAATTCCCATTTCACAGGGAGACAGCAAATCCCACAGCAGCTCCTGTTTTACCCCTGGAAGCAGAGGGGAGCACATGGACTCATCCTTGTGCCTGGGTCAGCTCAGGCAGCTTCTTGGGGAAAACTCTGCAGGCTTCACCTGCTTTCCTCACACAGCAGGGCAGAAATGCCAGCCCAGGGCATTTCAAATAAAACCCCACATGCAGGGCAAGGCAGAGCAGCAGCCTCAAGCCCTGCAGCCTCCCCTTCCCTGCTTTAAAAGCTGTGGAAACCCCATTGGGATCAGCTGCCCTTGGGTAATTCCCACTCCCTGAGCTCGGTGGTTTTCATCTTCTCTTTGCTGCATCCCAAGCCTTGTGCTCCTGGTCCTGCCCTTGTAGGATCCCTGAGGTGGGGAGGCAGCTGCTGCTGGAATTTGGGATGAGCGGCCCCATCCTCACCCCATACCTGAGCGGGTTTGGGTGCTCACACTCTGTCTCACGAATTTGCTGCTCTTTCTGCAGCTCTTCTAAAAATTTCCCTCAGTGTTTCACCTGCTGGAGTTCCAGCCTTGGAGCTGGAGCACTGAATCGTGGCCTTTGTTCTACAAAAAGAGGTGAAAGATGTGCCACAGCTCCTGTGTCTGGCAGTGCCAGAAACAGTCAGATCCCTCCTCAGATCTCTGGTTTTCCCTAATAGCAGATCAAAGCTGCCCTCAGCACAGAGGCATTTGCTGCAAGCAGCAGTGATTGAGTGCAAATCCCAGCTGGTGAGACAGGGCTGGGGTCACCTTGAAGCATGATCAAGGTCCAAGTGAAGAATTTCCAGCCAGGTTTAAGTAAATGAAGTTATTTTGCCCTCATTTCTTCCTGCAGCTGTGGTTCCTCTGCATTTCTGGGGTCCATCTACATGAAGGCTTGGTCATTATACCCCAAGATTTCCCAAAACTACTCCTAGAAGTTAATGACAGACTCAATGACTGAAGATTAAACGATTTCAGGTCCAGGTTGGATGGGATTTGGAGCACCCTGGGCTGTGAAGGTGTCCCTGCCCATGGAACTGGCTGATCTTTAATTTCCCTTCCAACCCAACCCAATCTGTGACTTTGGCTCCTTCTCTGAACCTTTTAGCAAAGAATGAAGATCATCAAGGATCTTCTGCAGCCAAAGAACAAAGGGCAGAAACTTTTGGGACACAGAGCTTGGCTTGGGCACCTCAGAGCCTCGTGCAGAGCTGGGCTTGTGGCACCTGACCCACCTGCAGTGCTCCAAAGGTCTCCTGCTGAAGGGCCAGCATCTCCTGGAACTGCAGCACCAACCATGGGTTGTCTGAAGAGGCCCCTGAGAACCAGAGGGACACAGAATTGGAGGCAGTGACTGGTGAAGTTTCCCCCAGGGAATTCCAGAGGATCCTGGAATGAAACCTGCAGGAGAGGAGGAGAGGATGAGCCACGTGTCCTTCATGGTGTTTCCCACCACACAGCAGAGCCCTGGGGCCAAGAACTGGAATTTGGGGGTTGAGGAGCTCACCAAGAAGCTGGAAAAATGTTGGTGTTTTTTTTCCAGGATTTGTCTTGGGATGAGAAGATCAGCAAGAGAAAAACTCCAGTGACGTTTCTGCTGCTGTGGAGAAGGTGAAGAGAAAAACTCCAGTGACGTTTCTGCTGCTGTGGAGAAGGTGAAGAGATGGTGGCCACGAAATTTTCTCCTCCACATCAGCCATCAAAACCAGGCTGGATTTTTGCACTGGAATTTCTAACTGAGGAAAAAAACCAACAAAACAAACCCAAAGAAAAGATTCCAGGCCTGGAATTTCTCCCCATGATGGGTTTGGATTGTATTTTACAGTATTTCTTTACCTTTTAAGCACTTCCACTGCTCCTCTGATGAACTTTCCAGGCTCCACAGGGAAGGGGGGTCCTGGGGAAATCCTGCTGCAATCAACTCCAAGAAGAGATTCAGATCACGGGGGTTTAGGTGGAAACAGTAAACTTGATTTATTGAAAAAAAAAAAATCTATTACATTTATTCCTTTATTACACAGGTTTAAAATATTTAAAAATAGCTCTTAAGGGCATTACACTTAAATTTTATGACATGTTTATTGGACTTTGAAGAAATGTACAATATGGCATTTGACACTATATTTTAAAAAGGGCCTTTATGTACTAAAACTTGTTTTTTTGTTTTTTGTTTTTTTTTTTTCCATAGGTTTTATTTTTCTTATCAACATTTGTTCAAGTCAATATATATTAAGGGGAGGAGGGAAATAAAATTACACAAAAAGAAGGTCTGCAAATACAAGTAGTAATTTTATTGCAATATACCGTAGCTAAGTGGTCTGGGGGGGATTGGAACAGTTTGGAGCTCAGTACAATTACAACACTGTGGAATTCAACAGAGGAAATGTTTTATTCTTTAACCTTTTTTTTTTCTTCTTCAAGCAGAGAAATCAAAGGGAAAAAAAAAAAAAAAAAGCTCCCTTGATGAGAAAATTGAGAACAGAATCCCATGACCTGGGCAGACACACAGGTGTGGACAAATATCAGGATATGGCTTTGCTGGGATGTGCAACCTTTCCTGCCCTTCCCACTGTTGCCAAGGAGCTGAATTCCTTATTTATTATCCTAAATTCCTTTTCACTGCTCTGCTGCCAGAGTCTGCAGTTTTTAGGGTAGCACCTTTTGGGGTTTTGTTTGGTTTTTTTTTAAATTCCCTTCAGTGGGAGAGAGCACAGGAGGAGAAGGGAGAGGGATGGGCTCGGCTGCTCCAGGACTCCGAAAGCACCGCTGGCTTTGCCGGCTCAGCCTCCCTTCCTCGGATGCTGCTGCTCTCAGTTTGGGCAGGAGGGAGGAAAAGACATCATATATAGGCTTTTTTCACAGTAAATGTGATGTCTTTTCCTTCGTGGTGAAAAATCCCCCTCGAGCTGAACGCTCCAGGCCAAAGAAGAATAATAATAATAATTAAAATAACAACCCACCTTGCAATAATTGTTTTCCAGCTGAGAGGACTGAAGGAAAATGGGCAAGGAGGAAAAGGAAATGGTAAAAGAAGAGGGTGTCAGCACGTTGTGAGCCGTGGAAGGAATTAAAAAAAAGGGGGAAGAGCAGGAAAATTGCAAATTCTGGGCAGGCAGCAGCCCCACGGCTTCAGGACACCCAACATCTACATAAATTAGCACCACAAACGTGCAGCCACTGAGGACAATCTGCTCTGCTTCCCACTGGGAAAAGGCATGGATATCCTTGGGAAAACCAAATAATA
>VWYI01001354.1:35420-57056 GCA_013399455.1 Anthoscopus minutus | reverse complement strand
GCTGGCAGCTGGCGCTGGTGCTGGGAGCTCCCGTCCTGCTGGGCGCCGGCGCGATCTACTTGTGGGGGCGGCGGGCAGCGCGGCGCGGGAAGGGCGCGAGCGAGAGGAAGACCCCCGAGGGGCGGGCGAGCCCGGGGCCCGGCGGCGAAAGCGGCTCCGGGCAGCCCGACGGGTCCGGACACGAGGAAATGGTGAGCGGGGAGCGGCGCCGCTCGCAGCGGCGACAGGGGCCGGACTCGCCCTGCGGGCAGCCGGGTCGAGGTCCCGTCGCCGGCCGGGCCGCCCGGAGCAGCGTGGGGAAGCCTGGGCTGCGATCTTAGGGCGGCAGGGCCCGACAGGCCGCCGGCCCTGTCCAGAAAGCGGCTGTCGGGGTGCTGATACCGACCGAGGAGCAGGCATGTGATGGGATGGAGCTCGGGTGACATCCTGGTTGTGCTCTGCTTGGCACGCCCGGCAAGAATCACAGACTGGGCAGGTCGGAAGGGCCCACAGTGGGTCATCTGGTCCAACCTCCGGGTTCGAGCGGGAACATCCTAGAGCACATGGCACAGAATTGTATCAGGGCGGTCTGGAATATCTCCACACCCTCAGGGAGTCTCCACACCCTCTCTGAACAACCTGTTCCAGGGCTTGGTCACTGCACAATAAAGAAGTTCTTCGTGTTCAGGTGGAACTTCTGTGCATCAGTTTCTGCCCATTGCCTCTTGTCCCATTGCTTGGCATCACCAAGCAGAGCCTAGACCCATTCTCCTGACACATTTCCTCCAGATGCTGATAGATATTGATGAGTTCCCCTCTCAGCCATCTCTTCTCAAGGCTGGCCAGGCCATGCTCCTTTATGTTTTGTTCCTATGAGAGATGTTCCAGGCCCTTAAATCACGTTTGTCACCCTTGGCTGGACATGGTCCCAGAGCTTCATGTCTCTCTGTGGTCAGCTTATGTCACCCACAGAGCTCTTAAGCTGGGCATTCGTGATTGCAGTTCTGCCCTCACTGTACAGGTATCGAGAGTAGTTTGTTCCAAGATCAGGCAAGGCCAAATGCATCTTCTCATCAATTGTCTGAGCATGGAACGTACCTCTGTATCTGAGGTCTAGAATAGCTGTAAGTTTCCTCCAGGAATAGTGTTTTGAAAAGGAAGTCTTATATGTTGTATGTGAGGTGCTAGATGCAGCAGAGTGAAAAGACAATCAAGATAATTTTAAAATGGAATGTGTTCCATGAAAATATAGAAGCCACACAGTTTAGGCAGCAGTTTATGCAGTATTTAAAGTGTAGAATTTGCCTCAAAACATACATTTACATATACACATGCAAACCTACATTTATTCTATCGTAAATTACCGTTCTGAGAACTTCCTGATAAGATGGTCTGTGCAAAAACTCAAGGACAACATGTAAGATCGGAGTGCCGATCAGATCCATGGTTCTCTTTTATATCTATGTTTGAGAAAATGTCTCTGAGATGCACTTTTCTGCACATTTGCAGGCCCAAATGTACCTTGCCAGTACATGCAGCATTGCTGAGGTGTGGTTGCAGTTGACAAGCGTGGATTTGTACATGACAAGTAATGGATTTGACAAACTGACTTGCTTTGATGAGAATATCCCATATTGCATTTTCTTCTCCTGTTCTTGTGTACCACCCAAAATGCTTTGAACAGTCAGACAGTTTAAGCTTCCCATTTGAAATGATCAGGAGAGAAAAAAAATCACCTCTCAGAGACTAGCGAAAGTCAGTTTTAACCTTGATGGTTTGAATGATGAAGATTGACGTGCTTGGGTGGGCAGTGGCAGGCACACATGGGACTGGTAAGGAAGGTGGCAACTTCCCCAGCTACTCTTGGCATTCCTGAAAGCATAGTAAGCTGTAAAACCTATGCTGGACCTTGAGGCATTTACTTGAATGCAGTGATTTGTTCCTTCCTGGCCACCAGACAGTACTGAAGACGTTGTGCACAGAGAACAAATTCAGACTGTTTGCTGTGGTAGCTTTGGCTTGTGGCTGCAAGCAGCACCTGGCATATTTATGGCAAAGCGCTTGCTGTGTGTGAGCTCTGGTTTGCAGGCTGCTCATGACCTTTGTCTTGCTGCAGTGACTTCCCTGTTAGTGCATTCACTCTGGGTTTATTGATTGTATTTCTGAATTCCAGCAATATCCAAGGGTTTGTAGTCATTCTGCAGTTGTAGGAAGGAAGCACTTAAAGCATTTAAAACATTTACGTAGCATTTGATTCTAAATACTGTGTGTTGCTCCACAAACTGAATTACCAGAAGGCTCTGTGCATTCAAGAATAAGTTGAGTGGTATGACCTGATGCAGTTTCTTGAAGTGTCATTGCTTATGCTGTGAAGAAGTGAGAGATATTAGGAAAGCTGCAGAAATTACCAGATTTGATTGATTACATGAGATAATTGCCTAGCTGGTCAAAATACGGCTGTGTCAGGAAAATAAATGTGCCTGCAAGTTCCCAGGAATGCTTTATGTGTGTGTGTAGGATTGTCTTCCTGTTACTCATATCCAAAGCAATAATACCATGTAGATTTCATGTATCCTTTCATATTTTATTAGTTATGGATCTTAGTGATAAGACCCATGATTGAAAATACAACCACTGCACATGCTTCACTTGTAAAGCTGCCTGTATTGTATTCATCTGCCTTTCTAACATGACGGGGTGTTTTTTGAAGATCAGTCGGATTTCACATACAAGTCTGCACAGTGAATAAGAGCCAATAATTCATTTCACAGTTGAAATACAAGAGGAAAATCTTTTGGAAAACACATAGGTCAGTAATGAATCTGCTACCAGCAGCTGTGCCAGCTAGCTATTCTTTCACTCATAAATGTAACTTAGGCTTCATACGTTTTTGTGCTTTTCATTAAATCAGACCCTTTATCCATTTGATATTCTGCTCACTGCTTCTGAAGGCACAACCTTGATTTTTTTTTCTTTGTTTTTTTAAAAATATATAAGGTCCAATCTCTTCCCTGTTCTTTATTCACACTTGCTATTATTTTGCATGCAGTTCAAGCTTTTCTTTTACCTGTTGCACAGGCCTCACATGTTTTTCCCAGGCTGTGCTTGCACCAGAGAGTTCTCCTGACATCGCTGCACTGACCAAGTATGTGATCTGTGACTGACATTGTGTTGGCAGAAGCCCTTAGTGCAGGTGCTATATTGGAAAAGCTGAGCTAGTTTTGAAATTCCTTCTCCTGTAAGCACAGCTCCTTAACAGTAAACTAGTATTGTTGGACCAGTTAAGTGATGATGATAAAACTGCATCTATGGATAGCTCAGAGGTCATAAAGCCAAATTGCATCAATGACAACTGTATTAATGACAGCTGTTGTTGTTTCTTATAATTTAGATGGAATGTGTTTGAGTCAGTAGTAGTACCAGTTGCTTTTTGTGTGCTCTCCTGATTTATAGGGAGTATAGAGTAACTAGAACACAGAGTGCTTTGCATATATTGCTTTAGTTGGTGCCCAGTTGATTAATTTTTAAAAAAACATATTCCTTGATAAATTCTTAGCAGCTTTTATATAATCCTTGTCCTACAGGAGCGAGCACTGGTTAGTCAGTGAGGTAATGTGTTGGCTACTTCAGTATTTTTTTCCCCTGAAGTTGAAAAGTTCCTTTTGGAGCTCTGTGATAGTCCAAATTTCACCCCTTAACTCTTTCAGCAAGTTCACCAGGTAACCCTGTGTTTGGTGTGAGAGGAGGTCGGCTGGGTGGCCTTGTGTGTTGCAGGCAAAGCCATTGGAGTCCACAGCAGTGCCCTGTCTCAGTGCACTTTCCTGTGAGCTGGGTACAGTCCTGGAGTGCAGGTGGGTGAACGTGACAAACTCCTCGGCCTTTGTGGTGCCACATATTGGGATCAGTGGCCAACTGATGGCTCCTTTCCAGTATCTTTTAGTAGCAATTGCTGAATGCTGCCTCTCACTGCCGTGACATTAGATCAGGATATGAATGGATTGAATCCCTTAGTCTAGATACACTCATGTTGGCACTTTTAACTGATCTAACTACAAAGTCACTCCTGTTGTACTGTGCACCTGTTGCTTAATAAATCTCACTGTCTACCTACTGTAAGTCTTTTGTGCTAACTGTAATGGACAGGTGTAGAAAACTAAATGTGTGTACAATAGCAGTAAAACAATTGTTAGGCTCTTGGCTTATTCACAGAAGGCATGGATGGCAGATTCATTTAACAGGAAGGTGACTGACTGAGAACATTGTGAATTTGTCCTGTAAACTTAGTTTTGTTTTTTTCTGAGTATAATACATCCTTGCTTGTGCTTTGAATATACTTCTAAAGCTCATGTAAACATAATTTTTCTCATAGTGGCTTTAGTGCTGAAGAGGCTTTTAAAGCAATTTACATTCAGTTAATGCCCTTATTTGAAAAAAGGCTTGAGATGAACCTTGTTAAAAAAAATGTAGTGGGAAGATAGGTGTTCAAAACCTATAACAGGATTTTTTTTTCTGGTACCTCATCTAATTAAGAGGGTTCTTTCACTTGGAAAGGATGAAAAGGAGGTCTAGACCAAGGCTTTATTTTTTTGCAAGTTGCATTTGGATGACTGAAACAGTAGCCACCCTCCATATCATCTGTCAGACAAGGGCTCATGCAAACCCTTTTCAGCCAAAAGGAAAGGCTGAAACTCTGCTTGTGTCATCACTGGCTGGCAGGAGATTTCTTGTTCTGCTTTGAATACCAGTCTTCCTCAAATATATAAGGTTCTGAACTGCTAGTTTAACAATAGTGCCATTGCTGGGAGTTACTAAGCATTATTATTCTTGCAGCTGGCAGTCTGTTGCTGTTAAGTTGCTGTTTGCATGCAGTTTCTGAACATTTTGTGAGGAAAGCACATTTACTGATGATAAAGTATAGAAGTTAAGAACATTTTGTCACTGTTGTCTATTCTTTAGTGAATTAGCAATCTTCTTGTTCAAGTACCTGGATAACTGATAACTCAATTTTACATGTGTCCTTTGGCTTAAGTTCTGTTCTAAGACTTGTTGATGGACTGCTGAAAGCAGTCCTGAGTACTGAGATGTTATTTTTTGTGTAACTGCAAATAACTTCGAAGTTATTTGTTTTGTTGAACTGTTATTAATTTACATTCATTTTATTGAGCTGGTTTGGTTGTTGCATATATTATTTGACTAGAAGATGACAAACTGGAGAGTTTTTCTTGCTCTATATGGACCTTCACCTTGTGGATAAAAAATGTCCAGTGTGCCACATAGGATGGCAATGGATCAGGTGAAGAGAAGCAATGAAATTGGAAAATAATGTCTAGAATTATTACTTTGGCAAAGAAATGAAAGAATGAGGTTTATGATTACTTGTGCATGAGGTACATGAAGTTTATTTGCATAATCAGTTTCTTATGTACACATCTTTTGTGTGTCCAGTGTAACAATTGAGAAGGAATTTTTAAAAATATGCTTAAAATTTTTGTATGGGTTACATTTAAGGCTTGACAAACTTCAAAAACTGATGTTATATGAAGAATTAATTTGCATATTCATATTTGTGCTATCACAAAAAGGTGTTGCAGCATATAATATGATGTGAGTTCTTTTATATATATATATTTTAAATAAACAGCTACCAAAAAACCTTCAAACCAGCAACAGCAAAACACCCCACCAAACCAAACAAAACCACGTTGGATTTGGTGGTGTTTTGGGTGCATACTGAGGGCTACACCCGAGTAGTTTGAGTAAGGGTGCAGAGATAAAACATCTCGGAGCAAGCAGCCTAGTTTAAGGCAGCATAAACAAGCAAGTTGATTTCTTCCTTGCCTTGGGCGCTACTTTATTGTGTAAGAGGCATGTTGTGCTCTAAGTTCTGACTCCTTGCCTCCACATTTCTTGCTTCATGCAATGGGGTGCAGCAGGGGCTAACCAAGGAGTCAGCAAATGTTCCAGGCTTCCTTCTGTATAATTGGTTGCGAGGTCTGTGACCGTGCAACTGTGACTAGAAATTTACTCATGTAACACTGTTACTGATATTAATAACTGTTGCATTGTGCCTGTAGTTCTCTGAAGCTTTTGATCACTGTTGTGTGCACTTTGTAGGCTTGTCTGGAGGCTTGATGCTTCCCAAAAACAAGCTGAGCACCAGCGAAGGCCCCAGACCTACACGTGTCTCTTTTTCAGTTCCAATTCCCACACCTGACACCGGAGCAGCTGTTGTGCTTGGGTGTTACCCGGCAGTGCTCATCCATAGCTTGTGTCTTTACTCAAGGACTGTGGGTCAGGGCTCTCAGAGTGCCTAGGATGGAGCAGCACATGGACTGCTCAGCCTGGGGCACATACTGGGATAGGAGATCCCTGGGGTGAAGCAATTGGCAGTGATCATAAAGTGCTAGCTGCAGTTAGGCTTAATCTCTGCAGTCCTAAATAATTTTCACACTGGGAACACATGTATGAATGGCACAACATGGCCCATATAATGTGTTTTTCAACCCAAGGTAATAGGAGCAGCACTGAATTTTGTAAGGGAGTAACATAAAGGTGTTTTTAATTTGGTTTGCTCTAGAAATGCACAGGGAAGAATTCAAACTGGTTTGCATGCATTTATGTTTGCAGCATATGCATAACCCTTTCCAAAGCATTGTTACATTTGGAGGTAAATTTAGGACCTAGTCGAAAGAAATTTAACCTTTTGAGACTTTGTTCAAGTTTTAAAGAAACAATTTATCAGATACTTAGTTACTTGTCTCTCAGTAAAAGTAGTTGAACTATTTTGGCTTAGAGTTCCATAGAGTTACACACAGTGTTTGGGGTGAAGTTAATAATCTTTTATCAAAGTAAATTTGAAGCTTTACAATAGAAAAATCTGAAAGCCTTGCAGATTACTTTGTTCTGTGAACAATAAAGGTGGTGCAGGCTGATTTCCTGTGAGCCCAGTGATTAATGACTTGTGAGAAAAGAGCTTTGCTGACAGTAGTGATATTTAAGAAATTCTCTCCCTTATATGGTTTCACTTGTAAGTCTCCCCTCAGGAGAATGCCTCTAAGATACTTTTGTTCTGTTTGGATGCCTACTTATATGTAGGAACTGAGGCTAGTATCTGTTATCTGATTCTCTCCTGGCAGGATAGGGATCCAGGCCTTAAAAGACAGGTTGTAGAGAAGTCCTGGCTTCCCCTCAGGTTTTCAGTTTTAAAGTAAATCACTTAGATACAAAAAATGGTCAGGTTAGAATGAAATGAGCAGACATTGAGGGGAATGAGCAAATGAAATGCAAAGTTGCTTTCAAATTTGTGTTACAGCTGTCTGGTTGTCTGTATCTGTTCAGTTTGGCCCTGGCAGTGGATAAGTGGGTAGAGGAGGCAGAAGTGTGTTCAAAGAGCAGCAGGGACAATTCTCAGCAAATCCTCAATGATCTGAAGTGCAAGTGATATCCTGTAGATATCACTTACACTTAGATTGTAATTGTAGATTGTAGAGAATCCTGTAGCTATTATTAAAGGCACTCCTGCCCCCAGTCTGTAGCCTTGTCTTCCTCAGAAAGGTTGGTAGAATGGCATGTGTTCTCATATTCTGTTCATTTTGGTCTGGCAGAACTGCCCCAAAATGTCCATGAAGCAAGGCTGTGACAGAGGAGCAGAAATTCAGATCAATGGTAGAATCTTTTGCAGCTCTTATTTCTTGAATGTGAGTCACACCCCTTTGGTAGAGAGAGCATTTTTACATCTGATCCCTTACAAACCACAAGATTTGATAACTGATTTGTAAATCCAGCGGTTTCAGGTAGGTAACAATGTTAGTTTCTGCAGAAAAACTGTTACTAGTTACCACATCAACACGTGCTGCAGAACATGAAGATGCATTTAGCAGGATCTCAGGCCAATCAGCAAAGTTTCCCATCCCCTGCCAAGATGGTGCTGGTCTAACACTTGTCATTGCGTGAAGCAGATGTGTGAAGCTGTAGAGGAGTCAGCTATAAAGCTGATTTGCCTAGTGCATGAAAGGCAAACCAGCTTTATTTTCCTCACAGGTTTTATTTGTCTTGCTCAGTAGGTCTTTCCACAAAGTATTTTCCATATTTAATTCATAGTTTGATGAATCACCTCTGGTCTTACAGGTTTGTATGTATTTCAGAAGGAAACTCTTCTGTTTGAATTGCTTTGAGGGCTTTGTTGTCTTTTCACATTTAGCCTTTGGAGAAACAACTTATCTCATTGGTTCTTCTGATCACCAGCCATGTAAAAGATTACAATCTGTTTAGCTTTCCAAACAAAAATCACTGCATTGTTTATTACTATTGTAGTGAATCTTGTGAAAAGGTTGTCTCCTATCTGATACACTTGCAAAAGAAAATTCCTGTGTATTTTCAGGAATTGAAATCAGTGAGATTTTTTTCAGAAGTCTGGGCTACAGTTCACAACTCAAGTCCATTTTTATATCTTTGAAGATGAGCCCTAAAGTGCATAGCTTGTGTGCTGTGATGCTTTTTTAATTTGAACTGACCTCTCACTTTCTTTTTCAGAGTCCTCTTGGTAGAGCCCAAGCAGCCAAGAACAAAGGAAACAAATACTTTAAAGCAGGAAAATATGAGCTAGCTATTCAGTGTTATACTGAGGCTATTAGCCTGTGTCCTCCTGAGAAAAACCTTGATCTTTCTACCTTCTATCAAAACAGAGCTGCTGCCTATGAACAACTGGTAAGAAATTAAAGATAATTATGTGTTTATTGTAAAAAGTAGCACATCCTGAGTGATAAGATCTGCGGCTTTCACAACAAGATGCTGTTGCAGCTTTTTTCAGCTCATCATACTTTTTCTACATATAAATAAAATTATTTCCAGTTAACTACATTCAGACTATCTTACATAATTCAAATGCATCCAAGACAAAGTTTTAATTTCTTATTCTCTGGAACAATTTTCTTGTACGTGAGTTATTTTACTTCTCTCTACTTGAGTGTTTAGCCGTGAAAGAAAGGTGAAAGCCCAAATATCTTGGAAGGATGCTACTTTAAAATTTAAACCAAAAAATCATTGAAATCCTAGTAAAGGCCAGGACCTAAATTTTACACACGGGGAAGTAACATTTACTCGACAGCTGAGAATACTTGGTGTTATTTTAGAAGTCAGCGAGTGCTGCTTATTATGGTATGATGGATTTGCTTATGAGGTCGAGTTGGTGAGCTCTATAAAGGAGTGGAAAAGTTGGCTTTGTACAATCTGAAGTATCAAGTGAGAGACTGTGCTTACATAAATCTGGTGTTAGATTTAGCTCTTGTCTAACACAAATTGATGCTGTAATGAATCCCAAATATATGTGGTTCCTCTATTAGAAAAGCCTGTTTTGATAAATTGAAATAACTTTAAAAATAAAAAAAATATTTCACTTTGGTAAACTTGTTTGCTTCCATTATATTTCCATCTTTTTTCTTCTAGTTGTTTTACACCAGTCTTTCAGTCCCAATGTTGCCTCCTGCAAGCATCTTTGCATCAAGTCATTATCTTCTCCCATGGGATTTGTACACTGCCTGGCATCATATTTTGTAGGAATTGTGTTCCTGTTGTGTGGCTTTTCTGGTTCAGGTGGTTTGCAGTGGTGCCCAGGCAGTTTCTCCCTGAGGCACTTGCAGAAGCAGAGGCAAGCAGGGAGAAGCAGAGCCCCAGGGGCCGTGGCTGGGCTGGGTACTCGTGACCCCGCTGCTGGCTGTGGGAAGCCAGCACAGGGAGCTGTGGGCCCCTCTCACTGTGCTGTTTTTCTGCCCACAGCAAAAATGGACAGAAGTGGCACAAGATTGTACAAAGGCTGTTGAGCTTAACCCTAAATATGTCAAAGCTCTCTTCAGACGTGCAAAGGCCCATGAGAAGCTAGACAATAAGAAGGAATGTTTAGAAGGTGAGTGGCTTGTGCTGTGTATACTTAAAAGTGGAATTAGCTCTGCTGCTTTGGAGAGCTTTGGAGATGGCCTGGAAATGTTTTTGTTTTACTTCAGTAATACAGAATTACATATTTAAAACCAATCATATTCTGCAAATACATATGCTTCTCTTGTCAGAAGAAACCTTTTCACATTTCTCAGGCTCTCATCTGCTTACATCTGAAATGACTTCTGAGAAATTGATGTTACTGTAGAAACTCAAGGTATTCTTTTTCCAGGAAACTCACGTTAGAATAGAATTCATCTAACATGGTGAGTGGATAACCAGGACAACAGTTGTTCTATTTCCATGCAGTAAAGAGACTTTCTTCTTCTGTGTTTGTTTTAGAGAAATTATACTACTACAGGTATGAGGGTGTTTTTGCAGGTAGAGATACATGGTCAGAAATAAAAATATTGCAGTAATTTAAATTATTAGAGGGAAAACAGCTTCAGTAGCATTTTTTTTCTGGTGCAAAGCTTATAAAAACCAGAAGAGATTTAATTTTTTTTTTTAATATTAATATTTTCTTTTTCGGAAGAAATTACTGTCAAATGTCCTTCCAATGCTATTCCTAAACAGAATACATTTTGATCTGTCAGGAAGATGTCACTGAGAAGCCATGGAAATTAAGAACTACAGGTCAGATGTGTTGTCTCATGGCACTTTGGAGCCACAGTACACTGCTTGAAATTACCCACATGAATTTCATCAAGTGAAATAATTCCTGCTGATGTTAGGTTAAAAGACAAATGAAATTTTCAGCTGTGCTCATTATCAAAGAAGGACAGAAAATAAGTCAGTGCTTTGTCTGGCAAATCTAATTGTTAAATTAGTTTCATTATGTGTAACAGTTAAGAATTAGGTCTGCCATATTAAAAGGTAAATTATATGTGGAAATCTTACCTGTTTATCTGCTGGCACAATGCCTTTATGCCCTTTAAGTCCATAGTGACTAGAAAAGGACAGCTTCATTCATTAGTGCACTCCTTTGCAACCACTGTGTATCAGCTGGGCTTCCAGAGTGCTCTAATAAAATCTAAGCCTTATGTAGCTGCCAGGTGATAAAAGCCCTGAAAAAGATCAAGTGTCCCTGTGACAGTAGGACAGTTTTAAACATAACTTCTTTTTAGTGTTAATAGCAGTAATGCCTAGTGACAATTATTTTCAGCCTTGATTTTTGTTTTTTGCTTGCAGTTTTTTTAGATCTGAAGCTTTCTTGCTTTTTTTTTTTTTTTTTAAACTACACTGCTTTTCTATAACCCTACTTTTACCTGCCAACCACATATGGCCAGTAAAGTCCCAGGAAGTAGGGTATGCCCGTGTAGTGGAGGAAAGCAAAACCAAACAAACCTCAAAACTCCAGCCACTACCAGCAGAAAACTCTTCCAGTGATCCTTGGTAGTGTAATTTGGGAAGATGCTGCTGCTGCAGCCAAGCCTGGAGTGCAGCAGTCTTTGGGCAGAGCATGTCTGCTGGGTTTGTATAACATGTTCTTTCTGGGGGTGCCATATTTTCCCACAGACTCTGATGTGCTTCTTGACCATGTCAGAGGTGCAGGGAGTTCCTGTGTAAGTGATGGCTTAGTAATCCCTCTAGCAGTATAGAATTAGAGAAATATACTAAAACTCCACAGCAAGACATTTCCTTTTCAAGCATATTCAAACAATACACTGCTTGAATTTCAAGTCCAGGCTCTGTTCATCTTCACTAATGTTTAAATGAAAACAAAACAGGGAAAACCCAAGGTAGCATTGCATTAAGTGGAGGATCCAGAGAAACTGTGTGTGGTAAGAATGCATTTCACATTGGGAAGCTTCACCTGGGCAGCAGTGGGTTAACATTTGCAGAGGTTTCTCTGTGTGAATGAAAGCCATGTGATAGGGGCTAGCACTTTAAGTAGGCCAGCAAGGTATTTCTCCTTGCTCCCTTTCAAAGTCATGGAGGTGAGCAGAAAAATGTGAGATAGAATTTGGGCAGATTTCATGAACTGAAGAGTGAGATGTGATGGGACTGAATGTGAATTTTAGAAGTAGAAAATAAAGACCAGTCCCAGAAGAGAAGCTGTGTTAGCACTTTCAGTGCGAAGATCATATGAACATAATTACTCTCCTCAAAGTTTCAAAATGGTGAAAGCCCATGATAGAGGTATACATTTTCACTGTTGATTTAAGTGTGTTTGTCTCTAGATAAAAACATGAACATGTATTTAATTCACTGCCATGAAGTACTTTTATCCCAGGAAAATAATTTTGGATACAGATTTGTGTCTTGAAAAATACAGTAAATAACAGCAAACTGGAAACAAAGGCTTTTTCCTGAGAACAGGACATGTACTAGTTTGGCAGTGCCTCATTGTACTCAGAGGCACATTTTATAATGTACTTCAGTGACTATCAGAATTCCTTTAATCTCACTTTTGTATGTTGTTTCCTAGATGTCACTGCAGTCTGCATTTTAGAAGCTTTCCAAAACCAGCAAAGTATGTTATTAGCTGATAAAGTTCTTAAACTCCTTGGAAAAGAAAAGGCCAAAGAGAAGTACAAGGTAGGACTTGTGATACTGCTGACAAATTGTTATTTCACCTGACCAGTTGTTGAAAATTCAGTTGTTGGAATTTTGTCAGTTGTTATAAACAAGTCGCTGTCTTCATCTGCTCAAGCGTAAGAAGCAACACAAGCTGGTTTCTACAAAGCTGCCATTGTACCAATGTTACTTTCCTTTGGGACCTCTCCAAAGTTTTTGGAACCTCAGCAGGGAAAAGAGATCTACTTCTGCCAGTTGTTTCCCTTTAATAATGAAATTTGTTATGACATTCAGGGTAAGTTGGTGTGCTGCCCTACATAAAGCTTTTCTGAACTTACAACTTCATGGAAACTGGGTAGGTTGGAATAGACATCTATGCATGAATGTTTGGAAACAGAAGAGAGAACTGTGGAAGCATTGGGGTAGCCAGGAGTAGTGATTTTAAGTGGCTGTAGCTTTACAAAAAATTTGAGACAGATATTAACACATTCTTGATTATTATTAAAGCATTCTTGGTTGTGTTTTGGTGGTGGTTGAAGAACTGAAACCCCATGTTGTTTTTTAGATGCTGAATTTCTCTCCTACAGAAATTCATGCAAATGTGTAGTATAGAGGTAACAACAAATAGTGTTATGAGTGTGGTGGATGTAGACAGGGGTGCTTCAGAAGAATGCATTCAGTGTTTCCTGCAGGAGAGATTGAATTGTAATCCTTGCACGCAGGTTATTTTAAACAATAAATATTTTTTGACTGCAGAAAAGATTCATTTCTTGAGAGGTGTTACTTCTGGGACCTTAAGTAAAATGTGTGGTATCTGGGCCAAATTCTACACAGAACTAGGGTATTTCCTCATTAGTCCCCATTGTAACAATGACTGCAGCTTCTCTTGGACTAGTTGGAGAAAAGAGAAAGCTGCCATTCACAATCTGCTTGAATTTAGGCTCATGCTTAAATCACCAATTTGCACTTTTCACCCAGTTTATGTGCACACCCAGTGCTTTAGTACATCTACCCAATGTCTTATGACGTCCCAAGAGCCTTTATTTCTAGCCATATATGTGGAAAGATACAATCTCCCTCCTCCCTGAATATTATCACTTTGCTTTCATTGGTAATGGGTATTGCATTGTGATCTGAAGCTTAAAGAATCCCTAAACATCAAAATGGAAAATCCAAACCAACAGGTTATCAGATGAAATACTGAAAGCCACGCATTGGTTCTTCCATCAGTTTATTTTTAATAATCATGTTTGCTATCCATTTCCATCTTTGCCATCTGATCTTACCACCTAATGACTTGGAATTACCTTTCTCTGTTTCAGAATCGGGAGCCTCTGATGCCCTCGCCACAGTTCATTAAATCCTACTTCAGTTCTTTCACAGATGATATCATTTCCCAACCTTTGCTTAAGGGTGAGAAATCAGATGAAGATAAGGACAAGGAGGGAGAGGCTTCTGAAGTAAAAGAAAAGTGAGTGTACAGTCCAGTTGGGAATTGTTTGGCACTGGAATTAAGTTTCCAGTGATTTGGACATTCTGCTCAGTGTAACATGCTGCTGTTTGTGTAGCACTTAGCATGGCGATTCCTTTGATATCAATGATGTCAATATTGTAAGTGAAACCTTGGTGAAAGCTGACTGGCTAGTTCCAAACTTGCATTAAGCAGAGGAAGGACAATGAGACTGGGAAAATATGCTGAATATTTACTACAGTATCTTAGTAAATCTTAGGAGATGGGAGAACTGGAGGGAGCTGAATGATGCTCTGGGGGAAAGGAGTAGTTTATACTGAAGAAGCATTTCCAAGGAAGAGAGCAAATTAACCTTTGGACTGACAGGGAGAAGATGAGCTAGCAAAAGGGGATTTTTAAATGAAAACATGCATTTACAGCAACTGAGACTAAAAGGGTATTTTATCTTTGTGGAATCAAATTGTCCATAAATGTAAAGTTTGTTTTGGTGTAGAAATACTTGGTTTTGTGGTTTTGTTTTGTATTTATTGGAGCCTGAGCGCCACATAAATGGATCTTTAATTTACTATACTACTTTTCAGATTATTTTTGGAAAATAGCAGTGCTGTCAGTTTGGAAACCATTGCAAACAACATTTATGATTTTTTTTTTAAAGTAAGAGAGAATCTCCTGATCTGCTGGCAGATTTCACTGAATCCAGGATACAGCTGAGAACAAGGCAGTGCTGTAATTTTTTGCTGTTAAATAATTTATTCCACATAATAGCTGCATGTTGCTAGGTTTAATATTTCACTTTCCTGGCCATGAATTCCACCCTCATGTTTTAAACCAGAGATTATTGCTGTTTTTTATGTAAAAGAACCCCTCAAGGGACAAATGAAACTCACATTTAAAATCTTCAAAAATTTTTTCTTTATTTCCCATGTAATTTGGCCAGTTTTCATGCAAATTGTTTTCCATCTAAGATGCCTCCATCCAGGAATGGATGTTCCAATGGGACTATGCTGGTGTTGTAAAAATATAGCACAAGTTAGTATTTGTAAAGATTTGATGAAACAGCTGAATGGAAATTGCAGTGTTCAGTGAATGCATGTATATATACAACTGTTCTTACATCATTTACAGCTCTGGCTATTTGAGAGCAAAACAATATATGGAAGAAGAGAACTATGACAAAATTATCAGTGAAAGCACAAAAGAAATTGAAGCAAAGGGAAAATACATGGCAGAAGCTTTGCTTCTGCGAGCTACTTTCTACTTACTTATTGGCAATGCAAGTGCTGCCAAACCAGACCTAGATCAGGTCATCAGCATGGAAGATGCAAATGTGAAGGTAAGAATCTGCCACAGCTGGATTGTAGTTGGGATTGAGAAGTTAGATGATAAAGTTGCAATATACTTCAAGAAGTTATTTGTCCAAATTTTCAGATGTATTAATGGGAATATTCTGGTTTGTTTATTGTTTTGTTACTGACAAATTGGTTTTTTCAAGGGCTTGTTGATTTTTGAGACTGCTGTACTGAGTAGTGCAAACTAAAGGTGATGAGTAGTACAAATTAAGAGCAATGGAAGTTGAATGAATTGGAGGCTTATCCACTCTGCATAAGTTAAAAACCTTAATTGCACTTGCATATTCAGCTGCTTCAAAAACATTGATATATTTGCAAACATAGGAATTATGAAGGATTCTGGAGGGGGTGGGGGCTTGGAAATCCACTGAGATGGAAGCATAGGCTGACATTTTTGAAATTAAGTAAGGAAGCTTAATCATTTAAGGTCAATATGAAACTTATTCCTGTTTAGAATAATTGAAACCTGGCCATGGGAGAAAGTAGTTCAACAACAAATTTACTGTGATGGTAATGAAGCCTTAAATGTGGAGAAATGCTGGTGTGGCTGATGTTTCCCTGACCATGTTTTGCAGCTGCGAGCCAACGCTCTGATCAAACGGGGCAGTATGTACATGCAGCAGCAGCAGCCTGGGCAGTCCACTCAGGACTTCAACATGGCTGCTGACATTGATCCTCAGAATGCTGATGTTTACCACCATCGAGGACAAGTAAGAAACCTTAGAGATTTGGTCCCAACACTTGGCTATTTCAGTATATACTAAAAGGAAAAATGGTGTCGTTGGAGACACTTCGTACTGTTTGTGGCAGAAAAACATGAACTCCTAATTGGGAACTTTTGTGGGATAAACACACAGTTCATTTTGGAGTTTCAGGTCAGGCAGAAGCAGTTTATTTCTATAACTATAAGAAAGCCCTCTATCAGTATGAACTGAGACTTACAAGTGCTGGAGCTTGTGTACATTTACAGCAGATAAAAGCTGTTCTGTGAAGGGGCCTGGATGGTAGAGCAGCATCTGCACAGCAGGAAGCTTTGTTACAGCAGAGGAAATGTATTCCTGATAACATCTGCAGCCCTGTGGCCTGGGCTTGGATCTGTTCAGCTCATCCTTCTCTGCCTTGTTGACACTGCTGTGTCCTTGACTAATTTCTAGCCCTAGAGAAGCCTGCTGCCACAGACCTGTAAGATGAATGGTGCTAGAAGTAAAAAAAGAACACCAGAATATGCAGATAGGAGTCGTATTTGTAAGGAAGACTTCCATGGGTCAAGGATTTTTCTTCGTGAATTTGTTAGATCTCTTTAGTGCTCAGAAATGAAAATGATGTTGTGTGTTGACTGAAGGGAATCAAAGTTTTCTGCACATTGCAAATTTGTGTTTTACAGTAGTTACACAGTAAAGTAAGAGTGATTAAGTGAACTCTGCTCCTGTGGAGGAGTAAGAATGTCAAAACAAAACCAAAAAAACCCCAACCCAACAAAAGAAGTTGAAATACCACCTGGAAAAGCTGAAATATTTCAGTGTCCAAATAGTCCACAGATACTGGCTACAGAGAGGCAAAACAACTTGAGAAAATATGGCATAATCTTGGAGACTGGTCATAATGCTGACACAACGATGGCAACAGTCTAAAATGCAAGCATTCTCAATCCCTACACAAAGTCACTGCCTGCTTGTGTAGGTAGCCAAAGTTTCACTGGTGGCTTTGATAACACATTATGACAGTGATTTTTAGTTACAGGTTTTGTAGGTTTCTAGACAGTTCTGCAACTGAGCTGGAGATGATATGAATAACTGACACATTATAATTTGATTGTCATGTAAGTGATAGTGAAGTGACAGATGAAGTAGAGAAATAGGATTTTCTTTCATTCTGGCTAGCTGAAAATTCTGCTTGACCAAATTGAGGAGGCTGTGGAAGACTTTGATGAATGTATCCGATTGCGACCCAATTCTGCCTTGGCGCAAGCACAGAAATGTTTTGCTCTGGTAGGTAAAGTGCTGGGGTTTGTCTGGGTGCTTTTGCTTTAAAAAGTTCTGGAAAACACTGTGTTTCTCTGCTTTATTCCAATTTAATGGGAAAGTAGGGCAACATACATCTCTGTCTTTTAATAATAAGGTAAATGAATAATGCAGCAGTTTCTTCAGTTGGAGTATGGACTTGCTGCTTTCCTTCTGAAACACTCACTGTTAAAACAGTAGAACATTTTTCTGTTCTGTGGGAGAGGAACAAAAATCTTGATTCTAATTAGATCACATAAAATTGATTTTAATAAAGCTTTACTATTGTGGGAAAAGGTCATCAAGAAATTGGAAACAAACTACTTCAAGCTAGTACAATGACTCATTGTGCAAGAATCTTGTCAGGACAGCTTTGCATGGTATGAACAAGGAGGAATGCCAAGTTTGGAATTTCTAAGCATTTGAAATAGAGGGAGGCTACACAATTACCAAACCTTATGACTTCCTTGTTTCACCCATTTTCCTCTCCAAGACCAGACACTTGGACATGTGGTAGGTTCCCAAAAGCAGATTTGGCAGGATGTACAGGCTTTATCACCTTCTGGAACTTAGCACAAAATCATACAATGGCCTGGGCTGGAAGGGATCTCAAAGATCATCTTGTTCCAACTCCCCTGTCATGAACAGGGGCACCTTCCACTAGGCCAGGTTGCTCAGAGTCCCATGCAGCCTGACCTTGAACACTGCCATGGATGATGCATCCAGAACTTTCCTGGGCATTGTTCTAGTGTCTCACTGCCTTGACAGTAAAGAATTTTTTCCTAATATCCAATCTAAACCCACTGTCTTTCAATTTTAATCCATTCCCCCTTGTCCTATCACTCCATGCTGTTGTGAAAAATCCCTCTCCATCTTGTTCATGGCTCCCTTCAGATATATGAAGGCCACAATTGGATCACCCCAAAGCCTTCTCTTCTCCAGGCTGAACAATCCTAATTCTCTCAGCTTATGTAAAATAACTTAGAATTATTATGATGCAGGCAACTCTTGGGGAGGTGGGTAGAGGCCTGATCAGTCTTTTTTTAGTCTGGTGATGGTGTCATTTATTTCTTTCTTTTTTTTTTTTTTTCCTTGGAATAGTATCGCCAGGCTTATACAGGAAGTAATGCTTTGACTGTGCAAGCAGCCATGAAGGGATTTGAAGATGTCATTAAAAGATTTCCAAAGTGTGCTGAGGGCTATGCACTCTATGCTCAGGTATGTTTTTCTCCCTCTTAAAGAAAATGCTGCATTCTCTTGTACTTGTTATCTTGGATACACATTTCTTCAAATAACAGATGAAGATTTTTGACACTAAGTTTTGAGATAAGAGAATGCTGCCTGGATTAAGCTACTTGAATTTATGGTTATAGTTGTTCTGGGGCAGAGGAAGTACAGGGAGAATTGGTGGAGCAGGATTTAAGTAATTAGAGTTGAGGATTGTTATTAGGAGACAGAGGTTATTCCTGCATGATTCCTTTCTTCCTGCATGTGTGTGGCATGTCAGCTGATGAATGTCTGGGATTCTCTGGGTAATTTGAGAGTCAGATGTGTGGAACTAGGGTGACATTTTTGTTCTGCTATTATTGGCATATAGTGGTTTAGAACAGCTGTTCAGAGTGCACTTGTAACAGAGACTGTAATTTCTTCTCTAAGAACATACTGCTGGTTTTAGTAGGAAGCATGAGAATTATTCTGATTTTGAGTAGGTTGGCAATATATATGCATTTCCTTCTGAAAGAAGTATATGTGAAAAAGGAATAGTTGAAGCTTGCAGGTACAGATTTTTAGACTGGTTTTTATTTACAGCATGTTACTTGTGGATCTCCCATTACAGGTGATAGTGTGGTCAGTAATTTGTGCACTTTAAAGCATATAAGCTTTCCAAAAAGCCTCAATTTTGAAACTTTGGTAATTCATGTGCCTAGCCTGCTCTGCCATAAATGAGCTACATCCAATCTCATGTTGTCAATACAGTTTTAATTAGAATTAGCTGAGTGCAGAGTGCACACTTTGGTTGCTTATTGACAAACAGGTTTCTCTTTTGATTCAGGCACTAACTGATCAACAGCAGTTTGGCAAGGCTGATGAAATGTATGATAAATGCATTGACCTTGAGCCAGACAATGCCACTACATATGTTCATAAAGGGTATGTATTGAATTTGCAGTCCTTTTGGTCAAGAGCAGTTGGTGTGTTTAGATGAATTGAATGTTTATAAGTTTAGCCAGGAAAAATAACTTTGTGAAAGCATCTTTGTACTTTTACATGTATTTCTATATTTTGTCTTGACTAAGCTGCAAATAAGTTTCAGGAAAGTTTCATCAGTGTTTATTGCTAATTAAGTATCTGCTTGAAGTACATCTGACTTTTAGTTTCAGCTTTGTGTTGAAGTTTTTTCTTTCATAAAACAACATGTACCAAGTCCTCTTGGGAAAAATTTGCCTTTCTGTAGAGTCATTAAAGCAGTAAAGTGATTTATTGAAAGTGACTTTCACATAGGTATTTTTAAAAGGCATGAAGTTACTAAGTTACTGTGTACCTGCATTAAAAATTAAATTATACATTTGGGATGGTTTTGCTTACCACGATGACGGTTTTGGGAGGAGTATGTGAAGCCTGTTAGAAATTTTTTCTCTCTTGTAGTTTACTTCAGCTCCAGTGGAAGCAAGATTTAGACAAAGGATTAGAACTCATAAGCAAGGCGATTGAAATTGATAACAAATGTGATTTTGCATATGAGACCATGGGAACGATTGAAGTGCAAAGGTAATGCTGAACTGCAGTGTTAAGAGCTCTTAGTTAATTCTGAAGTTACAGTAGTTCTTCAAATTTCCTCAGGGCTCCTAAGTCTTAAGATCTTCTCCCTGGTGTCCTATATAAAGCCAGCTCTTACCCAGAGTCCTGATTTCTGTTCTGTAACTCTTAGGTAAAGCCCTCCATTCTCTCTGGCATAATAGTGATTTATGATCTGACAAATTCTTCTCACCAACTTCATACTTATGGACAACATGCAGATGAGTCAGTGTATGTTTAAATACATCCCTTCTGCATTCAGAGTGACTTCCTTAATCATTACCTGGCTTTGTGTGCATCTGATGTTGTCCTTGGACATTGGACTGTCTGTACTGAGAATCCTGTGCTGTTTTTTCCTGCATCCAACGGGACTCCAGTTCACAGTTCTTGGGGCAAAGAGGAATGCACTACTCTGTAACATTGTATTGCAACTGTGCAGAGGTTTGGAGGGTAGCTGACAGTACAGTTGAGTCTCTTTTTAATATGTCAAGTCCTCTAAAGGACAGACAATTAAGCTATTGCTATGCAAAATTTTGCAAGCATTTCCTATTTAAATGATGTGCTTCTGTCTGTGCAAGTTTTCCTCTTTTGTGTATACTAAGTTCTTGCAGGGGAGATGAGATTTCATTCAGTTGCCCAGCATTATCTTTGTAGCAAACCTTGTGTCCTGTGGAGAATATTTTATCCTGTACCACCACCCCTGGAGGCTCTCAAGATGAAGGCTGTTTAACAGCTGTCCTAATTGCTTAGGCTTGGTAACAACTTCTCTTGAGTTTACTCATCATCACCACAAGTTCTTGTGGTGGTTCCTCCTGAAGTCCTCCTAAGTTACTAATGGTGGAGAGTGTAAGTCCTGAAAGAAAAAAGATGCTTTAGAGATGACAAGATTGCTTTGGCAGTCTTAACTGGGCTAAATTTTTTCTTTATTTCAGAGGTAATCTGGATAAAGCCATTGAAATGTTCAACAAAGCTATCAACCTGGCCAAATCAGAAATGGAGATGGCCCACCTCTACTCACTCTGTGATGCTGCCTATGCCCAGACAGAAGTTGCAAAGAAGTATGGATTGAAACCACCAACACTGTAAAGAACCAAGGAGGAAATGACCTTCCAAAGTGAAGTTGCCCACTTCAGCCAGCCCTAAAGACACTGTTGCAGACCATGCTGAATGGTGGAACTTAGTTTTTTCCTGTTCGTGGTGTTGTCATTTGCTACATCTGTTAAATGTTTAGGTGTTGTGGGAGTGGTTGTTCAAGGAAGTATGCAGTGCTGCATCGTGTTCCTTCTGCAGCAAAAACCAGAGAGTGTGTTAAGGGAAATAAAG
Source organism: Anthoscopus minutus (assembly GCA_013399455.1). Taxonomy (NCBI): domain Eukaryota; kingdom Metazoa; phylum Chordata; class Aves; order Passeriformes; family Paridae; genus Anthoscopus; species Anthoscopus minutus. The sequence continues at coordinate 35,688 of VWYI01001354.1, read as the reverse complement.
TTGCAGGGGAACCAAAGGAACATATTTTGGCCATGCAAATAAAAACTTCATACTGGTTCATTTTGGGTGATTATGTTGTGGGCGATTTCTGCTTTATCAAATGATATTACAGCATGTGGGGTTTTTTCCTGTTGATTTTAAAGGTAATATTAGTCAGTGCTGTAAAATAGGTTTCTTTTTTATATCCAGTTAATCCTTGAGGATTGATTTTAATTTTTCAAAAATTAATTTTCAAACTTTAATAATAGAGGGTTTTTTTAAGTCAGTA
>VWYI01001354.1:21556-35300 GCA_013399455.1 Anthoscopus minutus | reverse complement strand
TGTGGCAGCTATTAGAGAATTAATTTTATAGTCCATATTCTCACCCCAGAAAGCCCTAGAGTACTGCATAGGAGAGCTAGGAAAAAGGTTGGCTGGGGAAGGAGGTCAGGTAACACTGCTTCACTGTAGACTGTACTGGAGGAAAGAATGCTCCTGTGCAGCAGTCCTTACTTGAATGCCACAGGAAATTGTTCTGGAGGGTTCAGAGGGACTTTCAAGAACAGAAAGCACTGCTGGGAGTCAAGCTCCAAAAGGTAAGGTCATGCTTGCATATAATCTTTGTAATCTCTGAAGCTTTTGCATAAATGTAGCAGCTGATAGACTATCTAAATTCTTTCCAGTCTAGAGACTGCTGGGTTATGATCTCCTTTTAAGAGCCCCTTGGTAGGATTAAGTGAGATAAGGAACAAAGCATAGGCTCAAACTTCCAATAATGGATTTGGAATCTGCACTCATTTCCTTGTTCTGTAGACCCTGTCGTGTCCAAGATTACAAATACTGCAGAAAGGAAGCAATTGTGCTGCAAGCAGCAGATGGGCAAATGATGAAATAGTTTTCCTCTTGTCAGGAACTTCACAGAGGGGTCCTCTTGCTTTGGGTTGATCTTTCTGATGTGGAAGTTAGTCCATCTTGTCTTTCCCTGGACTGATGTGGCTGGACAAACCTCATGCAAATGATGTAGCTTAATTTAGGACACACTAGTTTCAGCTTCTTTCCATCCTGAAATCATAGATTTGTTTGTGATGAGTTGTCTAATGTATTTAACCTTTTAAAGAAATGAATGATGCTGTAGTCAAACTGTCTTGGTCTGTAGTTGTGCCACCATACAGCAGCAGCTTGCATTTTCAACTTGACCTTCCTTTCTCCCTGCAATTACAGTTGAGTGTTCAAATGGTGGAGACTAGACATGAAGAATTAATCATGATTTTAGTAGCTCATTAGGTGATCTGAAATCATGGCACTGGTGTAGAATTTGAAGATAGGGGAAGGTACCAGCAGCTTCCTGGGGCACTGAATGTTAACAAGTGTCAAATGTCTTCTCCAACTTCCAATCTTTGCATCAATTACCCAAGAAAAAATATGCCAGACTGATGAGTCCTGTTCTCTGAGGAGTTTTTATTCGCATGGCCTTATTTACATTGGCATTTTCTCCTCATCACCCCATTTGTACCCCATTCCTTACCCCACCCAATTCATTAAGGGAAAAAAGCATGTGCTGTCAATTACTAGCATTCCAAATCATCACTGACTTTTGCCTGTTCTTCAGCAAGTTTGAAACTGCACTGAAAGGATGCATTGTCTGTAATTTTTTGTAAATGACATATCACCTGTAAACTGAAAAAATAAATACTACCTTCAAGTATCTCTCTCTGACATGTATAAGCACAGGTTTTGATGCAGGTGTTCTCTGCAGTGGTGAGCTCTGTGCTTGTTCTGAGTCTAGGAAGAACTAAAAATTGACTGACTCCTTGTCATCTTCTCTCACTTCAACCTTTAAGAAAGAATGAGGAGGAGGCGTGGAATCAACAAATCTGATCTCTGCTTGCTTCCATCACCCACAGAGGTTTGATCTTGAGAGCTGAAGATTACAGAGGAAAGGAAGTCAAGCCAGGAAGGCTGGGAATCTGAGTAGCTGAGACCCTATTAATGTGTGTATGCAGGTGCATCCCTGTGATGAAAGGGATTTTCTGTAAATGGCTGATACAGCATTGAAGGAACACAAGCAGTATTACTGCTATTTAAAAAAAAATAATTATGTGGGACCCTAGTACTGAAGACTTGGATAAAGCCTGTGTATCCCAGAAGGCTACTCTGGGAAGTTGCTTCTACATATAATTGTCTAGCAACTTAATTCTCATCATGTTCCTGTTGTTCACAGGGACAGTGCTTTCAGGCACATTGTGTGATTCTTGGGATGTCCTGCACAGAGCTAGGAGCTGGACTCTGATCCTGATNTTTTAAGTCAGTAGATGTGGAGAGGATCCCTGTAAATATAGGCAAGCATGCACAATCTTCCCTTAAATCCCCTTTCACCCTCTGCATAACTTACTTAGAAATAGTCCTGTGGCAGCTATTAGAGAATTAATTTTATAGTCCATATTCTNCCCTTCCAACTCAGCATATTCCATGATTCTAAGCTGTAACTTGAACTACTAGGATCTAACTGCAGCTGGAAAGGGAAAAGGGAACTAACATACACTGAAGAGCTGTACTGTCACTTTGGAACTATCAAGAAAAGCTTAGATGCAGCTTTAACCAGCGCAGCAGTCCTAACACTGCCCAATTTTCTGCCATTTCTTTAAAAAGAATTTGAAGTTTTGCAGGCTGAAATTCTGGAACTGTTTCAGGGTTGTTACTGATTAGTTTCCTGTACTTAGAGAATACTGGTGTGTATGTGTTGTATGGATACTTAAAAGTGCCTGTTTTCTACCAGCACAAAGGTTGAGTACTGGCTGCTTCAAGTACTGTGGCTAAGAACTGACAGGGTACTTATTTCAGTGAAAGCCTCACAAATGCACAGTCCCATTTGCATCACTTCTGAGTGCAGTGCACTGGAGACCCTATTAAATACCCTCCTAAAACAAGGTGCTTAGAAGTTGTCCTGATAGACAACTGGAAAGAACTGAGCTTATATCAGCTCTTCAGCTGAGTTCACCAAAGTAGCTTGTAATAGATTTTCATCCATCCTCTCCATTTGGGATTCCAGGGAGGAGAGCAGATCACAGGTTCTATTCCCTGCTGCAAACTGCACTTTGCATTTCTCAGATTTAAGTGGTCAGCCCCTGAGAGTTCTGCACTACTGTAATCCTCCAAAGGTAGTAGTTATTTACTCCTGCATGTTGAACTAGTAGAGAGAGGGGAGGGAAAGAGATAAAATAGTTATTTGGATTTAGAAGTTGGAACCCAGCAATGGCCATCATGGATATGGGTTGTTGAATATGTGGGAAGCCCTAATTAATGCAGTAGACTTGGCTGAAATGGTAAATTGTTAATTTTTTAATATTTATTTTTCAACAAATAAACTTTCATTTCACCTTGTGCTCTGTGGATTGTTTCTTAAAAGTTCCAGTACAGTATGTACACCAAAATGGAGTGAAATGTACAGACCAGAAATACCTGCTGATACAGAATGCCAAGTGGAACAGTGGGATCTGGCTTTTGAGGGGAAGGATGTTTCAGGGTTTGGCTGAGAGTTTGTTTTTGTTTATAAAACAGACATCAAGCTCATTGCAGAGAAGCCAAAATGTTAAAAAAAACCCCTACCAAACAAAAAAACTGGGAAGAGGAGGATTGCTAAACATGAATGAAAGGTAAGATGGTTTTGGGGGAAATGTGTTTAGCTAGAGCAAGACAAAACCTACTCTCCCTCCCATTTTTGTATTTTGAAATTTCTTTTAGCCTTATGGCTGTTTGATGCTGCTGGAAAACTAAAAGCTTATCCATGAAGGCTGGTAAGTTGTTTCTTTTTTTCATCCCAAGGAATAAAAAGCATAATTTGTAAATTCTTTTTACATTAAAAGATGTCTTCCTTCAAGACAAAAAAAAACCCCAAAACCAAAAGCACAACATGCTTGGTTGGTTTTCAGTATTTTAAAGCCATCTTTCACAATCAATTTGTCTCCAGCAAAAGCAGCACAGTAAAGAATGTTTTCTCTGCAGTGGATAGGAGCTGCCCATGGTAGCAATAATGCATTCAAACATTGAGCAGTTTTCTGGGAGACTCTGGGTAGAAGGACTTAGTGCAACAGGTTTTCCAACCTGACTCCCCTCAGCCTTTTCCAGGCAGCAGAATTAAAACCCACTCAGACATTCTATTAAGGAAGTGGTATGGAGAGCAAAGGTATGGCAACATGTGAATTATATTAACAACACAGTAACCCATGTCACTTCAGCAATGAATAAGATTTGCCATAAGGAGAATTTAATAGACAGATCCAGACAAAACACATGAACCAAAAACTGTTACAAATTCTTTTATAGGAACAGCCCTGTCTGGCAGCTTCTTGCAGTGTCCTGAGTAGTGCAAAGTAGAATTTGGCCTGTTTTGCTCAGTGTGTTAAATTTTAAGCTTCCCAAGTTAGAAGTAGGGCATTCAATGACTTAGGTTAAGTCATATACATCTAAAAAGGACAGAGTGAGAAGAATCATACTTTTAGATTTTCTGATAATTCACTGAAAAATTCATAATACCAAAGCTGACTTGAGAGGGAGTTGAGAGAAGATTTCCATTTCTGAGTTCTACAAAACAGCCCTCAGAAGGCAACTATAACACGATGCACAAAAATCAACACTGCTGTGTTGAAATGAAATATATGAAATATAGCTACTATGAAATACTTAAGAGGAAATGCCAAAGTTATATTTCAATCATATTAGAATTGCACCAAGTTTTTTTGTTGTGTGGTGGTTTCTTAACTGGCACATTTGGCAGTAAACTGTGGAGCAACTACAAAGGAAATCCTTCCAAGGATGAAGGCAACAGCCATTGTGACAGCTGAACCTTCCCTCTTCACCCAGCTTCACTTTTTCATCTCTACACCATAGAGATCACAACGCTTCTGGCTTAAAATAGGAATTTGTTCACGTATTTCTGCAAGTTTCTTTAGATCTGCAGGGGAAAAGAAAAGAGTTAAAAGAACAGCAGCCAAAAAAGAAAGCTCCTGACTTGCTCTGAGGTAAGACAGGGAAAAGAGCAGCTTTGATGGAGAGTGGGGTGGTAGAGCTCTGCAGTGAGCAGCCAGGGCTGAAGGAAGCCTCAGCTTTGCTCTATTCTAAGGTGGCACCTTCTTCCTAAGGAAGTGAACTAGAAGGGTACAGCTACAGAGTATTGTACATAGAACAGTACAGCCAAGTGCTGCTGGTTCTTGCTTTAACCCAGCAAAGGTGAACAAGGCAGAGGAATGCTGCATCATCTGTAGTTCCATGTGCAGGGCCACAGACCTAAAAAACTGTCTCTCCTTAGTGTCATGACCTGTACTCAAAAAAAAAGAAGTGGAGAAAAAACCAAAACAATTTTCCCCTTACCTATATCTGTGTATACAACTGTTTCCTCAGCCCCAGCTTTGGCTATGACTTCACCCCTGCAAAATTAAGCATATTTGTTCACAGGATTTACACATTGGTCTCAAGGCATCAGTCCAGTTGCTGCTGTTTGTACAAGAAGGAGCTCCTACCCTTGATGCCTACAACTGTTATGACAGAGCCGTCCTAAAAACAGAATCATAATCCACAACTCTGGCATGACAGAAATAGCTTTCAGGCTTTATATGTGGCACTTTGAATGTGTGATATATACATACCTAAGATAAGTGTCTTTCACTGATCAAGAACTGTGGTAAAAGCCACTCTGACAACCACTGCCTGTGAGCATGCAACATACCTCAAGGGGAAAGGAACACAGGCAAAGATGAACACTTTTGCCTTTGGAGATCCTACTGGCTTTCAATTGTGTACTTTTACTCTGCATGAACTACTGAACATGATCACGTCTCCCCCAAGTGTTCTGTCACTGCTTCCATCACATAAAGTTAAAAGCTCAAGACACAGACAAAATTTTTCTTACTGTGCAAACAACTTGAAGCAAGCCATCAGTAGCTTTATTTGAAAGACAAACAACTGCTTGAAGATTTGGTCACTTTTACCTACTGTGCACCTGTGTGACTTCTGCTCAAGTAAGAATCTCTCTTCTCTAGCTGAAGACATTCTTGTTCTCTTATGTCAAAGCAGTGTCGTCCTTTGAGGAAATGAGATAGTTCTGTGTGAGCTGTTTAAGATGGTGTGCTTCTACACTGAGTATTACCAAATGCACAGCATATAATGGACTGAACCTCAGGGACAAGGTTAGCAGTTCAACTAATGCTATATCCTACTACTACACAGTATCTTTACTACCAAAATGAATACATACTCAAACTAGTTGTACTTTACTTGCTTTTTTAGTATGGCTGTTTTAAATTATGATCTTGAAAATGAAGGCTCAAGTCTCATGTGCTTTTCGCCAAGAATTTGCACTTTTAACAGCAGACGGAAAAGTAGGACTGAAGTGTGACTGTCAACTCAAAATATTTTTTAACCAGAAAAAAGGTGGTTTTTTATTTTATTGAACTCACCAAGGATTTACTACAGTGCTGTGTCCCCAGGCAACATAGGATGCTTTTTCATCTCTAGCAGGAGATACAGTAGCTACGTAGAGTTGATTATCAACAGCTCTGTGTTCACAGAAAAAATGAAGGAAGAGAGGGAAAAAGTGAGAAGAATTGTTTTTTATAGTACCACTTAATTAAGCAGAAGAGAAAGAACCTACTCTGAAGGACAAGCTATATATCCTCTAAATGACTAGCCAAAACTGTGAATGATACAAAGGTCAGAGAAAGAAGAGCCTGGAAAGAGAAGTCTCTAGCACCTGGCTCCAGAGTTAGTGCATAGAATATCATGTAATTCACAGGTTCACAGTATGTAGCAAAATTGATTGAAGCTGACCAAATGAATAAATAATACTGCATTCAGGAATCTCAGAATCTACTTCTATGTGTAATTGGAGCACTTCCCAAATGCGCTTGCTGAAAGGGCATAAAGGGGCTTGCAGGAATTAAGGCTGAGAATTTCCTGCTTTTCTTCTTGACAGTAAAATAATTTTGATGTCCCATGCCAGGCTTGAGGGATGGTACAGCTGCAATGGCAGAGTGGCCCTGCAGCACCACTTCTGATGCACAAGTGTCATTTGGAACACAAGAAAGTTCAGTTCCATGCACCAAAACTCCTCTAGAACAGGGGGATAAGCTGTTTCTGTGATCTTACCGTCCCCTTTGTAAGAGTTCCCAATGAGCTGGTCCTGTTGTCATGTTAAAAGCCCCTGGATATATCAGCAGCTGGCAACCTTTGTTGAAAGACAATTAGAACCCAAGCATCATTAAGGTGAAAATGGTTTACCCTAGAGTGACCCTTCACACTGAAGCCCAAAGTGAGGCTTCTTTCCATACTTGCCAACCCCTGCCCAAAATGGAACCAAACAGAGCCTGTCCATGCATAACAGGTTACATCAACAAAGAGCTGCTGGGGATACCCCCAATTCCATCACTCCACCACCACATGTGGATCAGGAACTGATGGTTACTTTACTCCCTGAGAGAATTCACTCATCTGAGTAAGAGTCTTAGCCACAGGATGCATTTTGTGTTACTGGGCAGTGATAAGAATGCCTGATCTCATGGAATGCCTGATTACAGGGATCACTCAGCACATATCACCCAGAACCAGCCTGCCTAGGCCTGGTCTTAGGGCTGCCCATGTCCCCTTAGGTGACCCAGCCTCACCTTTCTGGCCGTAGATTTGAGCCATCTCAGCAAATCTCATATCATAGCAGATGCCCAGGCCCACTTTGCAGTATGCTGTTCTCAAAACACAAGAGACAGCAGTCATATCACTAGCACAAATACATAAAACAACTTCAAGACTCCCTGTAGCCATCCTGCCAACTGCTATTTCACATGGCTCACAGCAACAGGAGGAGCTATATTTAAATGTGTGTCCAACAAGCACTGGCTATTGGTGGGGGAGAATTCATGCTTCATGATGACAGAAAGACTGAGAAGTAGTCTTATCTACCCATCAAGAACAACCATTTCCACAAAATCATGTTGTATCAGGTCTTTGTGTAACATATCACTTCCTCACTTAGCTGCTGCAACTTCTTCAATTATTTTCAAGAAAAGAAAACACTCCCTGCTTTTCATGGAGTAGAAATACAATTGTGTACTTTCTTACAGCATGCACATTGCAAGGAGGAAAAAGTGACTGTGGCAGACAAGACTCTTTGGAGAGCTCAGTAAACAGGCTGTGTCAGTTTTGGAGCAGTGGGGGTAGGGAGGGGTAGGTATTTTGCTTTTTTAATCTGAGGTGGTTGATTCAAGAAGGCTGGAATGGGATTCCTGATTTAGTTAATTGTCTCCATTTTTATATCATCCTCACAGGAAGCAATTTACCATTGTAGGCTGTTACATACTTTCTTTCCTAGGCTGTGTTTTATAAGAACCATTTTCAAGCTGTAACTGCTACAAAAAAATACAGTCACATCTCTCTAACAAATCAACAGGATGATTCTTCAATTAAGGCAAGTAGGGTGATGTATGTTTCTACCCTCTGTCCTTTTGCAACCACACTGCCTTTTTAAAAGTTTCAGAAGTGACCTAAACACTTGAAGCAAACTTAAACTATATTTGCCATGGTTATCAAATGCCCAATCTGATAGTCTAAAAATCCACTGCTGGGAAGGAGGAGGGGGGAGAGAACTCCAGAGTGACTGTATGTTACTGTAGTAGAGCTCCTTAAAGAGAGGGCTTGTCTTATACTCACGTGTGTCAAACATGGAGAAACTATTCCCTGGACTCAGTGTTTCAGACTCTTTGAACTGTATCTTCCCAGGAACATTAATGTCAAACAAATGAACCTGCAATTATACTATAATTAATAACAATTACTAACAGTTTCTCTACTTGCTGTTTCAGCCTCTTTAGGTATATATTTTCTACTGTTATCTAGACCACTCTTCTGTGAGGATCCAAAGTAAACATTCCTCAAGACTGTTAGATCCCCCAAAGATGATTTAAAGTATTTTCTTATTTACAGAAATATACATGTCTAAAGTTGCAAATACATGCAAAACAGATAGATGTCTTGACTTAATGTGTCTCTAACATTTGAGTCCTGTTCCTGTAAAATTTTTCAAGAAAACACCTTCACCATTAGCCATAAAGTCCCCATGACTTCAGCTATGCAGATGCCTCTGAAGGCCTGCAGCAGCCTTTATGCCTCCCTTGCAATGCAAGGTGTTGTTCCTGACTGGAGCTTCCCAACAACAGAGCTGTTTTTATTTTACTATTTGTTCATACTTAGCAGAAGCCTGCACTCATTCTGTGAGCAACTCTTGGGCTTGCACACTGCTGTGCTGTGACAGGTGGAAGGCAACACAGAACTGCACATGGTGATCTGGTAAGTGATACTAATGTGGAATTCAGCAAGCAGAATAAATGAATACCTGCACCACTGAGGGACTTTGCACCACCTTATTTGTTCCATAACTGTGCATTATGTTTTCAGCTTATTCTTGAAAGAAATAAGCTGTTTTTCACTCATGGAGAGATCCCTGTGTGCACTGTGCCATGAACAGAAACTAGAGATAAGAATGAATAGAACAGTCCCACGAAGAGAAACTGAAGTTACTGGAGTTACAAATGGGAGGCAGTTTTCCAGAAGCCACAAAGCATTGTTGAGATGGAAGGTGACAACAAGCAAACATTTACCACAAACAGCAGCTTAACTTGGCCTCTGCATGTCTACACTAATCACATGTATAGCACAAAGTATATAAAGAACAGTATGTATTACAACAGAAGGACTAAATCCACCAGGAAGCTGAGGGAAAATCCTGATCCAACTCAAGTTGCACTGTGTTTTAGACCTAGACCAGGGTACAGAGATATCTGAGTTAGATCAGGTTTTACTTTCAATCATGGTTTTCCCAGCACATGGGGAAAGCCAATTACACCTTCCAGTATTTTGTCATCCTTATCCAGAACAAATTTATGACCACCTTTTGAAGTGGTGTTTACATGCCCCAAATAAAAGTTACATGAAACATCATGGGTGATGGTACACAACTTATTATTATTATTATTATCACAAGATTCTATTAATTTATGTAACCTTTAAGTACAGATGAAATAATTTGTGCAACACTGCTGAGAAAACTTTTCCTAACAATATTCTGCCATCTTACCTTCCTATGTTTTGCCAGCAGAGCACCATCAGGCCCAAAGACAGTACATGTGTTATAGAGCTTTCCACCATCTTCTTCTGGAATTGATCCTTAGCAAAGGCAAGAACAGAGATTTTCCCCAGTGTATTACTGATGTAATTTTGATCCAATGGCAGTAAGAGACAATGACCATTTTCCCCCCAGTGAGATGGTCACTAAGAGTAAGCTACCTCCAATGAGATATATGCTGCACTCTTTTGCAACTTCTGACAGCTTTTGTGTTGATTCCCCAGGGATCTTCTCTGCATAATCCTTAAAGTATTGGGTCCCATATGGAGAATTAAAGCATTCCTAGAATTAGATGAAAAAAAAAAAAAAAGAAAAAAAAAGCTACAATTCAGTAACATCACTACAATGAGATGTACTTAACTTTTCAAACTCCCCTCTAACCATGTTCTCAAATAACCTTTGGTCACAGGAGTTTAGTTTATAGGAGCTCAGTAAGCAAACCAGAAAATGCCAGGAAGGCCAGAGAGACTTGAACAACTGTTGAAAATACAACAGGTGTGTTTGTGGAGTGCATGCCAAACAGAACATGAGCTAAGATTATCATGCAAGCTGTAAGGCTAGCACATTCACTGCTCTGGGCTTAGCAAGAACACAAGGGATGTTCACATCAGAATGAGGAGCCATGTTCCACACAGCTCATTTGACAAGTTAAAAGCTCAATTTGTCCCCTCAAAACTGAAATGCTCCTGCTCATCCATAGCCCATGATTTCTTAATTTTTAAAAGGACATTTGCAAAAGCATGCATTTCTCAAAATTACTTATTGTGTTGCTAAAACAATCCTTTAAACACTGTATCCTCACAACTGAACAGTGTTTTCAACCTTAGGCCCCAGTTAAAGATTTGCCATCCCTCAGAACCAGGCATGTAATCTTTACACAGTCAGACTAACAGAGTAGTTTAGATGCCTAAGAGAGGTGGGCTAGTGGTATTTGAGATGCCCAAGATATGAGGAACTTTCACTCTGCATTACACTTGCCAGCTCTGAGAGGACATGAGACACCCCACCCAAAACTTTTTTGTCCCCTTAAGGAGTACAGTTGGAGGCCACAGAGAGGCTATCAAACTGTGGCAGCAACTTTTCTTCTGTGACAAAGGAACTCCCAGCCCAGACACCTTCACTGTTCCCTTTGCTCATCAGGAGTGGCAAACACAATCCCCCACCCCCACCAAGAAAAAAGGGAGAAAAAAAATAAAGCTGTGACTAGCACAATAAACATTTCTGCTTTATCTGCTCAAGCAAACTTCTTAACAACTGAGGCAGGTTTTAATGAGTTGGAATAAATGAACTCAAGCTGGAATGAGTTTTTTCCCCTCTACAGGCACTAGGCCAGCTAACCCACATTACGATTTGTAGATGGAAGAAGCAGGAAGGGAAGTCTCTGCAGGCTGTCAAAATGAACTTCCCAGGCTTTTGAAATCTGGGTTGAACTTCACAGAAGTGAAAGCAAAGCCAGCTGCCTCCATCTTCATATATTTAGTGCGAGTTAGTTTTCTTTAAATAAAGCTATTAAAACAAACAACAAACCTCCAAAAAAACAAAACAGAGGGAAGACAATATTTCATGTCCATGATGTCTCTATGTCAATACAAAACATTATCTCCCAAAAAGTCTGTGAAATGCTTTGCCCATGTTTGAAAACTTCTATTCTAAAAGCATAAATCACTGCTGGCAAAGTGGGTATCTCAGCTAAGTAAGTCCAGGAAATTCAATGTTAGTGCACATGATGAAACTAGTAAATAAAAGGTAATCTCTAAAGGCCCAGGCAGAACACTGAATGGTCACATTTGCAACACAAGAACTGTGTTAGCACAGAGGAGCTGGGGAGGTTGCTCAATGCTTCCCCCATGACAGCAGGAGATAGAACATTCTGTGTGTAAAACAGAGACCCAAAGTTCACCCAGAGACAAACTCTGCACTCCTGTGTCAGATGCTGCAGGGTACAGGAGTAACACAAGTACCCCCATGAAGAGAGGAGAAAAGCTCAAAGCTGCACTGGGAAGCCCACCCTGTTGCCAGCAAACCTATTGTAAAAAAAATAAATCAAAAGTGATTGATCATTTTAAGTGGCTATTTAGGTTTCCACACATTAAAGTCACAAGAGAAATGTGTTTTAATCATAATTCAGCCACAAATGACCTGCTGGAAATATGTTTGAAGTCTATTTTGTTTCTCATGTATCTAGAATGCTTACAGCAAAGAGTTGCTATGTACCATCTTTCACCTTCACATCAACATTCTTTAGCTGAAAATTGCCATTTTCTACCCTTCTTCAGCAAAGATACAAATGGCAGTGTCACTTACCTGAATTCAGAATATATCAATGATGTCATTGCCTATGATTTAAACCAGCAAAAACTTTACCAGAATTTGACACTACAAAAAAGATCAACCTGTTTTTTGTCTCCCTTTTCATTCCCTGCCTCTTAGTGTGCTGCCAGATACAACCCTTGGGATTTTTAGCTTTCAGTTTTATTTTGAAGCTTCATACAGCCATCTAAGCTATCCAGGGAGGAAGAGAAATATATATTGCATTAATAACACTAGAAAGAGGTTTTGAAGGGTTTGAAGCATAAGGGCTAAGCAGGCCATGATCTTTACTCACAGGTAGAGCCACAAGTTTTGCTCCTTTAGCTGATGCTTCTCTCACCAGTCCACAGGCTCTTTGGAGATTATCTGATTTAACAGCAGACACATGAAGCTGGATAAGAGCGAGGCGGAAGGCTGATGGAAGAAAAAAATTATTCATCAGAATTCCTCCAGGAAACTCTTCCAAATTTGAATTCAATAACGAGCATTAAAGAAAACAAATGAATTAAAATGCACATATGCACAAACCACTACCAACTCATTCTGCAGTCTATCTCTCACTCTTGAAACAGTCTCTTAAACATGGGGAGAGCACTGAAACCCAGGATTGCCAATGGGAGCCATGCATGGCCACCACCCTGCAAAGATCACGGAGCTCGTGTGCCAGCAACACCCAGTCCATGTTCTGGGGGAAGGAGCCATGTTACAGAAAGGGAGAGCACAGGTCCTCTCAGCCCCTCATTCCTAGGCTGCTGCACACTGTGGGAGCCCATCTTCTTGTTGGACACCAAAGGACTGGATAATCACAAAAGCACCCAGTAAAGGAAAATCAATTCACACCTAGTCTGCGAAATGGCTATAAAAACCAAGAAATACTGAACATCTTTCCTGATCATTTCTTAGCAAACTGGTTTCAGGCCGAGTTACAAGTGTTATCAACAGCTTCTACTCCCAATAAGCAGGATATACATTTGCAGGCTCTCTAAGTAGACAAGTTTTGTGCACACCCCTGGATTTCCTTCCATTAATCTCCGAGTACCCTGTAGGGAAACACACCCTGATGGGGTAGAACTGCTTCCTTTAAAACAAATACAAACCAACCAACCAATCAACCAAGCAACTCTCTTTGACTTTACAACAGAAAGTATCACAGTTTCATAGTACTTCTCCTGTCTGGAAAACTCCCCCATCATACTGCCAAATATCACAATAAGAAAAAAACAAAGTTAGAAGCAACACAGTCCCAATGGTCAGGAAACTGGAAAAGCTGATTCAAGTGAAGAAAAGACTGGGTCAGAAGCATTTGAGATACATCTTTTTCCTACTTAATTCTCACTTCACTAGCTAAGCACCTAATTTTTAGAGGTTAAGCAAGTGATGCAAGTGATTAACTGCTCCCCCTGCCATTCTTCGGGTAAGAAACTTTTACTGTTGGCTCTATTGAGCAAACAAAGCTTATCTGGTATTCTGAACAGATGTAACCATAGGTTTCAGACACACTGAGATAATCATATCAGGGATCTGACAAAAAATTCCCAGTATTTGTGGAACAAATACCAGACAAGTTGGCCACGCAAAGATTTACATTTCAGTATAAAAGACAAAAAAAAA
>VWYI01001354.1:877-21537 GCA_013399455.1 Anthoscopus minutus | reverse complement strand
AAAAAAAAAAAAAAAAAAAAAAAAGACCCTAGGATAAAATCTTATAATGTTTAAAACATCAGGAAATGTAATTAGGGTATTTAATATCATTTTCCTACATATTACATGCCTCAGGTTTGGAGTTTGATAAGGTGCAAATCTGAAGCTCAGCCACAACAGATCACACGTATTTGTGCCATGTGTTTCGTTTACAAACATTCAGATGTGGAAGCAACAGAAATGCAGAGAAATGTGCAGCAGTGCTGTGGAGAGAGACCTCTCCCAGCCTTGACCAGCTGCCTCAAAAATCTCTTTAAAAGCAATTCTCAGGATAAGCCTAAAGCAACTTGGGCCACAGCCAGCTAAAAGTGCGTCTGGATAAAATAATGGCTCGCATTTGTACTACTACATTACAAAACATGCTTGATTTTTGTTTTAAACCACCGGCAGCGAAGCACGCCCGGTTTGTTCGCATTTCTCGCGGAGCTGGCCCCAGCAGGGCGAGCGCCGTATCCCGGTCGGTGCCCAGCGGAGCGCTCGGGCAGCTCCCTTTCCCACAGGCTGTGCCAGAACGCGGGACCGAGGCCTTTCCCGGTCTCATCGGGGACAGGGACTCCGGGGGAGGCGCGGGGCACCCGGGACAGGCCGGGCGGGAGCCGGGACCACAGGAGGAGAGGGATGGGAAAGCTCCCACTCACACGCCATCGCTCCGCCGGCCGCCCGCATTCCCGGCACCACCCGGGCGGGCGCAGCCCGCGAGGGCTGCCGGGACTCGCAATGCCCGGAGCTTGCCCAGAACCGGCCTCACACCGACTGCGAGCGGCCCGGCCCGGCCCGGCTGGGGCCGCGACCCGCTTTGCGAGCGGCAAAGCGCCGGGATGAGGCACCCCCGCCCTGTGCCCGGGTGGCAGCGGGCGGGCAGTGGTCCCCGTTCAGCGCCGGCAGCAGCTGCGGAGCCCGCAAAGGAGCCTCTTTGCCGTGCGCTGCGCGACAATCCCTGGCAGCCTTAAGTCGGCTAAGGGCTCATCCCAAGACACCTGTACGAGTCTACAGGTAACTCATTCACCTGGGACTCCCCGTCCTTTTTTACAAGAACAGCATCTCCCAAGGTACAAAGACCTCCACAGTGCTCCAGATGCGGAACAGTGTCCAGTTCTGGGCTCCGCAGTACTGGAGAGACGAGGAGCTACTGGAGAGGGTGCAGTGGAGTAAACAGATGATTTGGGCACTGGAGCATCTCTCTTCTGAGGAAAGACTGTGGGAGCTGGGCCTGTTCAGTCCAGATGGCTAAGAGGGGATCCCATAAGTGCATACAAACATCTCAAAGGCACTTGTCAAGAGGGTGGTGCCAGACCCATTTCAGTGGTGCCCAGTGACAGGACAAGGAGCAATGGCCATAAACTAAACCGCAGAAAATTTCACTTCAGTGTGAAGAAGAACTCCCTTATATTGAGGGTGGCAGGGCACTGAACAGGCTGCCCAGTGAAGTCCCTTTCTGGAGACATTCCAAACCGACCTGGACAAGTTCCTGTGTCACCTGCTCTAAGTGACCCTGCCTTGGCAGGGAACTTGGACTAGACGAGCTCCAGAGGTCCTGTCCAACACTGCCAATTCTGTGAAATCTACACACTAAGTACCATGCTGCTCTTCCTTGGCTTTAAACCCCAAGTGCTCCCCTCTACTCAGCACAAAACACTGCTGTTTCATGCACATATTTTCCAGCCTTGGGCTTTTTAGAAGTATGCTTGTAGAATTGTAGATTTATGTTGTGTAGCAATATTTCTCACACAAGATGTAAGCTGAAAGCACATAACAACAGAATGGGTAAAGATAAAATGGGTTACCCAGGGTGATCAATCTCTTACCTTCCCTTTCAGGAAACATGCAGAGATATAAAGGATGAGAAGTACATAACCACTGTAACATGCACAACCACTACTGCATGCAACAATGACAAACCTTCCTTCAACCAGAGAACTGTTCAACCTGCCCCTTGGAGCAGTAAAGGGAAGCACTCATCCCAATCTGACCAAGCCAAAGGATGGCAAAACAGACAGTGCAGCAGCCCTTAGCAGGCCTCCTCCTTTTTATACATGTCCAAGGTGGTAGAAAGAGCATATATGATTTTTTTATAATTTTTTTCCCCCAAACATCACACTTTGCAGGGCTCTAAGTGCAAAGAACAGCTGTCTCCCTACTTTTTCCCAAATAAGAAAAGGAATAAAAAATTAAGTAGTGTCATCCTTTCAAGGTGGCACAGGCCAAAAATCCAGTTTTCCATGGGTCAGAGATAAAATCTATTTTTCAAGTTTCCAAGCAAAAGTATCTGACTGAACTAAATATATCCAGCAGAACAAGTTACATAGTACCACCCTTTTCCTTCCCGAAAGGGAAACTTTTCACACTTTCAGTAGACTATGCCTATATTGTCAAAACTTACTTGGCAGTACCTGAAGTTTTGAAACTACAGCTGACATGTAGTTGGAAGGAAAAGATACAATCACAGGTGAGACCCATGTGTTAAGGCTAACAGGAAAAAACAATTTGAAAAACGAAAACTGCAGTCATCAGTATTTTTGGTGGGTAATACATATAAAATTCTTTACAAATTCTCATGCAAATCAGAACCTAAAAGAATTTTTGAGACAAGTGAAGAGCCATCAGTGAGCACAGAAGTAACTGTGAACTCTCACTGTGACACAAAGGTAAGAGCTTTCACTTGGCAAGGAAGTTTACTCCAAGACTTTCTCTCCTACTCCAGACCTCGTTTCTATCACTCCTGCACCATAACAACTGTCACCTTATATTCAACAATATAGACAGTGGTGCATGCAGAATGAAACAAGAGCTAACACATCTCTAGCAAATAATTAAAAAAAAATACTTGAAGCTAAAAGAGACAGGAATTAGCATACCAACTTTTTTGATTTTTCTTTTCAAAAAATGTCACTGCAGTACTATAATTAGAATTTCTGCTCAGTAAAACAAATTTTATAACAAAAATAATTACTACAGGTATGTACTCTATAAGGCAAAAGTGGCCCTTAACCTGTGGGTAGAGAAACAGCAGCACCATTGAAATTATTCATAGTTTGGGCTGAGCTTTTGAAGATAAAAGGTCTGTTGGTAACTTGTACACTGCCCTAAAATTTACAAATAATTAGCCTTGCAATAGCTTGGATTATATGTTTCTACAGAGAAGAGATTTAAGAACTGAGGTCTGGTGTATTTGCTGTCCTCACAGTGATGCATACACATTAGCTATGTTCCACATTTAACACTCAAATACACCTGTTTAACAATTGAGTGTCATTTTCACTCTTCCTCCCTCCTGACTAGGAGGAATATGTTGTATCATTCTGTAAACATTTTCATAATAAAAATATAATGCTGAGAAGTCTGGAATTTATGCAGAAACCTTTTCTATAACTTGGTTATTTGTTAATTCACTTTGACCTTTCTATGAATGCTCACCCAAAAGTTAACTTAAATTCTCAAATACTTACACTAAGAAGTCATGGCAGTAGCTCTCTATGATCCATAATCAGCTTCCTCCACTCCAAAGATCAAATTCACTTCCATTTACAAAACACCTTTAGGAAAAACTTTTAATTGATTCAGAGAATTTACACAGTATACAACTAAATGCCTTCTGACAGAAGAAGTTATGTTCAAATTGTACTGGTTTATTTACAACTTAGTTTATAAACAGTAGCACAAACATCTTTACATGAAAAAATCTTGTTGCTGAAGTAGGCACAGAGTCAGAGACTCTTGAGGATATTTTCAGAAGGGATTAGGAAGAGGAAAATGTAATTCAACAGCTGCTGGGCAAAACTATAAATACATGAGCATTGGCCCAGGTGCAATTTCATGCAAGTATTTTCAACAGTTCAAGTTCTATGGGCGTTTACTTAGATACTAAGAAGAAAAAAATAAAAGTAATTAGTTCCAGAATTAAGGTGCCCTAGCTTGATTCCTAGTAAAATAACTTAGAATAATGTTTTTTATAAAGGTCAGTTTAACTTATTTTACCTTCTGATGAAGTACCAAATCATAGGCTTTGATTCAAGTACTCAAAAGACTTCATGCAGCAAAGCTAATCCCCATTATCTTTATTTCACAGATTTTGGTGATTTCCCATCAGTCTACAAAGATGCTCTACCTTGTCCATAAGGACATTCCTGTACTGAGCTTTGAACTAGAAAACCATTCTTGAACAGATGGAAAGCTTATGATGAACAATCATATAGTTGCCATCTCCCAGATATTTACTAATTTAGAAGTTGTTACTCAAAATAACATAAACAAATTTAAACAAATATAAACAAATGCTTGAATCAATGAAGGCAGCCAGCACTGGAATTTCTTCCCTGGTTTTGTGTGTATTCATCTTGCTGAACACACCTTTGGTCAGCATGCACTCACTTTTGTGCTGAACTGAAGGGTTTTAAACATCTAAATTTCTTAGATATTTTGTTTCTGAGGAGCAAGGCAGCTGGTTTTCAACTGTCATATTCTGTCATGAAACATGCATTTCAATGCACACATTTATCTTTACAGGGAGAAACAGCCTCAAGTTATGAAATGTAAAATTTTGTATAATTAAAAAAAAAAATCACAACCCTGTAGTAAAAACTACAGTTAATTTCAGTATTTAAAAATAATCCTTCCCACAAATTCCAGTTATTTAGCCTAGTAGCTGGTAAGACTTTAAAAACTCCTTAATTTCACAAATTGCTTATATTTTTTCCATTTATCTGCACCCCAAACTGGACTTAACCGTTTTTAATGTGAAAACAGTGGTTTTAAGATTTGTACCTGCTCTGCTCAAAAACCTAAATTTTTAATTAAGTCTTTGATACTACCTGGTAGGAAAAATCAAATTTCTAGACTGTAGGCAATGGAGACATTTCCTCTGCAGGGGATAACAATTTAAAAACCACTGTGTTTTCAACTGATGCTCTGGATCTCACAGTCCTTCATTCCTTTAACACACTTAAAGTGAACCCAGCAGCTTCTGCTCTTGCAAAGATGCAGATCACTCCCATTAAGGCTGCATTAAAATGAAACAAACTGACCTTTATAATAAACACTTCCCCAAAACAAAGCAAAACAAACAAAACAAAACAAAAAACCCCACAACCAAACAAAAATCCTGTTCAGAAATGGATAATAATTTACCCTATCTCAAGCCTGCTACTCAGGCACTCCCACCAGCAAATAGAAACATTCTCTTAAGTTAGTATTCAGCTGGGAAACAGTCAGCTTGTGTCCATGTACAGTATCTTCTGGTTGCTTCTTTATAAACTGGTCTCTACAAAGTTTTTAGCTATTAACTCTCCAAGGCATCCAATACTTTCATGATCTGTTGTTTTATGGCTTTGGTAGCATCACCTGCATTTGGAATCAAATACCTTAAAAAAATTAGAAAAAGCCATCATTAATTCACTATAAAAATTCTGAGTATAAATTCCATAATTCTTTTTATTCTTCCTCTGTCTAGGAGGAAGGGAAGAGGGGAATGTATTAGAATGAAAAAACTACTATGAAAATGACATTCAATTCCTGATTATACTATGAAACTTTCTCTTTGTGAACTTAGAACTGTCAAGCAGTACTTCACAGGCCATCTTGGAAAAAAAATTGACAATGGGATAGGTCAGGCCATTCAATATCTCTACAGACAGCACTTTATGACTGAAGCATAGCAATCCTTGCTTGGATTTGGTTTTGTGGTGTTTTGGTTTTTGTGGTTTTTGGTTTTTTAATTCCTATAGATAGCTCTAGATCAATCTGCTCCAGTCCACAAGGCAGTGATGATGTAACAAGCAGTAAAGTTGTCTGCAAAATTTTAATTTATCTTTGTGGACCTACTACAAACCCTAAGGAGCCAACAGGCAGAGGACATCCCAAGTCAGGTTCCAACTCATCTCCCCTCTCTTGTGAAAACAGATCATCCACTGCACACAGTTCTCTCCAAGGAAGAGGATGAGAAAACATCCAGCTGGTATCAGCAACCTTCTTAAAACAGTGCCAAGAAACAGCAGGCCACATGAGTGGAAAAAAGCCTGATACATCACTCCATCTGACCCCTTCTCCCTCTGAAACATGCAAATAGTAAGCATGGCAACATGGAACTTCCAGGAATCAGGTCTTAGGGAATCAGAGTTTTGAGTTTAGGTTTCTGGACTCCTTGCACAATACACAGAGAATTTGAGTCAGATGTCAAAAAAACCAAAAATCCACAGAAGAATGACCACTTTTAAATCCCACTTTTCACAAACAAATATTTTTGCTGCAGAGAACTGTCCACTTCATTTTTATTTAAGACCTATTACAAAAAGAAAACACTTGCACACATCCCATCCCCAACAACCATAGTTGCAGTTCCTCTCTTCTGGGTCTCATATACACTCATTTTGCTGGCAAATCTTTTTCCTAGTTCATACTTGAATTATGTATTCCTAAATAAAAACTATTACTTTTGAAGTCAATTCTGGGAATTAGAGCATACCCCTGATTTCCAGAGTACAGCATCCTGGGTATCATTACCACTTACACCTCTGCTATAGAGATGGCTTACCTTTCAACTGCCAGAATTTCTATGCCTGAAGTATTGCTATTTCCATACTTAAAGGTGATCAGTTCTGGGTGTTTCTTCTTGGATGTGATTTTGACTACAGAGTTGAGTGCCTGTCGAGACTGTATGTAAGCCAGTCCCTTTCGTGATGGAATCTCCCTCAAACAGTACATATGAGTTGCTGTTATTAGAAGATGACTGGAAGGAAAAGAAAAATACCAATTAGTTTTCTTAATTAATTAAATATCAGCTGTTTAGAAAGTTGAATTCTATGAATAAATGACATGGAGAAAGCTAGATAATACAGCTACCAAATCTAAGAAACAGTTTTAATACTTCCATAATATCTAATTAAGAAAGCTCTACAAAATACTTCAGATTTTCCTTGAGGCCATTTCTGAAAACAAGCATGGCATCACCCCCAGCATTACTGGTGCACAGAGCATAACAAGTATCTCCAGCCCCTCTCTCCCCCTTCAATTTTTCTTAGTATCTTGTCCTCCAAGGCAGAACTTTACATCAGGTTTTATACATAATTACCATTCTATAACACTGCAAAACACAAATAGAGTAACACTTTGTTCTAGGTTGTTTCACACTTTCATTTCCTAATTTAATATAATAGGTAAGTTAAGTGACCAACACTTTTTTTTAGACTGTATATCAAGATGGATGTTTTCACTGAATTTAGGATTAATTTCAGTACCTGGGAAACATATGTCCATTTTCTTTTACTTCATTACATGGAAAGTTATATTTCACATCAGGTTTATTTATCCACGTTTGGATGTTGACAACCTCTTTTCGATCATCATCTGACATTGAGGAGCTATCAATTTCATCTGTTTTGAATGGAGCAGGTAAAATCATTAAAAAAAAAAAAAAAGAGAAAGTATTTTCACACTCATCAGCCAACATTTCAATTTGCTTAAACCCACTGTAGATACACTGGTTCAAAGCAAGTGTACCTAACCATACAGAATCATTGAGAGGTAAGAAAGAAAAAGGCATATCTGATATTTCTCTCAATTTTCTCTGAACAAACAAGCATTTTTAGCTCATAGGGTATCTTAGGTTGGTCCCATTTGTCCCTTCAGTAAAGTTTCGTGGATTTCTTTCACATAGACTTGTCCAGACTTTCCTCAAAGCCATATAAACCCTTTGCATTTAAACCATCAATATCTTTTGTCAAGGAGTACTAAAATCAAGCAACTACAGTCCAGGAGAGTCTCCTCTTGTGGCTTCTAGTTTCTTTGACAAGAAGAAACAAACACCTATTCATCCCTTTAAGGCCCTGCATTATTTTGTGGATCACTCTTCCTCCCTTAAAATGCCTTTTTCACGTAACAGAACTTTTAACATTCAGCTGTGCCTTTTGTGAAAGTAATATCATATCCTTTCTCACCCTTGTTACTCCTCTCTGAACCTTCTCCTGTTTTAAGCATTGTTTCTGACATCAAGGGCAGAAGACACACAATATTTAATATGTGGGTGAATCATAGATTTCTGAACATTTGATTTGCTTTTCTGACTGCTAATGACTGCTTACTTATAAACCCACTGCTGCTGGATGCAGCCAAATCATTCTACCACAACTGGATCTGAAATTAGAAGTGGTTGGGTTTTTTTTAATGTCTTTCTTGCATTAAATTCATACTGAATTTCATGTGCCATTTTATTACCCAGTCATTCAGATTAGCAAAAGACTCACTCTGTCCTTACTATCTCAAATAACTTAGGATCATTACCAAAAATTGTTGTCTTTGGCTTCACATCCTTTCTAAAGGACATTTAAGAACATATTCCAACCCCAAATTTTCAGCACAGACCTCTGTGAAATACCCAAAACTCCTGCATGTGTTATTACTCAGTTGCAAAATACTGCTTTTTTGTCTAAAGATGGTGATTGTGTTTACATGGTAATTTTGATGCTACATTAGAATTTAAGCAATCTAGTTATCTAACACAATCAACTATATATTATCTTCATACAAATTACTCCCAGAAATAACTCAGGACATCCCTTTAAAGAGGCTTTTTCAAAGCCTGTTTCCTACACTTTGTTAAACTATTCAATGCAATTCAGAATTTGAAACACACTTTGGACAACGTTTTCACTGAAAAATAGATTATGGAATTGAAGCAAATAGAAAAATAATCCACCCTTATGTCACAGAATGACTGAGCACAGAAAGGATCTCTGGAGGTCCAACTGCCCTGCTCAAGCAGATCCACCTAGAGAGCTGACTGCAACTACTTACTACAGAAAAACCCCAAACACTAAAACTTTACAAAACAAATTATACAGAAACAGATTCACTTTTTTGCATTCTTCTGTATCAAGATTATATATATTTCTCTTCATATATGTTGGCTTTGGCCAAATTGTGTTGTGTTGGCTCAAATTGCTCTGATTCTGCTTACTTAGCAAGTGTAATAGTGTTTCTAAAAGCAAATAATTAATAGAACTTAGTAAACAACTGTTACTGAAATCATGTTCTAGATAATCTGTCTTGGAGGAGCTGGTTTTCTGAAACTACACAGACTTTGCCAAGTACTATTATAGATGCTCAGAGAACTGCTCAAATTTAATTACATGGCATTTGGAGAAAAATCTTGTTAGCATTAAAGCTTCCACCTGATAATTTCACTTTGCTCCTTCAAAATTTTTATTGCAGATGATTATCAACTGTTTGTCATCCATGTTATTTAAACCTGTGACTCTCATTAATCTTCCTGAAATGTTTCTTTTGCATGTCAAAGATTCTCAGACTTGTTCCTCCCACAGAAGCCAAATATGCCTTTTGGCCACAGAAGAGTTATTTGTGAGATGATGGGAGTGGGCTAAAACTACCAGAGCAAAACCAAGGCAGTAGTAGGTCTGCACCATTCTAATGTTAGAACTGCTCTCAAAATAATCTCCAAACCTTTATGAAATGTGTGGAGCTCCAGTTTTGCCTAGCTTCTCAACTAGATAAAAAATTTAAATCAATATTGCATGTTTTTTTCCTACATCAATCTGCATGCATATCAAGAGATGAATCCATTATTAATAGCTCCAGTGCTGAAAAGCAAAGTCTGAAACACTGAAGAGGTGTGCATGCATTAGCCATTTAAAGTCTAGCTCAAAGTATATTTCAGAAATTCAGAGCATTACACTAACTGACAATACGAGACATTTAAACTGAGACACATCAGCCAAACTAGGTCTTTTACATTTTGCTTACTGCTGAGAGTAAAAAAGGCACAATTGCTATTTTACACATACAATTTCAGTGCAGTAAAATATCTTTATTACACAAATAACAAGTGAAGACAAAAGATCCACTGTATCTGCTTATTTCAATTTCTTCTTGTTTGCTGTTTGGTGCCTACCACAAATTATTTTTTATTTTACTTGCTACTGTGCATTTGAAGAGGGCTGGTCCTAGGCATTACCATGAACAGCAATAATAGACAAACATCATATTTCAAGACAAATATATTAGAGACACTCTTTGATTTAGTCTAACTGAATTATTTTCTCTAAATAAGCTAATCTAGGTAAGAGCAAAATCTCCTACTGTACCAGTATCATATTCTTCTTCATCTCCGATGCTGAATACCGGCTTCACACCACGGTAGGGCTTTCCCACTCTGTCACTGCTGCTGACATGTCTGTTGGCAATGAAAAGGGCAGGAGAAGGCATGGGACAGGAAAAGAAAAGTAACCTTCAAACTGATGGTCTGAGTTCCACAGTAACATATTAGCAAAATGTAAACACAGCTGTGCAACAGACAAGAAAATTTCATGAAGCAAATTCATGCCTGCAAGGAAGATGCGAGTGACCCATCAAGCAACTTGGTTAGTGAAAGCACCCAGTTCAGTTGCTTTGTGAAGCTGACTGTTACAACAAAGAAAGTGGAAATAAATGCTGTTTTGTTTTAAAAATCCTCAACTTCTGCTCACCTTCTCAAATGGCAACACACAGTCTAGACCCTGACTTCCTGTTCATTACTTCCAGCTTGAGTTAAATCTTGAAATATTTACTCAAACAATTCCTACTGCTACAATCCCAGCATTACTGTGATATTGATGTAAAAAAATCACATTTAAATTGTTTCTACAGATCATATCAAATGACACCAACACACACAACTGAGTCTTAATGTGCGACAGTGAGCTTGCAAATCTGGAGATATTTTAAAGCTCTAGCTCAGAATACTGTGATTACATGGTCACATCTGAATTAATTTAAAAGCTCTTGCCCTCAACTGTAGAGAATATCTGAAAAATATGAGAAAAACCTGAGTTCAGAAAGCAACAATGTAGACAATTTCTGAAGAAACCAACCAGTTCAGAATTTTAGCCTTTAGAACTGGCAATGCTTAGCAGTCAAAACCAAAAAACTTGCTTGTCCCCTTCCTCCAGTTCAATAACCTCCTGTCCCATACTGTGTATTTATGTTTCCTACCAACTCTAAGCCTTCGTTCTATTCAAGTACATTCACAAACTCCAGTTTAAATGCTGCTTTGGAACCAAGCTGGACAGGGAACAGGTTTAGTAACAGGTAAATTAATGCTACTACTTAGGGATACCCAAAAGTAGAATTGAAAGTTAGAAAAGAAAACAACTTTTTCTATGGGTAAAATTTACTAATGTAAAGAAAAGAAGGAAAAATTAAAGAACAAACAAACAGAAATGTGTAAAATGACACAAAAATAAACATCCATGCTCATTAGTGTTTAACACAGTAAGCATCAATGACACTGACAATTCAGGAGGGCAGTGCTTCCATATGGAAGCTTTTGTAAATATGCTTTAGTAATACATAATCAATTGAGTAAGAAGCAGCACATTTAAATAATGTCAAATTGAATTATACAGAGAGGATCTAAGAGCAGATCTCACTGATAGTTATCAAATGAAGTTAGTTGGGAAAAGAGAGTAAACAGGAGAATAAAAAGCTACTTTATAAAAGGTTGGTAACATCTTAAACTAGAAATTGATTCCCTTTAACCTGTTTACAAGGAAGGCCATCATTACATGGTTACAAACTGAATGCAGTATCTGTTGGCAGCAAACCTCTCAAATGAAACATCCTGGTGATAACAATAAAGTAGATCTAACTGAATGGATACAGAAAAAATGCTATTCTAGGTTTTTAAGAACTGTAATTTTAGGAAAATACTCTAGGGATATACAGTGTGAGCTAATTTATTATTGTATCTACCCAATGAAAGATGATGTGCAATAGGAGTGAAAGGAATAAGCAAAATAACCAAAGTAAAATGTCAATATATCAAAACTTCCTGGTTACAAATACAGATTCATGTGTCTCTGACTTGTCAAAGAGTCACCATATATTTAATTTGGTATTTTAACCTTTTCTTACCATATTATAGAAACAGATCAACAAAATGTGGAGTACAATCCCCATCATCTTTAGTATTTCTAAATTAACAAAATACACTATGTGCTATTAGGCCATTCCCACTGTTCTTCTTTTACAGAAGAGTGGTTAACATTATTACTGATTTTGCCCACACCTTTCAAACAACACTTATCTACAATGCTTTTGGGTGAATCCCAGCTCAAATTATGTGCAAGCTACTTGAAAGAAAAATTTGTCAAAAATACTTGAAAACCCACTTTTAAAATGTTCAATGATTCACCCAGCATTAATCTTCATGTATTTCAGTGTAAGAAAGTCAAAAGCTACAGAACTCCTAAAGTATAGCTAAAGTTCCAAAGTGATTATGCATGAACTGCTCTTCAATTATCACAAGTAATTTAATAAAAGCTCAATTCACAATTTTTATTTCTGAAATAATTATAAGACACCATATGTGAGGCAAATGTGAAGGGTCTCCATATTTGCATGAAATGCAGTAATTATGTGAACAAGATGAGGTAGAATTGCAAAGCATACTTACTTATAATTTTTCTTTGCCCAGTAATGAGCATGTCTGTTTCTTTCAGCATGCTCTATCACCATGTGATAAGAAGCATAAAAATTTGAGACTTCCAGACCAAATTTCTATATGGGTTCCCTCTCATATCTAAGTTCTGATGATGTTTTATGAAAAGCTTACTTTTCTTACTTATAGTCTTTCTTGTTAGAGCCTTAAGGCATAACTTGTTCAGTAATTGGTATCCTGGTATCTTCTACTATTACAGGTTACTAATAAATGCATACAGGAAATGACAAGTTAAAAAAATATTCATAAAAAGTAAGGAAGAGAAGAGAAATAACAAAGCACAAACTAAGAAAGCACTGCCAAGACATTCTTTTTCTTCCTTTCTAGCCTCTTGACCAGTGCTTGTAAAAAGCAAGAGTTTTAATAGATTTCAAAAAATTAAATTAATATTAAAATATGCAAGCAATCTTGTCAGTGTAACCAATGCATACAAACATTGTGATACCATGCTAAATACAAGAAAGGTGGTTTTAGTCATATTGCTTAATTATCAAGCTTACCGCTCCATGCTTGCTCTGTCTGGCCAGGAAATATTGAAAGGTATTCTACAGTATGTTGGGGCAGAGGACAGAACAAAAGAATTAAAAAATGTAAAGGAAAAACCTAGATAAATAGCTGAAATTCTCTATATTGGCAATGTATCTTCTTTAAGGATGATGCTTGTAAATAAAAACAAGGCTTCATGAAAGCTGGACATGAGGTAAAGAAATATTTGCAAAAAAAAATCTACTAAAAGATGCATTTCCTATGCTGCCTATGGCATATGTGTAAGCATTACTTGATTTCACAGAATGGCTTGGGCTGGAAAGGACCCTAAAGACCATCTTGTTCCACACCCTGCCCTGCACAGAGACACCTCACACTAGAACACACTGCTTAAAGCTCCATTCAGCCTGGCCTTGAGCATTGCCAGGGATGGGGCAGTCACAGCTTCCCTGGGCAACCTGTGCCAGTGCCTCACCACCCTAATTAAAGAATTTCTTCCTAATACCTAATCTAAATCTACCCTCTTTCAGTTTAAATATTCACATTCATTCAGTTTAATTTTTCACACAGCAAAAGCTACTACCAAATACTATTTAAAATTTTTTCCTCTAAATTGTGAAATAAAAGTAATAATAGTAATTTAAAAAAACATTTTCCAAGACAAAAAGAAGGAATGATCTGAGGTACAAAACTATTAAAAACCACTCTTCATTTGATATTTTAAATCTTGCTATCAAACAAATGCTAGGTCTCTGAGATTCCTGAATACCAGTGTCTTCGTAGTCAACATACACCTTCAAAGGCTGGAATTTAAAGAACTACAACAGGTGTTTCATTTAAAGGTCTGACAGATGAAAGCTGTTATTCTTGTATTTAGTTAGGTAATTTGGAATGATGACATCTGAATTTGAAAGTGCTCTTCAATCTACTTGCACATTCTCATTCCTTTCTGTACCTGAAGACACAAAAACCAAACAAAGGTGGGTTCTGGGTTTGGAAAGCAGCTTTATACAAGGACTTGAAAAAAATCAAGATCTTTAAAAGAGGTAAACTCAATTTGGCAAGATGCAGCAGTGAAAAAAACCAAAACTAACCAACCAGAAAAATCTATCCAGAATTCTGCTGTCATTAATCTATTTCATTAGATTCGGGATGGGGAGGAACTGAAATAATTGTTCACTTTTTGACTGAAGACAAAATTGACACATTATAAGAAGTGATATTAAATGATAAATTCTAGATAAGCATTCAAGGCAACAGGGACCCACACTGGCCTTGCAATACTAAGAAACACAGTAGGCTCCCTGGATGGATCATGATAAAATTGTGAGGAGGGTAGGGTTAGAAAATGAAAAAACTGAATATGGAAGACAGCTGTTTCCCAGCTCAGTTTTCACACTTAAAAAACAGTCACATGAAACAGAAGTGACTTCTTCCAGCTAATGCACAGTGAGATATAAATGACACACCTGTCCACTGGAGTAGATGTATTTTCAATAAAACTGATAACTTTCTCTTTCACATTCACAGACTTGGTCTTCAAGGCAACTGTCATTTTATTCACTAGCGACTTCACTCCTTTTCCATCACCTGAACTGTTTGGAGAATCACCCTGTGAAAGTAAGTCCTCTCAGGATTAATCATATAAAAGTATCATATTTCATCTCAATGAATTTATTAAAAAGGAAACAGACTACAGAACAGCAATTTACTTTTTGGTATTCAGTAGAACCTTAATTACACAACTGAGTATTTCTTCAGAGCTCTATCAAATAACAGCAATGACATGTGACTGAGGAAAATATAATCCCATAAAGCAAACTTGACAAACTATATTACTGAGCATTCTGCTATGGATATCTAGACAAAGGAATCCTGTTAGTGATACACTGCCTCTAAATTAAAAGCTAAATTCTACACATAATATATAAGCTGTAGAAAAGATAGAATTTTGAGCTTTGACATGAAATGGTATGCCACTTTACAGTAACTTATTCCCAGAGTGGGTAAGAGCCTGAGAAAGAGTCATCTATTACTTGTATTCTGCTGGAGAATGACAACAGCAGGTTCTTACCTACAAACTCTTCCCCCTCAAGAGGATAAAAATGTTTAGGTCACCTCTGACTAGACTGTGATCATAGCTTGAAATTAAAAACACAAGTGAAAACAGTCAAGACTTGCAATAATGCATTTTATGGAATAGAATGTGGAACGTGAAGAAAAAATTCATTACACTTAGAGCTCCCATCCCACTGTAACACTCATGCCAAAATTTCACTTACATCAACAGAGTTCATGCTATTTCTTGAGCTTGAGGTACTAGCAATCCAGTGGCCATATCCATTTTCTGGTCCTTCCACATTGATATCTGCTAAGTGCTGTTGGAGGGCTGTTAAAAAGCCATTAAAAACATTCAGAATTACACTGGACTTAGTCTGTCAATGAAAATATTGTATATACCCAAGATTAATCAGTAACAATATTTTTCCCCACAATCCAATAAAATAGATAAAAATTCAGTGATCACTATAATAATTCCCAGCTTTTCTTTCAGTAGTACAAAGGCATTAAGATAATCTAGTTATCTAACCTAGATAAACCATCTATTTATCTACCTAGTATACTAATAATTTTAGCAAACATTTAGAATACAGCAGCAATTAAAAATCACTGCTTTGATCTTGATGACAGCTCTAACAACACCACACATACTGATTAACAATGCCTCTGTTGTCATATTTTAGCACAGATCTCTACTGTTGTGGAGCCTGATTATTTTCAGCAACATCAACTGCAGAATTATATACTACTGATTTAAGAAATTGTAACAACAGTTAAAAGTAATTATGAAATTGCATGTATCAATATGCTGATTAACACATACTGATTAACAATGCCTCTGTTGTCATATTTTAGCACAGATCTCTACTGTTGTGGAGCCTGATTATTTTCAGCAACATCAACTGCAGAATTATATACTACTGATTTAAGAAATTGTAACAACAGTTAAAAGTAATTATGAAATTGCATGTATCAATATGCAATTTACAGACTGCAGATTGATTTGTGGCAAAAATATAAAAGAGACAAGTTAGAAGAGGGAATTTCTCCAATTCCAGCATTAATTTTCACCACTCAGAAATCTGGGTAAGCCCTAAGAGTTAACCACAAATGTGTAAGTGCACAGTGTTTACTTACACAAAACAAAAACCTGACCTAGGTCAGGTCAAAAATGAGACCTAGTTGCTATTCATTTAGATTGTTTTTAGCAAAAGCCTTAAAAATATCAACAGTGTTAAGATATGAAGATTTTTCACGGCAAAGTTCATTATTAATAAGCTTACCCATAAAGCCTCCTTTGGCAATGCTTACGTACTCCTTATTTTTCTGCAAGAAAAAAGATAATTCTGATCAGGGCAAAAACCTGTGGAATGAGTTTGGCAGTTATGGAAATAAAACAAAAGTTAGTTTGTTTACTAAAAACTGTAAACTCAAGTTATATAAAAACCAGTTCAGATTTTAAGTAGAAAATGTTTTGCCATTTATCGTCAATGACACATGCAGACACCTTTTACTCCAGCAATTAAATGGGAATTTAATTGTACCTGTAAGAAATGTGCCAACACCATGTTCATATACATATCTTCTTCTTCCCTGCCACTTCCCATGAAGCAGAGATGTTCCCCACCAGCTATGGAGCCAGATTCAATAGACTGTTTTTGTGCTTCTAACAGGGATTTTACAGACTGTGCAAATTCTGATGGGTTTTGAAGCATCTGTGGAATGAACAAACAAAAAATGCTGTTTGACACTAAGATATTGTAACTCAAGCAGTGAAAAGAGACAAACTTTGAGAATGGTTACAGTTTGTTGAGCACAAGCAAGGCAACATTGCAAGTCAGACACACACACACCAAACCTGACCAAGACTTTTATGTCAGACATAAAGAATGGTCCTTTATTTCCTCATCCCACTTGCTCTCCCCAGGAAAGAAATACAGCTAACATTTGTTAGTTTATTTCTGAAGGCATCAAGTAGTAAGTCTTTGAAACTTTCATGTTGTGTTAATTTGGTAATAGAGCAGTGGGACTGGTTTCCATATTTACACATGCTTGGGAACAACACATTCAAACTTTGGAGATTTGTAACCCTTCAAATTACCTAGAACTTCTAGATGCCAGTAAAGTCTGCCTTCCTACTAAGATTTTTCTCACTAACATACCAAGATTTAGGAAAAGAAATTACAGCTGAGAGTATAAGGAGGTATCTGTGGTTCTTTGTACTCTCAAAAACTTAAGGCTGGGATACATGAAGGCCTACTATGCATACAAAAACATGAGTTCTATATGAAAGAGATGAAGAAACAAGGACTTTCTCAATACAGCTAACATTTTAACCTGTGTTTGTGGGGAAGGTACTTATTTAAACTCATAAGGGAATTTTGATGTGTAACTGGATTGAGGGGCACAGGGAGGGGGGCCCAGAAGGGTATCTCGTTATCTTGTCTGTACTGTGGATTAAATGATGAAGGACAAAGTCACAAGTATACAACCTAGCCATCAGTAAGTAAAGCTGAATTTTAACTGGGGTTTTCCTAGAGAGAAAGGCTGCTGCTTTATTACCCAGGTCCTAAATCTCACTACTTCCTCTAACTATAAATGAGATGTTTTCCAAAGTGCTTTCTTTCCCCATTGTCTCTCCTTACAATAACTTTTGTGTACTTGCACATGCAGGAATATAAAATGCACTGAAATTCCATTAATGATTTTTCATTACAAAGATTTTTCTCTACAATACTTTCTTAGCATTGAACTTTAAAAAACAAGGATTAACCTGGTGATACTCACCCACCATGATTCATGAAGGACCACTAATTCCAGTATACAATTTAAATACATATGAACTGAGCACATCTCATTTAAGACTTGTTTTCAAGGACTCCTTTTAATATACTATCAGATAATTGTACTAATTAATAATTAATAATAATGTTAATGATTTCTACTTCACTGAATATGACATGCAATTAAAGCTAGCAGAACATCCACGTAAGACAGGGCAAGTTTTTTTCTAAATGATTTTTGATCTAGGTTAAAAATCACACTGTATCAAAGAATCATTTAGGTTGGAAAAGACCCTTGTCATCGAGTCCAACAATGAACCTCATATTGCCAACTCTCCACTGCTAAGCCACGTCCCCAAGTGCCACATCTACAAGTAATAAATACCAGGGATGGTGACTCAACCCCTTCCCTTAGCAGTGCATTCCAATGCTTGAAAAACCTTTCAGGGAAGAAATTTTTCCTAATATCCAACCTAAACTTCCCCTGGCACAACATGAAGCCACTCCCTCTTGTTCTACTGCTTGTTACTTGGGAGAAGAGACTGACACCCATCTTGCTACAATCTCCTTCAGATAATTATAGAAAGCACTAAGGTCCTCTGGAATTATATTCAATATTATATTTACATATGTGCATAATATACTGAATAATGCATCATTTTAATTAGAGAAGTAAAGATATTAAATGCAGGATTGAACTTAACTAAGGTATAAAAGTCTTTTATGGTGTATATCCAAATAAATCATTTCATACAGCTTCCATAGACTGCTTTAAAGTAAAAATAGTTGAGGGCTAATCTAAAAGTGATGAATACACTGCTGAAATGGAAGTGATTTTGTGGGAAAAAAGGACAGAGAAAAATACAACTGAACATTCAATTAGGAATTCATAATCAAATAGAAAGTACAAAATCTTTGAAGTTATTCATCCATAGCACATCTCAGTGCCAAAGTTAATGCACTTTCTCTTTCATATTGTACAGCAAAAATTTAAAGGAATCAAACAAATCCTTTTCAAGATATGTGCCCTGTAAAAGCAGACTGTAATAAGACTGGCTGAGGCAAAAAAAGAGACAAATTTAAGAAGAGCTCCGTTAAAAAATTAATTATAACTTTCACTGGAAATTAGGACGCTAAAAAGAGATTTCTCCCCAAGGCTTTAGTCTTTAGTTTGTATGGGTTTCCATTCCTAACCAAATAACAGGAAGTCTGGAATTCCAAATTCTAATGTCATTAAGGACTGAACTTCTCAGTAAAATGATGGTTGGATCATTTCCTTCAGAGAAGTTAATTTTTGAAACCTTATCATCACATAGCTAGACACTGCAGTCCACAGACCAGAGCCTAAATTAAGGATACTTTATTTTTCAAGGCAAGCATTTCTCTCCCCTTCTATCTCAGTTACAATTCAAACACCAGTAAAGAAACAAAAAGTATACAAACCAAATCTGAGTCTAAATGAAATGCTGTTGATAAATGCCCAGCATTGTATTGCTCTGCAGGACGGCAATCCACAACGAAGAATCTCACTCCTTCCTGAAAGAGGAATTTTTAAATTTCAAAATTGCATAATTATTGACAGAATTCAATGATATTCTAATACTAATTCCAGTACTACAGAAACTGCTCAGAGGGGCTAAGAGCTATTAAAAAATATCTTACTTCAACTGATTGATCTGAACTTTGTCTACAGTTACCAGAACACCAGTAGTATTCTAGTATCAGCTTTCCATTAACACATCAGTTTATGCATGGAAAAGGATCATCCAAGTGCAATTATATAATTTCTACTGAGAGAAAACATAGTGGGTATGAGACAGTCCAAAAGTCCACTCCTAATCAGCACAGCATATAAGGATGGGTTTATATCCCACCAATCTGGACAGGAAAGAAACAGATGCCTAACTTTATTTGGACCAGGAAAAAACTCAGATTATGTGACAAAACTAGGGCCTGGAAACTGCTGCAAGAAGTCAGTGTCAATAAGAAACACTGTAATCAAATTACATTATGATCCATATATGAGTCTTACGTATTTCTAGTGAAGTCCCTGAATTTAATTAACTTCTACTGAAACAGGTTTAATCAGTTTTCTTTTTTTTCATTTAAACTTTTCATTAACAAATGACAGATATTCCTTAACAGCGTTCTTCTCAAACATACTGAATTGTGAATTTTAAATTTTCCTCTACAGTAGCTAGATTTGGAAAGGAATTAAAATTACTGAGATACTACTTTCAACTCACACTCCCCAAATTCAAATCAGCTGTCTTAAGCACTCCTATGCTCTCTCCTATAGCACAAATGCACTGAAGACAGCAGATCATTTACAAGGGAGAAAACTTCAAGACAAAATTTATTTTCCTGAAATAGCAAATACTCATTTGTGCTGTTAGCATTTAAAACTAATGGTTAGTGATTGATTCTTTTCCTTCTCTATAAAATTTGGGGGAAAGTTAATTCAGTATACTGACTCCTTGTTGCTGGTTTGCTTGCAGAATCTCGGACACAGAAACTGCTAGACAGAGAGCCTGGCTCAAGTCTGTGTCATCATCTTTGAGGCCCAGTAAGCTGCTACCAAAAAGACTGTGGTTGTCCTAATAAGGGAAGAAAAAAAAAATCAACTGAAGCCATTGTCTTTATATGCAAAAGTTTAAAATAAATCTATATCCACTAAGGTGCAAATATGAAGTTACACACATGCATATCCTGTTCACACAGTAATGAAACTTTTGATCTGAGATTCCTTCTGAATATCATGGCAAAGTCTGCACTTCCATTACAAACACACTTGTTCACCACTTTGA
>VWYI01001353.1:0-35938 GCA_013399455.1 Anthoscopus minutus | reverse complement strand
TGCCTGTTATATTGGAACTAAGCGCCAAGGACTTTGGAAAAAAATCAAAGCTATTTAATATATGTGTTTGCTCTTGTTTATGTTCTTTTTCTGCAAAGATTTCAGGCAGCTGTCTTTCTCTCACTTATTTAGCATATATTGAAGTGAAGAAAAGGGAAGAGATCCAAGTCACATTCACTAGTGTAATCACTTCGTTTGTGTAGTCACTTCGAAGTGTGTAATCACTTCGTTTGCTGTCTTGGTCCAGGCAATAACCGAACAACAAAATAACAAAGCTAGAAAGAAACTGACATGTAAAAAGGCCTCCAACACAACCCAGCTAAAAAAGAAGGAATTAGCTACCCTGTTATGAACTTGTGAATATATTCAGAGTACAATAAAACTGTTCTGCTGGACTGAATTTACACAAATGAAATTTTTGTTGCCAGTAAAGAAGCTTCAGTATGTAAAGCCTGTTGCAATTATTGTGTGCAAACAAAGCAAGATGACATGCTTACAGAAGCACAGCTAAACCTTCCCCAGAAGTTCAAAGTTCAAAGTCTGCTTGGGGACTTTGCAGGCATTGCTGCAGCCATTTGTACAAAAAACATCGGCCATTGCTGTACTCTTGAGCAAAAATTTTGGAAGTTCTTCCTGCATTTGCACATTTCCACTCTTTGCCTTCTTCCATCTCCTGCCTCAGTCCTGTGAGTAGACAGATGTGCACACATATTCATTCAAGAAAGTGTTTATATGTCCGTTCTTATGTGTACCTCTTAGTTTCAAGCCCTTCATGCCCTACCCTTCTATAATCTTTGTTCCATCTTTCTCAGTTAACACCTAGTTTAGTCATCCTGATTAATATCCTGTGTCCTCTGGACCACTCAGCAACTACTGGGAAAAACATGATTGCACATCCTTTATGAATTGGGAGACTATCCCTGCTAGTGGACTCATTTTTCCTCCCTGATCCTCTCTGAATGCATGGGGTCAAATTTGCTGTGTGGAGCAGATGCTGGAGAGAAGATGGTGAAAAGCAAGTCAGACCAGCTGTTAAGACTCTTAATCTTCCTACAGGTGAAGACTTTTGGATGATGACAGGCCTTTCAATCATTTCTCTCTTTCAAAGCAAACCAGATTTTATACGCAAGAAAACCAGTGTGGAGAGGATAGGGGAAAAATTATATATCCAGTGCTCTGGAAAAAGTAGAGATGGTGAAGTAGTAAAGTGCTCAAGCAGTTTTGAAACCACATACATGGAATGCTTAGAGTCTTAATACCACACATTATTTTTGATATTACTACAGCAATGAAAAGCCCAGTAGCTGAGACTCTTTGTAAGCCAAATTCTCATCCTAGTAGCCACTGTGCAGCTCCTTTCACTCGTCCCATTATTAGCGTCAGTGGCAGCAAATCCTGGAAAAGCGGTGGTAGTAAAACTGCCATTGGAGGGAGGCTGGGAATGTACCTTAGAAGCACATGAACAAGAGCTGCAACAGAGTAAATCTCTCTCCAGTGCAACATGCCGTGCACTTCAGGCATCCTGGGTGGTGCCATATGCTGTCAATATTCCTATTCAGGACAGTCACTTCCTTGGAGAACAGAACACCACAGCTCCTGGGAAGTATGGGAAAGGCACAGGTCTTGGGACTGGTAGTCTCCAACACTGGAAAATCAGCAACAAATGTGAATAAACTTAATCTGTGGACAAAGTTGAAGCCAGCTTTATCTTCTCTGTGAAAAAGTAAAAAAGTGTGCTAACATTTTACTTATTTAATATTTTTTTCATTTAATATTAAGATAAACCATCACAAGTACTATTGATTTTCTTTTCTTTTAGACCATCTATCTGAAAGATAATAAGAGATTCAATCGCACAATGATCATTTGCTTCATTACCACACGAAAGAGGTTTAGAAAAGCTTAGGATAAGCAATGGGATTTGTGAGCATATTTCTGAGTCAAACCTTAGAGATTTCTGAGGTTTGCTTACAATCCCTTGCCTTTTTTCAGCAATCAGACCTTAGAGGACTGTGGAGAGAGATAGGTCATTAAATGATTCAGTTCAAGTCTAGAATGGCTTCTCTTGATATCAGGAAAACCTGTGTTTTCCATAAACCACATCTCTAAGCAGAGTTCTTTAAATAGAAAAATACTGGCCTATCATAATTTTCCAGTGTGATTTTTTTCACACTGGTACTTTTGTTTCTCAGTAGTATACATATTTTTCTGTTGCAGCATTCAAGAGAAAATCATTGTGAAAGTGTGTCTTGCACTGCAGATTGCCTTAGCCTCTTGAGTGCTGGCAGTGTGATGTACATGATTATAAAATATTTTCCTATTGCAACAGAAAGAGCTAAAAGGTGAAAATCAGTAACACTCAATAAGGTTTTTACATGCACAGGTTCTTTCATTACAATTACTGTTTTTCAGGGTACTGAGGGGGCCAAGCAAGTTTCGTATGATTCAGGGATTTTTAAAGTGGCATCTCAGTGGCCTGCACTGCTGTTTTTGCTATAGCACAGATTTCATTGAGGCTGGTGCTATAGTATAAATTGGGATGATGCTGCCAAAATGAATGCAAATCTGCTGCTTTTTGCATTGAGAAGCTTGGCCTGAGATAAAGTAAACTCAATTCACGTCCCATAATGACAAGTAGAACCGATTTTAAATTTACTTTGAGTAAATGAAGAAAAATCTCAAATGAAGAAAAGAGTGTATGAAAATATATATTTACAAGGGGAAAAAAAAATGCATCATTGAAGGGTTTGGAGGAGTCATTCAGTCTCACCTGAGAATACCTGTAGATAAAAGAGTGTAGCTTTGATGGAGGGACTAGTGAATTGGTTATGTTTTCATAATGACTTCTTTACATTATTGAATACAATGGGAACTTTAAGGCCAACTGCAATAACAGTTTCTCATGAAAAATTAACAAAGAATTTATGGAAATGTAGCAAAAGTCCCAAAGCAATTAGCTTGGATGCCTCTAGAGTCTGAGAAAAGCCTGGATAATTGCAGACAGAAACTGCATAAAGTGGCTATTTTCATTATCACAGGATACAGAAAGTCCATTTTCACCACAATGGGCCATAATGATGTTAAAGCTAACATGGAGATGTGTTTAAAGGGGTTGAAGCACAGTTTACAGAATGGTTTGATTTACATGGCAATCAGATCCGTATTAAAGATCCTTTGCTAAGGAATGTGGTGTTTTTTACCTGAAGTGTTCAAACCCTCGTGCGAGGTAGGAAAGTAAAATAGATTGCAGTCTCAGGAAGTTAAATGTACCTTACAAGTGGAATGCACAGGAATTAGTTTAATTTAACTTAAATGGAGAAAATGGAAATTGGGATTCAAATTGGTAGATAGACATAGATATAAAAGTACTCTATATGAATTTATGTTTATAAGCTAATGCTGTATCGTTTTGAAACAGAAAATTTGTGCAGGTTAAGGTCATGTGAAAATCGCCCTTAAAATCATAAGAACATTACTGAGAGCACCTGTGACACCTCCTCAGCCCTATTTCCTGTTTTGTCTGTGAGATCCATTGATGCATTTTATTTCACTACTCTGTGAAATAAAGCATGTGGTGTATTCTCATAGATCTAATTATTCCTCACATGAACTGGAAAGTCATATTCTGGTTGGATGCCCATGTTCAAATGATTTATATTACATAACATAAGCAGCATCTCAAAAATCACAGATGTCCTTTGCAATGTCACACACTTCGATCTATAGAATATTTCTGCAAAAGACCTCCAAAAATGGCTGCAGGTAAAAGTTTTCTGTTAAAGCACATAATAATTTCTACACTGTTACAGTACAGCCCTGTGGTCATTGTGCAGGTGAAGTTTGCCTTGGTTTCCAAGGGGATTTTGACTACACATTCAGGCCTCATATGTTCTCACAGCTGAGTAGCACAAATAGCATGGAGTCTAGCTGCTGGGCTTGATTATAATCTTGTTCATACCAGTGTAAATCAAAGCTGCCTTGCCAATGTTTTGCATCAGTGAAAGTGTGAAGTACAGATGAGCTAGCTTTTTTTCCCAGTAGCTTGCCAGTTTACCTCTCTCTGAACACTGATTCATATTGGTATAATTATAATTTAGATCCATTTTACAATAGACTAAACATGATTAATGTACGCTAATGCGTGATCCTTTTCTCCTCCATGAATTTTTTGCTAATCTTTGTCTCATGTGCGAGTGAGAAGGATAAACAGTTTCAGTGCATTAATTAGCAGGGAGTTAACATCATAAATCAGAGCTCATGGGTAGCTGCTTATCACCTGCATGAGCACAAATGAATTTATCTACATACCCATCTGATCAATTTTATCTGGTTTTGTGTTTTCAGTGCTTTAAAAGTAAATATGCTTCTAAAAAGTTATCTGTTTTATCCTATCATACTGTTGCATTAACTGCTATGTGGGACTGATAAGTAACAGCGAGGCAATGCTTAAATACTGCAAATGCTAGTGATCTTCTCTTTCCCCAAAGACTGCTTCACAAAAGGAAAAGACAAAACAAAAGAATGAAAAAGAGAAAAAACCTGCCACATTAAGAAAAGAAAAACTCTATACAAAAATATTCCTATAAGCCTGTAATGACCAAAACCCAATTTGGATTCACTGAACCAAAAGCTTATTTGCACTGTGCTGAACACAAAACTGACATTAAACACCCTTGCATCTGAAACTTCTGAATGGTTTGCATACCAGTAGGTCAAATGAAGTCATTGCTCAAGGGCTAGTTTAAAACTACTTGTAGCATGTTTTGGTTTACAGATTATCAATTCAGCTGAGCAGCAGAGCAGCATATTCAGGGAATCACATAAACAAATACATTCAGCTGTACTGTGGATTAACCTAAAGTGACACATTTATTTAAAAATCTGCCTACTACTTGTCCTCACTGATTAAATGCCCTTAAGAAAGTGAGTCTGATGAAATAGAAGCCATTAAGATTCAGCACACCTCCTCCATTCCTTTTGATGGTTGACACATTCCCTGGAGTGGGAGATTGGATGGCTGATAAGCTAACACTGAATTATAAGCACTTTGTGCAATGTCACCAGCAAATGAAAGATCTACTGTTTTGCTTGCAAAGCAACAGTACACCTTAGCAGCACAAAAATATACATAGTACAGAATTATTTCATCTGCTGTGCTGGGAATATAAATGAATATATGTATATGCATCTATATACATCATGTGCATGTTTATAGCAGAGATCAGCTCACAGTGCAATACAGCTTGCTTGGAGGTAAGTATCATTGATCAGGAAAATAGGATTGTCTGTTTCAGTGTTGTCAGAAAGCCAAACAAGCATGGTGTGATATCTCCACTGTGTGTGCCATATTTCTGAAGCCAGGTCAGGGAACAAAGAAATGGAGAAATGTCCTTCTCCCTAAGTCTCACTGGGCTCAGGTGATTATGCTTGAGTTTTAGAAGGACAAGATTAAAATAGTCTACAGATTACTTGGAAATTGAGCTTTGGCATTTGGTACAGGTCTTCATAACCAAACAAAGAACTACGAGTTTTTTTCTAGAGCTTGATGTGAGCTCTGTCCTCTCTGCCTCAAAAAACCCAAACCAAAACAAAACCACTTGACTGATCTCTAGATTGTTTTAACTTCTTGTAGTTCCAAACATTACATAGATTTTATTTGTAGGTAGCTAATTGTGAGATCCAATGGTTGCTGCTAGCCCCTGTGTTAATACCTTATTGGTTTCTCTTGACATTACTTATTCAGTTTGCTGTTCGACACTTCTAAGTTGTTGAGCCAGTTTTGACAGCTTCAGATCAGATTTTGGTTATTTATTGGGTTATTGTGGTTATTATATTGGGTTATTTTGGGCTCCAAATCACTCAACTGTACTGAACAGTGTATATATTTCGAGTCATGCTGTGGACTTTCACAATTATTAAGAACTGTTGTCGAGGAAAATGTTTGTAATAATTGTGAAGATCCTGCAGCATGACAAGCTCTGCCCCTAAAAACATCAGTCTAAACTGACAGGAAAAGGAAGAGCTAGAGGTGAAGGTGTTTAGACAAATAAAATAGTTAAATGCCACATTATTGTTAGTTTCATGAGCTTACTGGTGATTTCCTGCTGCTGTTTATAAAAAATATTTTTCACTGAATAGGAGAACTAATGAAACCTGTTTTCCTACAGAGCAGCATGCTTTGTCCTGCACAGTGCCATCCATGTAGTCAGTGCTGCCTCTCTACCCTTCTGCTGACCCCACTGTGAGGGGAGCAAGTTGCTCCAGAGCATCTCATGCACTGCTGGGCAGGCAGCTGCTGTCAGGCAGTGCTTGTTGTGGCTGAGTACAGCCACTCTTCCCCTTTGCACAGGCACGTGGAGTATTTCTGTCCTTTAAGCAGCTGCCAATTTTCACACAAGTTCTAGGAGCTTTATTCTCCTAGATTTCTACTCTGCTTTTAAATTCAATGGAATTGGCAGAATTACAGCATGTCTTTTCCTCCTTTATTACTCCACCTGCAAATTTCCCTTCTCAGTTTCCTCCTGGCAGTTTCTCCTGCCTCAGAAATATATGAACACTCAACATACCCCCCACATACCCTATGCTAAATAAAACTATTTGGTGTAGCTGTAAACCAGGACTGTAAATAATGGCACTTTGGTGTTCATGACAGGGACGACAAATAAAGAATGGACTACCACTGGAGTTTGTGCAGGTGAGGTGTGTTTAGGGTGGAGGAACTGATAAAAAGCACAGATAAAGCCATGTGCATAGTCAAGTGGGTGGCCAGGTATGTACCACAGGACAACTTTTTGAGCTCATCACCTTTGCCTTGAAAGAGACAGAGAAAGTTGTTGTCTCCTAATATTCAAAATCTGAGGATCTCCTAACTCCTAGAGTGTCTTTCTACAACTGAGTACTGATGGAGAGACTCAGCTGTCCACACAAGGATGTCAGAGACATGGTTTCCCAGCTGGCACACTGGAAAGCCACAGGATTCCCAAACTCTGACTTCACCTATGCACAAAGCTAGTGGGTAACTCAGACACCTGGAGGTCTGGCAATGGAACTCATCCTCAGATTTGTAAGCAGTTCCATCAGTCTGGAAGGGGAAAGTGGGATTGGGGCTACTGGGTAAGTGTTTCACTTGTGGGGTTTTGCTTGTGAGACCACACCTGGAATGCAGTGCCTTGTTTTTATTCTCCGTGTTTTACAGATGCAAAACCACCACATGCTCAGAGGGCAGCATTCAGTGTGCTGTGAGAGCTGGAGGGAACTCTGTTGAAATTAACTGGTCTTGGCCCTGAGCAGCCTGCTACAACAGGAATGCATCTGACCTCCCTGCATCCCTTCCCTGCCATGCAAGCACACGAGACCCATTCAAGACGCACGGCACCTTCAGGCTGGGCCTGCTCCCCATTATGTGGGCCAGCAGAAAAACAAGCAGAAGGTTCTGGTCCATGAGCAGACATATCCAGAGACACTGCTGTGACTTCCTCATGGCAGCCAGATAGCCTTTGGGCTCCCAGCTCATGCTGCCGCTTGGCCTCTACTGTGGAAAATACTGTGGGAAAAACTCTACTCTGACAAATCTGAGGTGACTTGGGACACAAAGCTTGATCATCAGAAGAGCAGTCTTTTCCTCACATTTTGACACTATAGTATCTTTGTTTCAAATGCAGTATCATGGAAAGGCTTTTAAGAAGCATCACTCTAATTTCTTAGCAGTTTCTAAGAGTTCATGGGGGAAGTTCTGGCGCTTGAACCATTTCTTAACTAATAGCTGTCATGTGAGTGACAGACAAAATTATAATAATTTTGATTCAGTTGCTATTGCTGTTTTGAAAAGTCCAGATTTACTCTGTTGTTTTGAAAAGTCCAGATTTACTCTGTTGTTGGGGGTTACGTGTCCATGTCCTTTTTTCTTGTTTCTTAGCTAGTAGAATTTTTCCCATTTAGCTGAGAGAAAAGCCTTGGTGGTTGGTACATCTTCGGTGCTTAAAAAGACAAAGAATCAGCTGGGCCCGGGGGGCANCTTTCTGCCCATCCCTGCCATTCCAGCGAGGGGTTTTCCCTCAGAGCCCTGCAGGAACTCCAGGACTGAGTGCCAGCTGAGGGGTTTGTGAGGCACTGCCTCTCCTCCACTTTTCCCGTCTCAGCCAAGACGGGGTCCCTGTTCTCTTCTATTGTTAATACTGTAGTTGTTGTTGGTTTACCTCATCATATGTATATCATATGTAATAGGAACTGTTATTCCTATTCCCATGTCTCTGCCTGAGAACTCCATATTTTTGAAATATAATGATTTGGAGGGAAAGGGTGGGGGGTTTACATTTTTCTTTTGTCTTCATTTCAAGGAAGGTTCCTGCCTTCCTTGACAGATACCTGTCTTACAAACCGAGACAATAGGAAACTAACTTTTATACACAGGAAATGAGATAGCGGCGCTCTTATGTTTTCCATCCCAAATCCAACTATTTATAATACTAGCTTCCTTGAATTTAAGGAGACGTGTCTTAGAAGGGTATTACAGCTGTAAGAAGAGGCAACATACAGACCAAATCTTCTTAGGACATCCTGCCAGATGTGTTTTCAATGGGGGTGGTGAGACACTGGAAGAAGTTGCCCACAGAAACTTCACTGGAAATGTTTACAGTTGGGCCAAATAGCGCTTTCAACAACCTGATCCAGTGAAAGGGTCCCTGCTCAAGGCAGAGGGATTGGACAAGAGGTTTTTAAAGATCTTTTCCAAACCAGGCATCCCACCATGCCATGATTCTGTTTTCCTGTATCCCACTGCCTTCCAGCTCACACAAAAGGATGATTCCACAAAATTCTGAACCAACAAGTCTGACCATCAGTCTTCCACCAATGACTTTGACACTTTTAGTGATGTCCTGCTTCCACAGATTTATTGATGTTCATTTCTGATCAGGTAACTGCCTCTCAAACAGTTTTTCAATTTTCATGTTGGCCTGGAAAGACTTTTTTTCCAGAAAATTCTAACCCAAATAGACATATGGGACAAAATAAATTGAGAAGAAAAAGGAACTCAAATCACCTGTGAGGTGAGAAATAAAACTTTTCCACAAAGTCATGTTGCCCCAAAATTGTACTTGTGGTTTTATCACATCAGTCAGAATATTGCCTGGGGATAACTCACAAAGAAATATAAAGCAAGCTCTTTTCTGGTAATAATCTGTTTAGGGTTTTCCATAAAGGGGTTCTTTGCCATCTTCAATAGCCTTTGTTCATAATTATTTCACAATACCAAATGAGAGGATATGTAAAGTTATGCATCAATTTCTAGTATTTGGCACCCTGTGCATTTAAAAAATGCTATATAAATTGGAAGTCTGTG
The DNA here is from genome assembly GCA_013399455.1 of Anthoscopus minutus. Taxonomy (NCBI): domain Eukaryota; kingdom Metazoa; phylum Chordata; class Aves; order Passeriformes; family Paridae; genus Anthoscopus; species Anthoscopus minutus. Next base: position 26,598 of record VWYI01001353.1, on the reverse strand, counting down.
TCTTTTCCACCCTTTCATCACTAATTGAAGAGAGGGGAACTTCCAGTGGATACTCTGATCTTGGCTGGGCTGAATCTAGACCTTTAAATCTATATTATATTCAGTCAAGAGGGCTTTAAAATTGACTCAATGCAATGATATGTTTTACTTTCCTTTGATTAGATTAATATATTTGCAGTAAGTAGAGATGACAGGATGAGGTCTTTGGGTCTTTGCTTATTTGTGGGAAGAATATAGAACTGCAGAGCCTGGAAAGTCAGAATTAAGCAGTCCCTATGAAGTTCTGAATCTGCCATTTGATATAACATTTGACAGAAAAGTCAAAGCTTGAAAACATGTTCTATTATGACATGCAGGTCAGGGTCAGACTTTCAACTAATTTTCCTTCTTTATATTAACACAAATTAATTGTGTTTGTAATAATCAGTTTGTCTGGTTTTTTTTAAATTAACTCAGTATCAAGGCTCTGGCTAGGGGTTTGGTCTGTTCCTGCTGTGAAGGGCGTGCTCATATTTGCCTTCTTCACCCCATAAAACTCCATCAGTCTGCTGGTTATTGGTTCTGGGAACACAGACTCTCACTAATACTGAGCACCATTATAAAACAGAGGTTACCAATATATTGGATATCTACCACATGAAAGTGTTTTAACCATCTGCAGTTTGCTAGAAGTCGTGAGTGTCACCCGGGCTAACACTGGGTGCAATGTTTTGCACATTTACAAACATGCAAATAACTCTGCTGTCATTGCCAAGGGTGAAGAACAAGTATGATGTGTGATTAGGCACTGCTCATGATGCCTGTAACAGCTTCCACATCAGAGTCCTGCTGAGGAAGACATTTCACCTCCTCTGCTATGTGTTAAATAACATCCCATACAAAAAAACCTGCTTCTATATAACTGCAGTTCTTGTCTGCACTAATTATTATTATTTGATGGCAATGTTGAAGTTTGTTGGATTGTTATCACTGAGTATATTAAAAAACTTGGTTATAGTCTCAGAAAGGGAGTAGCAGGTGTTCCATGCTGCTTCCTATATCCTGATTTGGAATGGAAGTAGAGCTCAGCAAATCCATTTTTTCTGGCATATTGACTTGGTGATTTGAGATAATTTTTCACTGTCCTTATTAGTTCATGCTTAATTAGTAAGAAAATATTAAAAAGGAGTAGAAGAGTGAAAATTACCAGACAAATTAAAAAAAAATAATAATATAAACCAAAAAGGAAATTCAGATAATCTTTGAAGAATTTCTTGGTTATTGCAACTTAACAACCTGCCATCCCTCTCTTGTTTGGAAGACCCAGGAGCCTGCCCCATTCTCATGCCTTCTATACATCCCTCCCAGCTTCTATGCAGTTTTTCTGTTTCAAGATTCTTTGGGGAAAATGCAGAATCTACAGTGTTTTAGGATAGCAAAACTTATTTTTGGGTAATCGAAAAGTAGATGTGAGCAGTCAGCTCTACATTCAGCTTCTCAGTATGTCTGCCTTACCAAAACATCTGTGAAAGGTGAATAGGGCTATGCCCACCAGCGCAGCCAGTGAGTTCATAAACTACTTTAAGGCTATTATTTGTAACAATAGGACATGTCCTGGAATGAAAATTTACCTAAGTAATTAATTGTCAAATTTACTTTTTAAATGCTTGAAAATTACTGTGAAGCTTTTGGCAGCAATGAATTGTGTAGTTTAGCTACTCTGTGTAAAAATGAGGATTGTTGCCTCCTTCTTTCTCCTTGGCTCCACAATATGACAATGTCAGAGTGACAGCAGCCATGAGTCCCTAGCCTCCTTATTCTAATTCTGTCGGATATCAATTGACAGCATTACAAAATGCTGACATATTTTTTCACTGACATTACAGTATGTAAAACTTTACCTTGGGATGGACTGCAAAGTTAAGGAAAATGCTGATGCAACCAAAGTACTGTGGGATAGTGCTGTTGTGGCAATAAGGGACCTATCATTTTGTACAACACTTTGCTAAACAGAAGCAGCTCATTGTAACAAAAAAGGCCTCTTCTTTATGAAGATATTTCAAATTGCATTTGAAAACATAACATTGATTTTTTCTGGACTGAATATTTTCCAAGGTTGCTGCATGATAATGTTTTTCAGTTGTATCACACTTTTCCAGAAAAAGTCTTCAATGACGTTAGGAGTCCTCACATTTAAATAATAGTTTAGCATTTTTCTCAAGGCATGGCTTTGCACATATTATTCAAACATTCATTTCTTTCATCTGCAGCAGAGGGAAACCAGTGTTTGTTTACCTGCCTAATAAGTATCTAGTGAGAATTAAGATATTGATGTTCAGTAACACGTTTAACTAATGTAACCAAATGAAGCTAATGAGATGTTTAAGCATTGTTGTTAAGTGGCTGATCCAAGGGAAGATAGAAGTCATACTTGAAGGCAAGCTAGAACCACAAAATTTGAAGTGAGAAACTCCATTCTGTTTCAGTTCATAATGGTCTATGATCATGACATTTATATTTGAATGGGACAAGTGGATTTCAAAGCATTTCTGTCATGCTATAAATTTCCCAGATCTTGAGTTCAGGTTAAGTACCTTGGAAGTCAGAGATCATTTCTGGTTTATTGGAAAATCAGTTTGCCAGACCTCTGACCATATCAATAAATTTTCAAATAAGGAACCATTCTTCTGTCTGCAAAGAGGGGTAGATTGGTTAAACTGCCACTTCTGACTCGAAACTCGAAATACTACAAATAACTAGTCAGAGTCAAAAGCTCTAGCTGATCATTTCTGATCATGCTCCCTATAAAGTATTTGAAGAGCCTCAAAGGAAATTTAAGCATTATCCTGGAAGAGGACAGCAACTGGAAATGGGAAAACTTTCCTTGCAAGCTTCTTTGAACTTATTGAGTCAGATTTTGGACACTGCAAATTTTCAGGACCTATTTTCAGGTCATCACACTTCATATGGTATGCTGATACAGGGACCATTCTGGTCTAAAACTAGCTGTCCTTAAAAGCTGAAGTAATGAAGTAATGAAGTAATGAAGAATGTTTTTATCTAGAGCAGATTTTGATGTGACTAACCTTTCAAATGTATGGAGTTTTGTTGGCAAATGAGATATCTAAGAATTACTTAAAAGTGTTTGATTAAAGGTGCATCAAATTTGTAGTTGATGTCTGAAAAATACCTGTAGCAGACACTTTAGTAAAAGGAGTGGTTCATATAGGAAATGACTGGCTCTCCTCATCTTTCAGCTTCTTCCCCACAGCAATTTGCTGAGTCTCTCTTAAATATTGCATGTGGACAGCTACATTTAATAGATACCAACAAATCTGTATTCTACATCCTTTAAAAACCCATTTATACATTTAGTCTTGTGTGGGACTATTTCTATAGACCTCAAGTGGCTGCATGGCCAGGCCCAGAGAGTGGTGGTGAACAGTGCTGCTGCCAGGAGGTGGCTGCTCACCAGTGGTGTCCCTCAGGGCTCTGTGCTGGGGCCTGTTCAATATCTTTACTGATAACATGGATGAGGGCACTGAATCTTTCATCAGTAAATTTGAAGAAGACACTAAGCTGGGAGTGTGCGTCAATCTGTTGGAAGGGACGAAGGCTCTGCAGAGAGACCTGGAATGGTTGGATGGATGGGCAGAGTGCAATGGGATGAAGNGAGCAGGGAGGTCATTCTTCCCCTGTACTGGGCACTGGTGAGGCCACACCTCGAGTGCTGTGCCCAGTTCTGGCCCCTCAGTTTGGGAAGGAGTTTGGGACGCTTGAGCACATCCAGAGGAGGCAATGAGGCTGGTGAGGGGCTGGAAACACAAACCCTGTGAGGAATGGCTGAGGGAGCTGGGGTTGTTTAGCCTGGAGAAAAGGAGACTCAGAGGTGACCTCATGACTCTCTACAACTCCCTGGAAGGTGGGTGTAGGCAGGTGGGGGTTGGTCTGTTCCTCCAGGCAGCAACTGACAGAGTGAAAGGACGCAGTCTTAAGCTGTGCCAAGGGAAATTCAGGTTGGATATTAGGGAAAAGTTTTTTATGGAAAGAGTAATAAGTACTGGAATAGTCTGTCTGAGGAGGTGGTGGAGTCACCATCCCTGGATGTATTTAAAAAAAAGACCAGTTTGTGGCACTGATGCCATGGTTTACTTGAGTTGTTAAGGATGGCTTGGACTCAATGATCTTGGAGATCTCTTCCAACCTAGTGATTCTGTGGTTCTGTGATTTTTGTGAATCCTTTGAAAGAGTACTTTTATTTTTTTTAAATTTGCAACACATTCTTACTTTTGAGGATCCATGAATAATCTCACTGCTCTTCATGATTCTATAGGTCTCTATTTCACTTGCACATGACAATGCCTCACACAACTGATCACACATGTGGTCCTTCTTGGTAGTGTTTCTGTATCTTATACAAGAAAAGCAACTAGAACTCAAGTGCAGTGTTCAAGAAATTGGATTTAGACAATGATAACATGATGATTTCTACTTGCCAGTTCCTTTTCAATTAAGTGCAAATATTCTACTCTCATTTCAGACTGACACTAACCATTAAACTGATGTCCTGAGGGAGCTATTCAAGTGACTCCAAGTCATATACGTGTTTTCAAATGCAAACATAACCAATGCATACCGTGTACTATGATTTAGAGGTCCTGGGGAGATAGTATTTACATTTCTGTTATTTTCAAGGGACCTTAAAATAAAGTATACTCATAGAGCTGTCTTGATTGCAAATTGCAAAGAATTAAAAGAATGTCAAAATGTCATTCCAGTGTATCTTTTACTGCCATGGTAACACAAAGGTGACTGAGCAGGTTAAGCTACAAATTTCCTAGTCAGCTATTTAAAGATCCCAATGAAATAAAGTCACTTAATCAGGCTTATCATTGCTTGTGCTTCATAATCAAGACAACCCTATTAAAGCCTAAGTCAAAGTGCTGGGTGTTTTTGATTTGCCTCTGTTTTCTGTGTGCTGTGATTTTAGCATACAAACCCTGGTCTGTGTGCTCTAGTCTATCCAACATGGCCAATCAATTAACATTACTTGTTGTCACAGGCTGTTTTGCCACCGTGTTAAATAGTTGTTTGCTCTCTTTTGCAAATACTCCACATGGTGAGTTTTCTTGCATCATTTATAATTAAATCTTGATCTTTTCAAATAATCTTTCCATATGCTAGATGCATTCCAATTGCACACATCTCAATTAGCAATAAAAATAGATGCCCTGAAAAGTACAGTCCTGGGTTTTCTCCTTCTAACTCAAAATTATATGCATAAAATACAATTTATAGCTGTGGTTGTTGCCAAGTAAAAATGCATTATTATCAAAAACACACAGAACAAGGGCAAAAAATAATTTTTGAAAATTCATGGCTAATGCTCTTCCAGGATAGCGGAAAAATATTTATTTGAAAAATAAGTAAAAATATTGGCTACAATTTATTCTCTTAGCAAGGCAGTAGAAGTTTATATTGCTCGATTACATTATTAGTTATAACAAATGCATAGCCCTTACCATCATACAGTAGCTTGTAGCATTGTTCTATACATTTCATAATATAAATTTTATAATTAATTCTATAAATTTTAACACAGATTTACTGCTCACAGACACAGTCTCATCAAGTTTTGTATACCATGAAAAAAATTCTGTGTTCATCTTTTATCCATATCTAGAACTTTACCAGAACCTTTAAAAAACTAGATCCCACACCTGCTCTTCCCTGCAAAAATACATGAAGAATTTTCAAAGCCTAGGCAAGTCATAGTGCAATGTCAAGAAGAAGTCAAAAAGAAAAAAAGAAAAAGCAGAGAGGAAATGTCAACTGGGACTTAACTTCAAATTTATTAATGGAAACACTTTTTCCATGACAATCTCATAGGCTTAACACTTATGTTACTCTTTTTCAGTATGAGTAGCCTAAACCAGTATTAAGATAGGATATTAGCACAATAATTTCTAGACAATAAGATGGTTACTAAAGTTGTACTACTTACTCTATCTTTACAAAACATGTCACATAAACACAAGAGATTACTCTGTATGGTTAGGATCCTCTTTCCCAGCCTCTCTTAATGAACATCTCCTGCAGCAGATACCTTTCCAAGAATTCAGACCCCAATCCAGAAAATCACCTATACACCTATTTAAATCTAAGCCTGTGAAAAACTCTATTCATTTCAGTTGGAATACTTGCTGCTTGAACTTAAGCATTTGTTTGGGTTAAGGCTGGCGAGGGCCTATGGTGTAGTGCAGAGAAACTTACCACCTACTGTTTCATCAACATCATGTCCTGCAGCACCTGGGTTTTCTTTGGAAATTGTCCATCTTGTTAAAAAACAGACTCAAACTTGATTAGCTTAGAAAATCTTGAATAGCTTGCAGTATGAAGTAGCTCAGCTGTACGTGCATAGGCAAGAGAAGTTTTGTGCCAGGAAACAGACTCTCATTTTTCAAAATGAGCTTATTTTATCCCAATGTTTTTTTTATTCATATCAAGATAAATTATTAGAAGGAAATCACAGTTTATTCACCTCATGAAATTTACAGTCTTTTTACAGTCTTGTAGCTGTTTTCAGTAGATCGATTCGGTCCTCAATTCAGTTCTTGATTTCAAAAGAAGTGAAACCTATAGAACATAAAACTAAGCTTTCAGCAATGTAGTTCTGTTAGAAATGTTAGCCAAAAATTAATATTTTTGCTTTATATATACAAAAGCAATAATTTTTTCATAGTCATGTGTATTTAGGTTTAACTCCATTAAACCACATGGAGAAGACCTCAGCTCAAAGATCCCAGAGAGTCTGGTCTAGGCTCACGTGTCTGGCCTGACTGGCAGTTACTCACTACTCATTCCAGAGCAACTCTTCTGTGTTGTGTGAGGCAGTCAATGTCTCTTTGATTTAGATCAATAACTAATTGGAGGCCCAGGTGCATAGCAAGACAGCAAAAAAGACTACTGAGGTAATCCAAAATAATGCTCAAATATTTGGAGAAAAGTTACCCTTGTTGTAGCTTTAGTATTGCATTACACAGAGAATCAGCACGTGTGAATCTCTGGTTAACAACTCCATTTAAGCATTGGTGGAATTTTCTACTGCATTTGCTCTGGGGCATGCATTAAATTGTTCATAACTTCATTATTTTACAATCAACTCTTTCACAAGCTAGCAAAAATATGTACTATTCAGTAGAGACTGCTGACATCCTGAGTTTCATGTACCAAAATTTTGTCATTTCTGAGTTATGCTAAAGAGGAAAAATCAAGCTGAAAAACTTGTTCCTTTTTTTATTGAAATGTGTCATACTTTCACAAGGTCAAAAATCAGAAACAGTTGAAAGTATTTGTAGAAGTATTTGGGGGGAGGAGGGGAAATTTACCTTTGGACAGAGACCAGTTATGTATGATCATGAGGCAGAAAGGTGAGAATTTGGAACATGAGCATATTCAAGCAGATGAAAGCAAGTACTTCCAACAACAAATATTTTAATCTTTACCCTACCTTCATCTCTCTTTCCTAATCTCTCTTCCACCTCATTGCCTTTCTGGTCTCTCACTCTCCCTTTAGTTCTCTTCTAAGATAGTTACCAATTTGTCTTTGCCTCTTTCCAAAATTACCATCCCTCCTCCTATTGCCTAGTATGTGTTGGCTCTGGTGCTATCAGTTGATACTTGGGAAGCAGTAAAGTCTTTAATAATTTCATGGCTTAAAAGATGCAATTGTAGGTGTTCAGTGTCATTAAAACAAAGATTTTGATTTTGCTGAACTAGAAGCACTGGAGTTGCCTGCATGGACCTAATGCCAATAATGCCAATAAGTTTTCTAATATGTACCTTGTCTTATCCTTTCAGCTGTTTGTGAGGACAGCTAAGGAAGGGGAGAAGAGAATACAGAAGAGAGGTGATCAGCAAGTCCAATGGCACTGAAAATTTCCTAAAAAAAGATGTGATTCATGGGCATAAGGATGTTATTGCCATGGATGACACCTTTTCAGAAATGCATATCTGTAATTAATTTGTCCATTGTATGCCATGAATTTAGCATGCAACTTTGCTGCTCCATTTCTCTTGTAATTTTCTCAAGTGAGCTGACCAGGTGAATCCTTGGCAATGAACCGAGACATGAATGATCCTATGTGGATGGAGTAGAGTTCACTTTCCTCACAGTGGCTGGTATAGGGCTGTGTTTTGGATTTGTGCTGAGCACAAGGTTGATAATACTGAGATGTTTTTGTTATTGCTGAGCGGGGCCTACACAGAGCCAAGGCCTTCTCTGCTGTTTGTACTTCCACAGCAGTGAGGAACTTAGGAGGAAAAGCTGGGACAGGTGACCCCAACAGACCAAAGGGGTCCAGACCATCATACTCAGTACATAAAGTAGAGGGAAGAAAAAGGAAAGTGAGGAAGTTTGGAGTGATGTTTGTCTTCCTCAGTCAGTGTCATGTGTGATGGGACCCAGCTCTCTGGGAGCCTGCGCATGGGAAGCACTGAATTACTCCTCATGCTCTGCTTGTGTAAGCATCTTTTTCTTTCCCTATTAGCCTGTCATTATCTCAAGCCATGTGTCTTCCAGCTTTTACCCTTCCAATTCTCTCTCCAATCCCACGGGTGGGCTGTGAGCAAGTGGGTGCCTGGAGCTTGGATGCTGGCTAGAGTGAAACCATCACATCTCAATAGCCACAGGGCATGCTCATCCTTTTGCTCTTTAGTCACACATGATGTATTTCTCAAGAGATCTTCACAGTGTACTGGTCACCAGTGTGACTAAAAATGTTGCTTGAGCTTCGTGACTACGCCATGGAGGCAGGGGATTTTATCCTGTAGGTAGCACAGGAACACTAAACTACCCATTTTGGTGGAGTCAATTAGGTTTCTCCCAAGGTAATCAGTGAGCTCTGTGACAGAGCCTTAAGAATGTTTCAGTCCTGTGAAACTGATCAGAAGCAGATATCATTATAAGCTTTAACTGTGACTCTGTCATTTTGCTGTATATAAAATTTAGCTCTTTGTGCTTCCTTATGCACAATGTAAATTTAAATCCAAAGCGTTCAGGAGGCTGAACCCACCAAACTGCTGACAGACACAAGTGTGAAGTGTGTACTTTTACAAAAGAACTGCTCCCAATACATGTATCTCTCCTCGGCAACAGCCTCTCTGGTAAACTGTGTACATGACACTTTATTTCACAACAAATTTGTTCCTCTCTGGCTAAGGCCTTGTTCCTGCCCTTTCTGTGAACAGAGATATGATATGATCAAGTAAAAAAACGTCTGATCTGCAACTGAATCTGAGCAGGAAGTTACAAGCCCACTAACACACAAAAATGCTGAGAGATAATGTGTGACACTCCATTTGCCTTAATTAGGTCTTATTAGAACTTGCTTTGATTCTTACAATGGTGATTCAAAAGCTGTTATCTCACAGGTTAATGAGAATCAGAAATAAGAGGTATTATTAATGAGGAAATGCTGAAATGAATCATCAACATCTCCAAAAGCTAAATCTTTTAAGATTAGATTATGTAAAATGAGATACAAAAAAGAAGCAGCCAAAGGGAAATGTAACCAAGTGTTAGACTATATTCAAGTCCAAAGCAGGTTGTCAGCTGGATTTTTGAGGGAGGAAATTCAGCTATCTATTTCTAAGATAAATTATTTTGATCCTTTCAAAAGGTTTCTTTACAATAAAAGTTTGGAAAAAGGCAGAAGTAGAAAATTTTCTATAAGGAATCAGTTAAGGTTCAGTAATGAAACAACTTTGTCACAGTGGATGGGTGAACTATAGCCTAAAAATTTGACTTGGTTTTGCAAGCCTTAAAAAGAGAAGCTGACAAAACAGAAGCTTTTAAAACAACAGAATATTAAGTTTACAAGCCATACAACCCAAATTTAAGAACTGCCTATCACCCTCTTCAATCTTTCTAAGCATCACAGTACTTACTTTTGGGAAATAAAAGATAAAAGCCTCAGACCGATGAAGGTGGCTTGTGTTGTCTTTGGCAATCTAATTTGCTATATAGCAGTCAACTGGAGAGGAACATCCTAAAATGGTTGTTCCTTTGAGTGCTGTAGGTTCAGATCTTTAAAGTGGTTGCTTCTACTGACATCATTACAGTACTGGAAAGGGGACACATGAGAAAAAATTAAACATATGTTGATTTGATAATACTCTCTCTCTCCTGATTTACTCAGTATGTCATTTTTATCCTTTTTCTGTCCCCTGACTGAACATATGGTTGTTCCCAATCAGGTGGGTTAAGCAATGCTGGCAGAAAAGATAGCTCTTCTGAACTTTGAACTAATCCTCTTCTGTGTATTCTGATTCATTTTCTGGTGGTCTGGAGTTGCAAGACAACCTTTTCCATTAATTCCATGACACATATGTCTACTATGTCTTCTTTTATGCCTTTTCTTCCCAAAATAAACAGTCTTTACAAATAACTGTTCAGTGAGATTTTTCTATGTTACAATAATTTTCATTGCCATTCTCTAGATTTTTCATGTTCTTCTTATTAGCTAGTACAGTCTTGACTGAGACAGGTGGACCAGAACAGTTCACTGTACCTGAAATATTCTTTGCAATGGAATTGCATAAGACTGCAATTTGCTTTTTGCTGTTTTTTATCCTCATTACTTCAGATTTTCTTTAATTTAATGTCATGCATGCCGGCATGCATATTTTTCCCGAATTAACAATTCATGGGTTGTGATATAATGGACAGTTTCTTTCTATTACAACACATGGCATTATCTTTCATTCAGTTGCACTTCCCTATTGATCACAAGAAGATCTTTAAAATTTACTATGGCAGTAATGTCACCTAAGGTAGCTAATTTTAACTCACTTGAAAAAGCATCCACCCAATAGCAGGTGAATGATTACCTCAGCAGAAGTGTTGAATGCAGCTGTCATTTATAAACCTACCTACTGTGACCTTGTCTGAGCAGATTCCTTTTTTTCCAACCCACAATGTTCTGTTACAGAAACAGAGGAAACAGGGAATTGAGTGAAAAGTTCATATTAAACATGTTGCTACATAAAGTCATTGTGCACCTCCGTCTCTGTATTGCAAGAGAGTGAATAAGCATTTTCTCCTTATTTTCTTGACCAATTGATGGTTCCACAGGCTTTCCTTTTTTCCTCTTCCTCTTCCTCTTCCACTTCCTCTTCCGTTTTTCTAGTCCAGATTTGGAGAAAGGAAATGTAAATCTATTCTGGTGAAAATTTGTATTCAGACAAAGTACAGATAAGAGCGTATTTTTGGGTGAGAGACATGGACACACTCAGAGCACTTATACAGGTCCTGGCTGTCCAGTCACTCACTCTTACAGTCAACTATATTTTAATGGCTACTGAGCGGTCTGGAAAACTGTCGGCATTTACATGGTTGATACAGGGATAAGAAAGTGTCTGGAACAGGATTTAATATAAGAATGAAATCAGCTTTCTACAATTTCTTCCAAGAAAGTATACTTTTAAATGATTAGGAACAGCCTTCCCTTCTTAATACCTAATACTCTCAAGGTATTTCTTGATCCTCAAAGAAAGAAGCATGGGAATGCAGGTTTTTCTTTCTCCCTTTTTCTTTTTTATTCTTTTCTCTCTATCTCTCTGTCTCTGTATTTTTTCTTTTTTTTTTTTTGACTGTCTGATATTTTTTCACACTTTAGCCAGTTCTAATTAGCATATTTTTGCAAACTGGTGAAGTAGGCAACATTTTCAACTTCCCTTTGAATATTTTGTGAGGCAAAACACAGAAGTAACACTTACATGTAGAGGGTTCTGCTGTTGGCCTTCTTCCAAGCATCTTTTGAGACTAACTGTAAGAAATCTAACAGAATTAGGCAAGTTGGACCTTACACACCCATATGGAACTAGAAAATCTAATGACAACACAGAAAACTGTCATCTGGTTCTTGAAATGTCACACATGAAAGCAAATCATTACCAGAAAGCTGGTTTATTGAACCTAACTAACATGAACAACAACAAACCAAAATTAGTAAAAGCATGTGCCTAGGGCAATCTACTGCTGTTTATTTATTTTATGTTTCCTAAAGCTGCTTATTCCTTAAGCTTCTTTGTTTGATATTGTAATATAGCAGTCTTGCTATGATAAAATGCTATTTTCTGAGGGGACAGTTAATGACAATCAAACACATTTCATTTATAGATCAAATAAAACATATACTTATTCCTTGATAAATTTAATTTTTTTAAAAAGTCCATTGCAGATACAGAGGTATCCTCTCATGTCTTCTTATTTCCTCTTGTATCAGATTAAAAAAACCACAGTGGATTATTCAGAGTCTCTCATTTGTTGATGAGGGTGAGAAGGCACAAAGACTTCCTTCCCTGGCACCCACTGCCAGCCCTGAAGAGGTCAGAGCTTCTTGCTTTGAATATATGATTGCCTACTTCATTCCCAAGTATAATGGATCAGAGCATGAATCCATCCCCTGGTCTGCTCAGTTCAAGCTGGAAATCATTTACCTGCCTCTGTTCAGACCTTCAAATGAGATAACACATTCTTCATAATTTTTTTTGTCTTTATTTTCCTCTGAAGCATTCATATCTCGTTCCTTTTTTATCCAATAAATAGAATCTGGAGGAAGGCTTAAGCATGGACCCACAGACATCACTTTCAGCATCCAGGTGTCACATAGTCCTGGAAGCTACCCATACCGTTTTAGGTAGTCTTCCGGGCTGTTCTTCCTACTTGTTTGCATTCTCAGACACATCCTTTACTTATTTCAGGCCTTGACCAAGTGAGACATGACCTAGAAAACTCTAACACACCCCACAGAAGAGGGAGATGGAGGTGGTTCATCTCCTGGTGCATCCCTGCCCAGGCACCAGTGCGCTCAGTTGGGAATGAGGCACACAGTGCCCAATGCTTTTTGTGCAGCCCAGAAGCCAGTAAGATATTAGGGCCAAAATGACAGAACAATAGAACCACTAAGGTTGGAAAAGGCCTCTCAGATTGTCAAGTACAACTGTCCACTACCACCACCTAACATGCTCATCACTAATCCACACGATCAAGTGCCATATCTACGTGTTTTTCAAATGCTTCCAGGCAGGATGACTTTATCACTTCCCTGAGCATTCTGTTCCAATGTTTCATAACCCTTTTCATGAAGAAATTTTCCCTCATATCTAATCTAAACCTCCACTGGTGTACCTTGAGACCCCTTCCTCTTGACCTGTCTGTTGTTATCTGGGAGAAGAGACTGACCCTCACCTGGCTACAACCTCATTTCAGGGAGTTGTAGAGAGTGGCAGTCTCCCATTAGCCTCCTTTTCTCCAGACTAAGCAACCCCAGGTTCCTCTAAATTTGGTCTCTGAGCTATGAGGCACACTCCTTTTAATTCCATGGCTTTACTTTTATTTCACATGGATACAAACTCTAACTGCTAACTTGGCCCACTATATATGACATATATTCACAACATAAACCAATGATTATATTACCACACTGTACAGCAAATTGTTTTTTAGGCAATAAAAATGCATTATCAGCTCCAAATGAGCAGTTACACTGCACACTGTGAAAGTATATTAAGAATAATACACAGAACTCCTCTCAGTCTAAATTAGTCTATTGACATGATGGCAGTTCTGAAGATGGAAGAGCACAGGAGATTCAGGCAGTCTGGGGCATTAAATTCACATCAGGAGAACTAAATGGACATAAAAACATCAGTGAAGACATTGGATGCAGAACTCCCTCTGATCTAAAATACTGATGATTTCAGTAAGTCTAGGTTAGTTTAAGCCAACTGTTCTTTATTGCTTAGGAGAGGTAGAGACTGGTCTAAATGGAGGGGAGAAAAGGTGTGTTTGCTCTGTTTATTTAACCAAAGGAAGCTTGCCAGCCTAGTTTCCACTTTGCAGCAACGCAACACACATGCCTTGTACAGCAGCTCTTCAGAAGTCTCTCTGAGCACACAGGGCCCTTGTGGCAGGGCTGGCCCTGCCTGCTGCACGTGTCCCCTGCAGTCAGTGTGGGTGTCAGTGTAAATGAGATGAGTGTTTGCAACCAAATCTCGTCTTGCTCGGACACACTGGCCCTGTGCCGTTCCACTCTGGGGAAGAAGGGAGCGCACACAGGCACTCCTGCCATCACTACTTTGCCTCTCCTCTTGCTCCCTGGAAATCATGGAAAGCTGAAAGGAAGATTACAAGGGAAGATTTAGCATTACAGAACCTGAAGAGAATATTTGTTAATGCTCTGATTCCACTTATATAGTTTCATTCACAAATTAGTATTTCCCTTGCAACCTGAAAGTCAATTACTGGTTTTGTAGGGCTAGTTTTATTACTTTTAACTTATTACATTTCTTAAAGTACAGACATAGAAGACATTAACTCTGACATCTGAAATCATGTTCTTTCACTGCTGCAATGCAGCTTTCATTGGAAGCAATGAATTTGCTTTATTTAGACCTATTCCACATCAACAAGTAGAGAAATACAGACTTGTTCATTTCCTTTTTTGTACAAACAAGAAAGACTTGTTAGTGATTTACCTCTGATGTTTATGGATTTCTCTTTAGCATACAGAGTAGATAGCAAACCATTTTAGGTAATAAACAATAATTGCATTTTAGGATTTACAAGTGTCAGTACTATATTATGTTCAGAATAATGACAAATTTCTCTCTTCTACCTTTTTTCAGGAGAAAGAAAAATATAAATTGTTTGTTGACTCCCAACCTGCCATTTCTTCTCCTTTTCTCCTTCGTGCCACATTTTTAGTTTAATGATATATTAAAAAATGAATGTTCGCATTTATGGTGACTTGTACCCCTCAGCGCCCTGGCGGAAGAACAGAAACTTTTATCTGGAGCAAATTTATAAGTCACCAGAGCCAAAGGTTAATTAGAAATTATTTTTATATTTTTTGTAAATTATTTGTGTTATGTATTTGTGTTACTGTGTAAAAAATATAGCTTTAAGCAGGCTATTATAAGCACAAGAAAATGAAAAATAAACAGCATTATTCTGCAATAGAATGGGTTGGCCTAGTTTAATTTATTTTTCTCACAGCACTAAAAGAACATCTTACATTCATACTTTATATGCAAGTCACAACAGTTCTGTTCATAACCATGCTGTGTCTCTTTTATATATTCAAAAGCTATTTGAAAAATTTCCATGATCTGCACAACAAAAACCAGACATTACTAATGCTTTAATGGCTTAGATTTCCAAATACCAAAATAATTTAAACTGGTTTTATTATGAAACAAATGAAGACATAAACTGGAAATAAAGTATCTAATCTTGAGATTATAAGGATCCAAATCATCTGTAAAGAAAATAGATCTCATTCATGACTTCTGGATCTTGAATATAATTTTTTTTTCTGTTCAGGCTACTGACACATAATAATTCTCTGTGCATAATATCTGTTAAATATGCACAGTCTGTTAAGCATAATTCAAAGAAGAGTTTCCACCTAAATGCAAACACTGAAAACAGCTATACAAAATATTAATTGATTTGTTTCGAATTAATATCTGACAGTAACAAGTATTGAGCAGCTTTTGCTTTGTTACTGTAGGTGTTGTTAATGTACTTTCCATCCATTTAAATGCAATTCCTCATGCAAGTAATCATGTGAGGGAGGAAAAAAGGAGTATGTTCTGCTGAAGGCAAAGCTGGAAGGATAATAGGCAAGCATGAGCAGAGTGTCAATGCAGGGCTTTACAACAAAAAACCCTTTTGGAATGCCAATAAAAACAAACTGAATTGAAAATATCGGAATAAAATATCACATCATTGTAGAATGTATACATGATTTCTATAAAGTGAATTAAAACAAATTAAATTTTCATATATACATATATATATATGTATGTATGTATATTTCTATATTGTGAATATATATATATATTTGCAAACATAGTACTCTATTCATGCATTCATGTCAGCACCATAAACAGAGCTTCAATTATTGGCTAAAGGCAAATATTTGTTATTTGAATCTGGAAGTGGAGAAAAAGAATCATTAAGCAGACTACTGTATAACCAAATAATGCTTTAGGGTGTAATTTGTGCAGAAAACAGGAAATGAACTGGGACTTAATAAACATAATTAAAGTGGAGAACAGCAATTTTAGACCTATGTATTCCAGGGAAGTATGAGCTTGGTTGAAATTTTTGTTTAGACATTTCTCAAGGCCACTTAAGTAGCTAAAGACTACAAAGCCCTGCACTGTGCTAGAACATAGAAATAAGCTTCTTGTCCACTAGTACCTTTTTAATATTTCCAGCTCACCCTGCTCTGAGTTGTTTAGCCTGCCTGACATGCAATATATTATCATGGCTAGGGAGAGCACTACAGCTTTAATGCACTGTGAGCTTCCTGGCTTACTACTGACTCATTTGACAGCAGCATCATGATGATAAAGCCTTTAAATATTGTTTAGCTCTTATGCTGAAAGGTAGTCATTAGCCTGGAGACAAGCACACCTCGGTACATAAAATTGTGGACACCATGAGATTAAATTTCTTAGGCCTCTGAAATTGTTTACATTTGAGTCACAGGGCAGAATGACACATCTGTGCTTGGCATGCCATATACAACCCAAAGCCAGCAGCTGTGGAGATGGAAGTGGCATACTGTGGTGAAGCCCCTAGCAGGCACTGAGAGGGATGGATGGGACAGGGAAAGTAGGTAGTAATTTCTTAGGAGTTAGAAAGAGAGGAAAACAGAGAGTTACTGCTTTGCATTGTGGACAGAGGAAAGGAAAATATAAAATAAGTTTTCTGAGAAAAGGCAGCCAGAATACATTTAATGTGTTGGATCTGTCTGAGTGAAGTGCATTGAGCTGTTGCTTTACTGGCAACAAAGACAGAAAGGAGCTGTAGGCAGCAGGCCATGTGTGTACCTGTCTTTCTGTCCATGAGTTCAAATATAAGCCTGTCTCAGGCATTGTCTCTATTAATTAACTCTGAGGATATTCTTATGTCTGCCAAAATGACTAATCTATAAGTTATACATGTTGCAAAACATTTTGCTCTTTCTTTTCTTTTCTCTTCTTTTTTTTCTGAGACATGAATCAAGACATATCCAAATGAGGCTTAAACTTATTCAGGAAAAAATTTCTTCTGACAGTATGGTCAAGCACTGGATTGTCCAGGGGAGTGGTGGAATTCCATGTGGATCTGGCACTTGGGGATGCATCTTGGCAGTGAACATGGCAGTGCTGGGTTAACAGTTGGACTCAATGAACTTCAAGGTCTTTTTCAACCGTAATGATTCCATGATTTGTTTTCCTGGCTCCTGACCAAGAATGGTGGTGGTAGCAGTAGAGGGAATCTATTGTCTCAAGCTTGAAGTCTGGGAGGAGAGGGAGGAAAGGGACAAAACATTGGTAACCAACTTTATTTTCATATAAGATAGGGATGAGGGAAAATAGAGTTCCCATCCTAGAGCAAGCCCTGGAAAAGCAATGTCAGATATGACCCTCAGTAGGGAGGGATTTTTTCCATTGCTAGCCACAGCAAAATCCCTTACTGATTAGAGTCAGTTGGTGGTCCCCTGCAAAGACCATGCAAGAGGCACATTGTGGCCTTCCAGTGACAGACATTTGTGAATCAAATAGCAGTAATATTGGTTTTCTCCACCTTCATTCCTATTGCCGTTGCTTTTTGCTGTTCTCCTTCTAGATCAGATAAGCACTAATCCAGACTATTAGAGTTAAGCGAATAATTTGCAATGAATAATTTAGCAGAGGGATTTGCCTCTTTTCCTGACTACTGAATATTGCTGAGCAGATCATCATCTCCATTAACATATTCATTATTCTAATTTATTCTGAAAATGTTCCCCATGAAAGCTTCTGTATACTTGGCACTCAGTATTTTCTCTATGTGTGTTGCCTGGCTGTGACTGATCAAATAAATCATGTGATGTTGACATAGTTGCTTGACTGGGTAAACACTTGAATACAACCTATGAAAAGAATATATAATAATTTACATTTAATTTGCTTACTAGTTAGAAAATAATTTTCTGTTAAAAATCTACAAAAGAAAAAGCTTGTCTGTCTTATCAACCTTCACTAAACTGAAGGGATTTTTGGCATTGGATGTTGCTTCTGTGTGTGTCTCATCAACCACAGAAGGAAATACAGAAGTGCAGAATATTCTGCAAAGTCTGAAGACTCTTCTTTTCATGGTATTTTCAACTGCAATGATTCCTCATTGTGTGATGCACAAGCTGTATTTGTATCGTGGTTTTGACCAATCTTCTTTCTTTCTTCTAATGAAGTAAGATCTCATAGCACACACTGATAACATTATTTGAATTGATTTGTGCACATTTTCTTTACAGTCCCCCTGTGGATGCGTAGAACAACTATACAGTGAACTGATATAATCACTGATTAACTATGTAAGAGGTATTCCAAAATACAAAGAAAATATAAATAAATCAACAAAATAAAACAAAAATAAAATGAAACATCTTGATGTAAGCAGCTGACTGTGTCTGTAACTGGTCACAAAATCACAAAGGGTACCATTGAAAACCATTGCAATCATATGGTTTGAAACTATCCCAAAAACCTACCTGAATTTAACTAGAGCAATTAAAACCAAAACAGAACAAAACAAAACAAACCACAAACAAACAGAAGAAGAAGAACAACAACAACAAAACCCCAGAATTATATTATCTGAATCTGACATTTTCTATAGTTTTGTTTGAAAGCTCAAAGGTCTTAAGGGATAAATACAAAGGATCCAAACCCTTTCTAAGGGCACATAAATATTCTTAAACCACTTCCTACTGTGAAGATTCAAATGGAGAATCCATTGCTTACCCAGAACCATACAAAGATAGAGCTGTAGACTTAATGATGCTGATCACTGAGCAGTGGCCACAGCTAAAGCAAAATCTTCCTCCTCTTTCTAAGACATAGGACACATTTCTGAAAATTGACCAATTTCCTAAAATTAATCCTAAAACAGATCTGCCAATCATGCCTGCAAAATCCAAAAATCTTGAGTTGATTTAAAACATATTTAAAATAACAAAGAAGACAGTAGATTATTTTTCCCAGTCCATAATTTTTCTGTGAAATAATACTCATTCCATGTTAGATGATGCCTAAATGCTGATTTTGACGTAGTTGTGACCAAACACATGGGAAGAACTTGGTATTTTCCAAATATTCAGATGAAATATGTTATCTCTGGTGCTGAATATGTGCCCTGAATGCACTGGCAATCCTGAAATGAGTCTAGGATGCTGGAAACACTTATGCTGCCCAAGACCAAATGTTTCAGCCAGACCAGAAGGATTTCTGCACTCTGGGTTTCTCATGAATCTGCCAAAATAGAGAGTTGAGAGCCTTTGGCTGGAGTTTCCAGGATTGGCTTCAGATGGAAAATCTATAGATTATTTTTAAATAATATGTTTCCTTTTCTATGGGAAAGCCTCAAATACATCATTTGTGTTTCAGGGTGCGGCAATTCCTTCCCCTCTCCCACTAAACCTCCCAAATTCAGAATTTCCTAAGAAATGGGAAGGTCAGGTTTTGATCTTGTAATTTACAGGTGCTTCTGTGCCCATGAAAGAGTTCGTTCCTTCACACTTGAACAACTCAAGCTATTGTATGGGTTTGACACCAGGTGTTAACTTTGCCCATCACAGTGATCTCAAGACCAACTATGCTGATTTCAGATCTATGGAGGTCTGTAGAAACATCTTAAATGTTGCAGGTCAAAGGGTTATATATATCACAAAGAAAGCTCATCAGAGAAAAACAAGGGTGTTTATTTGGGGAATTGGATATTCTCATAATTTGTGAAGCAATATTTTGAAGTGTTTGAGATGTCACACTCCGTTTCAACACAAAGGAGTCAGGCTCATGGGCTGCACCCATCTGAAACCAACAGTACAATGGTACAACTTATTTCCTTCACAATTTAGAAAAGCAAGTTCATCAATCCTCTTATCCCCTACTCCCACACAATTTTCATTACCAAAATGTCTGGGAAATGCAATACTGATTTAGGCAACCTCTCTGTTACTCTGCGTCCTAGTTCATGGCAAAATGCTCTGTTCCAACAATGAAACTTAATAATGAGCCATTTAGCTAAGACATTTAATGCCTTGATCAAGAATGCTGCGAAGGATGTGTTAAGGCACATCCCTTCATACAGTGGACACTGTGACTCTTTAGTTGGTTTCTCTATGGGCAACCTCCTCTCCTTGCCCAAAATAAAATTAAAAAAAAATCAAATCTAAATAAATCAATAAATAAATGGAATTTTTTAAAATGCTAAGGCCCCTTGGCTCTCGAAATGGATCATTCTTAATGTCACATTAGAATTTGCATTGCAATTCAGTTGAGTTTTCAAAAAACATGGTGGCAGGGTAGACCTCCTACACAGCATCAACCATCACAGTAGTCTACTTCAAGTCCCAACACATTGTCAGCTACACACTTAGGACATGAAATATGATTTTTCGGCTAACTGCATCCCTACTTATTGAAAACACATTTGCTCTAAAAGTTTATACCTATAGGCATGTTGCTGCCATTGAAGTAAAACAGTGTGCTGTCATTTAACCTTTGAGAAAAAGGCATAAGAGAAAACACATTCACATCAGTTTTCAACTGAACAAACAGACAAGACAATGTAAATAGTAGTACTGGATTTGTCAGTGGCAGCATAAGTATCCACAGGTCTTAATAAGGCTTTTATTTAAAATCAAATTTCTGTTAAAATGTAGTAGAATAACAAAATCGTAAATTATACTTGTTTTCAGGGGCAAACACATGCACTCCATTCATCAGAGCTCAGCCAGTGGTGCCAAAAAGATTTCATAATCTTAACCACTGAGATCAATAAATTGCTATTCACACTGTGTAATAGTTTCACTTTAATATTTCATCTTTTTTACTATGTTTGTTTTGTTTTTTGTTTTGCTGGGGTTTTTTAATGCTCATCCAGGTATAGCCTTAACACACATCAAAAGGGATTTATTCCACCCTGCATTGAACAGATGGCAGCTAGAGGATTGTGTGAGCAGAAAAGAATATAGCTGTGGGGTGTGTGCTGATATTAGCTAGACTAACAGTTCTTAAACTCCATTATGTGTCCATGTGCTTGAGAATGCTGGTTTATCTACAGTTCAGCAAATCACTCAGATGTAAGCTAGATGAAACAAATTTCTCTTTCTCAAAGGGATGCTGAAATCAAAAAGGATTTGTTTTAGTTTAAACATAGCTTCGCTGTCATTTTGGGCTCACCTGCACTCACGTTAAAGGTCAGCACAGGAAAGCCACACGTGCAGACATATATACACACAGATTTCAGAAACTCTTTTTTTGCTGTTTTCAGTAAAGCTTTTTGTTTTCTTTTGGCTTTTTGTTACCACTAACTCTTCTTCCACACTCCAGGTGCTTCTCTGCTAAGCAGAGGACCAGATAAACCAGGGCTGCATCACATCAGAAGCTCTCACTTGTACTAGAGTACTTGGTGCAACAGCTTTATCATCAAAACCTGAGGGAGATGCTATACACACCTTTATACACAAATGCACAAACCCCTCAATACCTAATACGGCAGACAAAGAAGCACACCATTATGTTAGACAAGGCTATATCAGACTATGCAATCATTCCTTGTATCTTGTCCTAATAATAATATCTTGTCCGAATAGTATTACAATATAAATTTTTGATCAGAAAGTTAAAAAGGACTTGGAGAGTATAGAAATCATCCAATTTAAATCAGACACCTTTAAAAATATGCACTTTTGATATTGCTTGATGTCACAATTTTTTGTGAAAATTTGTTAAAACATGTCCATTGCCTGGAAGGATATAAGTTAATGGTTCAGTTATTAGGTGATTATACATTATGCCTCCATTGTCATTGCCACACTTTGTTTTACATTAACCCATGGCATCATATTCTGTTTTTTACATGGGGCAACTTCATAAGGTTGTGGCTCTGAACAAGCTTCAAGCCATGATGGAGGGCTTACTTTTGTGTTTTACTGATGAAAATAGGACTTCACAGAATCATAGAATCATGGGATGATTTGGGTTAGAAAGGACTACTTATGGTTCAAATCTCCCGCCGTAGGCAAGGACATCTTTCACTAGACCAGGCTGCTCAAAGCCTTGGCCAATCTGGCCTGCACTCTTGCAGTGCAGGGGAATCCACAACTTCCCTGGACAACCTGTCCCAGTGCCTCACCATCCCTCCAGCAAAGAATTTCTTCCTAATAGCTAACCCAAATCTGCCTCCTTCAGTTTAAAGCAGTTCCTCCTTCTCCTGTCACTACATGCCTTGTAAAAAGTCCCTCTCCAGACTTCATGTAGAGACCCCATTTAGGTATTGGAAGGTGCCATGGGTTCTGCCTGTAGCCTTTTCTTCTTCTGGCTGAACAGTCCCAATCTTTCATCCTGTCTTTGTAAAACAGGTACTCCAGCTCCCTTATTATCCTCATGACCTCCTCTGCATTAATTTCAGGAGGTCCATGTCCTTTCTGTTGAGGACCCAGAGCTGGACACAGCACTCCAGGCAGGGTCACACCAGAGCAGAGCAGAGGGGCAGAATCTCCTCCCTCCCCTGCTGTCCACACTGCTTTGGTTGCAGCCCCAGAAACATTTGGCTTTCTGGGCTATGACCCATTGCTTTCTGCAATTGCTGGACTTTCTGCTCACTGCTGAGACATTGAATTTCTCATTGACCAACACCTCCAAGTTCTTCTAATTTTTATTTCATTTCCATTAACTGTCTTCTATCAATACCTATCACATTGTAAGCTTACAAAATTCTTGCAAAGTAGAAATTAAAAATCAGAATAACATCAGTAACAACTTTAACTTTTAAGTCCACCATTCAGGACTGTCAGAATTTACATGAGCATGGATCCCTTTAGACAGGGTTAATATTAGGTTGGAACATTCAGAGGCTGGATTGGCATATCTGTAATGTCTGTACACATTAACTTTTTTGACAACTTCCTCCATTCAAAATTGGTTTTAATCCAAATGCACAGTCATATTGTTGCACCAAATCGCTTGGCTCAGACTCTTACCTAGGACTTGCCTCATCTTGTATGCCAGACCCACTGTGCACACACTATATACTAGAGACAAAATGAAAAATCTTTCACTTGTGCTCTTGTGTAATGTGCCATAATTGAATGTGAACAATTGACATTTTGTTCCACGCTAGCAGAATTGCTTCCTTGCTTACTGTTTTCATAGCACCTGAGCTAACTGTGGGTGCTATCACATTGTTCGTATTTCAGGGTAAACAATTTTTACAATATCCAAAGGTGAATTTTCACATGATATACCTCTATGGTTATAGAGGTATATCCACCATGTCAGTGCACCTCACATGTCCCTGCTGCTGTAATGTTTCTTAAATTCATTCTTTCTGCAAGCTGCTTATCAAGTGAGAAATTTTTTTAACCAGTCATCTTTACAGGTTCTTTCAGCTGCAGTAGTAGAATGCCTGACAGACCCAGTGGCTTCATTCTTACGCAAAATACTTTTGTCTTCTTTCTTTGGTGACCCTTGGAGAGAAGCGTTATTAATTTCTGAAAAATCTTCACACTTATCATCTATCTTTTTCATTGAATAGATTGTACTTTTCTAAACCATTTTTGTTCAGATATTCTTGATATATGCATATAAGTCTTCTAATATATGGTAATCAACAACTCTTGATTTGTCACGTTTATTTCTATAGAGTCATTTTATTTTTCCAAAGATCAGCCTATATAAGCAGGGACTTGGAAGGAATATTTTAATTTTCCCCCTTTTGTTGTTGTCGTTGTTGTTGGATTGTTTGTCTGCATTTTTCATCCCACTCTCATGTTACTCATAACTGGCTTGTACAATCTGTCTCCAAGGTAGGTCCACGGCCATTTCAAGTCTACAGAACCGTGTTTTATGAAGGGCTGTAAAATTTACAGCACATTCAAGTAGGATGTAATATGACCTCACATACAAACTTGCACGTGTTTGAATACAGAAAAGTAAAATATGTCTTGCAGGTGTAGCTGGGATTAGAATACGTAATTTTAAAAGCTTGGTGCTGATATCTGTGCTTTTTAACAAGCTGTGTATTTAGCTGGTATAGGTTAGCAAGGATTAACATCCATCTTTTTTGAAGCTATGATGTGTTTCGTGACACAATGAATGACCAATATCATTATTGTACTGCGTTTGATCATTTTTCACTAGAGACTTCAAACAGATTGGGCTACCATTGTATGAGAAACTGCAAATATAACAAAATATAAGCCACACCCTAAGAAATAGTTTAGAAAATTACATTCAAGGTCAAATATGTATCTTCCCTAAATTAAGTTGAAAGGTTTCTTTGTATTTTAAGTTCATGTGAGCCAGGAATCACTCCTTTTCAGCTCAGTCCTTCTGGAAGTGCATGCCTGCGCAACTAGTAAAGAAAAATCTGTGGCAAAAGAGACATGTGGATGGGCTTTTGTTGTTTGTTTTCAACTGCTCTGGAACAAAATACTCACATATAAGAACTGGAAGGATCTCAGAAGAATGTAGAAAGTGAAAAAACTGGTCTTCAGAAAGATATGCAAAAATAAACTGAAAAGTCATTTATTCAATGACTCTGTTACTTGTATATTTAGCCAGAAATGTGCAACATTCTCTGGTTCTATTAAAACATTCGTATTTGCAGAGGTTTCTACAGACCTTAACCTGTTTGTAGAACTAGAATTCCTAAGTTCATTGTCAAAAGTATTTTCATATGTTGTCTGTGAAATTAATATATCAGAGTCCTTCAGTTATGAGAATACAGCAGTGTCATCAGACTCTCTTGAGTTCTGTGTTCTGTTACTGATCGTGAGCCGTTACATCTGCTATGGGAAGAAGTATGAGAAGAAAAGCTACCATGTATTACACCTTGTATTTGTTATCAGGTTGCTGATAGAGGGACATGGACCTCTGTACACAACCCTCAGTTCTGCATGGGCATCCTGGTAAATCCCTCTTCCAGGGGGAACGTATCTAATTGTTCCATTTTCGTACGGCATACATTAATATTTTTGTCATTCAAGATAACCAGCACTGGTAAATTCTACTATTCTTCAAACCTTTTTCTGCTTTAAGCCTGATAGGGTTTTTTGTGTGGTTGCTAATCCTTATGCTGTGTTAAATGTGAATCTTCATACCTACAGCCTCTGTCATTCAACATTTCAGAGATTTTTGTTACATTTTGTATTCAGTCATTCCTCTTTTGCGGTAACAAATTCTGCTTCTCAGTCTACTCAAGATACATTCATATGGAAGTTCTCATCTCTGATTATCTCCTTTATAGTTTTATTGTACCCAGTCATGTAGCTCAATATTTTCACATTTCAGGCAGCTTGAAAAGTTTATTTTCACAGCTCTACAAACTCATGTAGTTTCTTGTATTTAGCTTACCTGAAAAACAGGTTATTCTGAAACATATAGCAGTGGGAAAAATGTTGGTGAAAAAAAGAATATTTTGAGTCTGTCTTAGAGAAATATCTTGGAAACTAGCAGTAGCTTAGCATTTCTAATATTTTTAACCAGCTTAATGTGTATAAAAATAATGAGTTGTAAATTTCTAAAAAACAACTAATTTAATCAAGTGTTTCCCAAATAATAGGGAAAGGCTAGTCAAACTAGACTCAGTGGTTGTTCAAATATATGCATTGCAACATTATTCTGTCTCAAACTGATCTCATTATCTTTGGTTTGTTCACCCACACAAATATACAGCTCATATCCTCATGGCTATCCACAGCTGATACTACTGTGTGCAAAATATCAAGGTGTGTGTTTGATAGTGATTTGTCTGTATCACATTTTATAAAGCAGATCAATTAATATTTTTATATCTGAAAGAAAAATCTAATATTAAATCTATTTATCAGTAAGTACCTTATGAAACTTGGCATAAAGTAATTTGGTTAAAAACTTAATTTTCCCCTCTAATCATATGGTTGCCACATGTATGGCACTGGGTGGTCTCATCACCTCTTCACAAACATTAATACAGGTGCCCTTACTATACCTCTGACATCTAAAATCATAATTTTCCATATTTTGTAAATAAAAATATTTAGGCATCTAATTATTTAATTTCTCAAGCTGTTAAGGGTGCAAAAGTTCAGATGATTAGTGAGATCACACTAAGTGATTTCCCCAGGATCAAGCTGTGAGCAGAAAAGCAAGCATCAGACTTTGTCTGGCAGGGGAAGACACGTGTCTTCTTCCTTTTTAGACATTGTCTTCTACTTGAGACAAAATAACTTCCTCTGCTTTGAACTCTCTCTCGAAAAACTTCAGTCTGCTTGTTTGCTGGCTCCAAATGCAGCTGCCTTGACTTTGCAGAATTTGAATTTGAGCTTATCCTTGGAAGAGCCTTGTTTGTTTTGCTGCATCATGCATCTGATAGAGAATCTATCAGATGGGGGGAAGAAAACAAGGGAAACAAAGATCTATCGAAGATTTCAACATGGGCTTAAGTGTAGCCGAAGACAAGCAAAAAAATTAGTAAAGCCAACAGTAAGTACTGCTTTTTTGAGATTGACTTAGTGGGACTTCATCAGGCAA
>VWYI01001352.1:74637-242000 GCA_013399455.1 Anthoscopus minutus | reverse complement strand
CCTGGCGCCCGCCGAGGGCCCCGCAGCGCCGCGCGGGGCCGGGGGAACGCGCGGGAGGGGCGGCCCCGACCCCCCCGTGGGGCAGAGCAAGGGGCAGGGACGATGTCCCCAGCCGCGGGTGCTGCTGTCCCCGGGAAGCCCTGTCCCGCTCAGGGCGTCGCAGGGGTGAGCGCAGCTCCCCTCCCTTGCTGATGCTCCAAAAAGCCTCCCCCCCTCAAAAAAATATAAATTACAATTGAAAATATAAGCCCTGTAAGCCCCTGCCCAGGCGCAGAGGCACTGCGGGAGCACTGCTGAGCGCACCACCGCTCGCTCTGAGAAACCAGAGCTGGATGCTTTGACCAGAGAAAATCCATCAATGGGGCCATTGGAGAAGCCCCCTCCCTGCCCTGGCTCCTTGGGCCAGGACCCTCGGGGCCTCCTCTGGCCCCATCCCACTCCCTTGCCCCGGCAAGGCTCCCTGGCACGGAGGCGGCTGGAGAGGGGCACCGGCAGTGGGATTAGGAGAAGCAGCAGCTCCTGCATCCATAGCCCCGGCTGCTGCACACAGCATTTGAGGGAAGTTTTAAAACCCAGGTGCTTCTGCGGACACCCACAGGTCAGAGCAGCCTGCTGCTGAATCTTAAACCCAAATGCTTTTCCTACAGCCCCCGCTCCAGGCAGCCCAGACAGACAGGGTCAGAGCTCCCTTTAGTCCAACAGCCACATGGACACATTCATCACCCTCCCAAACCGCTGCCCATCTCCCAGACCTCGGGCTTTCCAGTGATAAAGGGGCCACCAGCAGGAGAAGCGCCCGTTCCTGCAGGAGTCCACCCCAGGCGCACCCATCCCTCCAAATCTCCCCTCTCCCCGGGGGAGCCAGCTCTCGCCCGCTTTCACAGTGGAAGTTTCTGGGGCTTCAGTCAAGGTTTCAAAGGCTGGAATTGGCAAAGACGCCTCCGCATCACCGGTACACACACGGGGAGGGGGAGTCGGGGTGCATATGCCACAGGGACACTCAAAAATCCCTGTCACTGAGGAACGAGGAGATCCCACAGCTCCGCGGAGCCGCGAAGACTCACACGCTCTCGGTGGCGCAGTTATTTATTTATTTTAAACGCTGGTACATGACATTTTTCTTCTTACGAAGGCGGCAGCAGCAGAAAGCCCATCACAGCCTCTCCTGAAAGCAGAGCCTGGAAACCAGAGTCTCATCTGCATATTCATAAGTACCTGATAAATTAATCATGATGGCAGAAGCATTCAGGCTAGAAGGGAGGTGACAGGGGAAGGTTGCACCCCCCAACACAAGCCCATCCTCACTCTCGCACACGCTCCTCGTCTTCCAGGCACAAAATGTTTTGATCCCTTCACAAGTCGGCTGAACCCCCTGGGCGCTGCGGAGAAGGGGGCTGTGTCCCCCAACACGCCGCTAGGCACCCACCACCTCACCTCCCACCCCTCCGCTCCCTGGCTCCGGTGAGAGAACCAGAACAGATGGGCTGGAGCAGGGTGGAGGACCCAAAATCTGAGGGAGCTCAGCTGCCTCTGCTGCATCCCCCAGCCCAGCCGTGAGCTCTGCTCCCATGTCAGCGCCTGTCCCCACGCCAGCTCTGCCCCCAGAGCGGTCCAAGGTGCACCAGCACTGCCCGACCTTTAGCTGATTCTAGAGTTTGACCCTAAAATTTCTTCCATGTCCTCTCGGTGCTCTCCCGGCTGGGGGTGAACGGGCATGGCCAGCATTTCGTGCCTGGCAGCTCTGGAGCGGGAATAAGGCACAGAGGGGTCCTCTGGAAGGGACAATTGGAGTGTGGCTGGCACAGAATCGCAGGAGCTGGGAGATGGGGAGAGTGAGGGGAGCCAGGGGAGTCCCGCGCCGTGCCAAGGCAGAGGCAGCCGGCTCTGCGCACACACCGCTCGCTCTGCCAGCTGAGAGACAGCTGTGGCTTTTCCTCCCCAGTGCAAAATGCTCTCCAGAAGCAGATCCGCTGCTTGTGGTGTCCTCAGTGTCACCACGCTGAACCCCCGTGGTCTGGGGAAAGAGTCACCCTGCCCCGAGCAGAGACGCTGCCTCCGGTAACCAGAGGCAGAAATTCAACCCGAGGCTGGAGCAGCGCCGGAGCCCAGCCCGCTTTTCCCACGAGCCACCCTCAGCAGAGCGGGCAGGAAGGGCAGAAAGCACCTGGCAGCTGCCTGTAGAACCCAGGAGGGTCCAGATCTCGCTTGATTTCCCGGACCCAGAGGCGATTGCAGAGGTGGCTGCCGGGCTGGGCTCACCAGCAGCAGAGGATCAGCACTAGCCCAGCACGCACCGGTCACAGGGCTCTGCCCTGCGCCCCTAAGACCCCAGTGGTGCTTGCAGGGCTCAGATCTGGCATTTGGGAGTCACAGACCAAGCCCAGTGCCAAAGCCAGCAGTTCAGCCAAGTCCTCATGCCACTGAAGCAGCTCAGCCTGGAGGAGGACATCACTGCACGTCCAACAGGTCTGTCTGCACCAGCAGGGACAGGGACGGACACAGGGATGGAGAACTGACCCTCGCATCTCCCAGGCTGCCAGCCCAGCTCACTCCCAGCTCCCAGGGGGAGGTTTGGCACCCAAGGAAAACCCACCCTCTTACCATGAGCCGAGCACCAATTCCCAGGTGCTGACCCACAGCTGGAGCAGCTCCATGTCCTCCTAAACCACAAGTGCCAAGAACAAGCCCATTTCCAGTCCCAGCAGCCCATCTTCAGAAGAGCAACTTTGTGCTCTGCAGATCCCAGCGCAGGATCTATCTGTCCTTCCTTCCATCTGTTGATTTTGAGTCAGATCCCTCCCATCTCATCTCTCCAGCTTAAACACGAATGAGCAAAAGAATATTTTGGGTTAGCAGATGTTTGCAGGAGTCCCCTGCAGAGAGAGCAGTAGGAGAGCAATGGGGGACCCAGCAATGTGGTCGAGAGGCCGCTGCCGCTAGCAGTCTGTTTAATATGTTGGGTTTGGTCTGGCCTGGGTAATTAGCACCTGAGCAGTAATTATTCACACTTGGCCTTTCTATATCCTACTTATAGATTTGATGATTAATGTTGCTCCTTGAGTTAAGCCTGCCCTGGATTTACCAACGCTCGGTGGGAAAGTTAGGAGGAGGTTGTTGTGTGGCAAAAGCTGCTGTCCCTCACATCGAGCAGTAAAAACAGCACAATAGAAAAATTAGAGTAAAAAGCACTTTTTACAGAAGCAGCAGCCTCTAAGCACAGAGCAGCCATCTCAGCAACACTCTGCCACCACCATCGATGCATGAGGAGCTTGGTTGTGCAGCAGAAGCAAAAAACCTCCCTCAGCATTCAGAAGACACTGATGCCAAATAATTTAGGGTTTTACTGGCACCCCAGAGACACAAGCTGGGCAGAACTCTGCAGCAAGCTGGGGTGCACAGACCCCCTCAGCCACCTTTCCATCAGCAAAACACAGTGAGAGTCTGCAGAGAAAGACCTGCTGCCCCCACAAGCTGGGAAATGGAGAAAACCAGCTGCTGACTGCTGCACAGTGGGACTTACACAGCTCAGCCAAGCAAAATCCATAAGGCAGTGGTGGGCTCACCTGCTCTCCTAAGCACCAGCTCCTCTGCTGGTCCTGGGTGAGGGGGCTGTGCTGCCAGTGATGGTCCTGGTCACCTGCAGAGGGATCTGGGGCTGTTTGCAGTGCTGCTGACCAAGATCCTTGGAGGCTGAAGGCTTCTCCAGCTGCTCCTCAAGGCAAAAGACATTTTCAGCAGAGTCACCCTCTGGGATTTCTATGCCAGGCAGGCAGGAGTTTCATCCAAGGTCCTGGCCAATGCCAAACAGCACACAGAGGTTGGCATGGAGCAAAGGAGACGGCCAAGCCCAGAGGCAGAGCCCAGGCAGAGCTGTCCTGGCTCCTTTCCTCAGGGAAAGCACTGACTGACACCATGTCTTACAGATAAGGGAGCAGAGAGGGGAGAAGCATCCACCAAAGCCTGCTCTTATCCTCACTCCTCACTCCATGACTGGTCCATGTAGAATCATCTGTCCCACACCTGCAGGGAATGAGACAGAGCATTAACCCCACTTGTGCTTCTGCTTAGAGGAGGGGAAAGGATTTTCTCAGGGAAACCCCCACATCCATGATGCTGCTATGGACCATTCCTGCTCCCAGCAATCCTCTCTTTTCTGGGACTGAAGCTGCCCCTTCTTGCCTGGCTGGCAGGCCCCCATCAGGCTGGATCCATGTGTTTTGCTCCCCATGTCTGTTGTCCCAAACTCATGAGGACTCCTACGTGCCAGAGCACAGCATCTGCACCATGCCCCTGTTCCCACCTTTCCCATGTGGGAAGTTCCAGCAGCCAGTTCGTGGCCCCACTGGGCTCAGCCCCAATAGGCAGGAGCAGATTTGGGGCAACCTCACCTGCCTCAGTCCCCTGATTATTCCCACACTTCCATTCTGGGAGCTCAATTTCTAATAAAGAACCCCCAAAGCAGTGCTTTCTCCCTCTTTTCCTCACCAAAATGAGACTTTTGCATTGAAATGTGTGAAGCTGCATTTTTTTCCGTCCCTTTTTCCCCAGGTTTTGCAACATGAAAGTGGATGTTGATGTGAATGGAATTTTGAAATTGGAGACTGGGAAGTTCTGTGCTGGGAGGTGACTGTTTGCTCACAAAATTGCCCTTTTTCAAGCTCCCCGATGAAATTCTGCACAATTATTTTTGTCTCTTCCTCGCCCAGCCAGCCCGGTGCCCCGCGCTGCTCCTGCTTTTGTTTCTCCTCTTCTCCCTGGTGAGGATGAACAAAACACCAACCATTGCCCATGCCCACTCCTCCTCCTCCTCCTCCTTCCCCTCCTCTCACGGCTGCCAGCGCAGCCCGGTGCTGCCCGCCTGGCAGAGTGCTCAGGATCCGGAGATATTCCGATGAACTCCCCCCTGGCAGAGAGCCGGGGCTGCTCGGATGCACAGCACAGGGAAGGGCATTCCAGCAACTCAGCCTTCTGTTTGCTTTGGTGATGGAGAGCAAACACCAGCCCAAAATACGTGCAAAGGGACAGGCTTCACCCTCACCAGCCCCGTGCTGGTGTGAGGCTGTGGAAAGCTCTGCAGACAGCTTCCAGCAGGACTTGGGTTGGGATGTGGGATGACCCTGCACAGGGGTAAAGCAGCACCCAGGGTGTGTGGGGAACGCTGAGAGCCAGAGAAGCACCCCTGTGGCTGCTGTCTTCCATCACCCATCTCCCCCCAGCTTGTTGTCCCCACAGCATCATTAGTATCCTGGATCTTCCATTCCCATATGCAGCAGAAGGCAAGGATGTGGCTGAAAAGCCCCAGAAGCCAGGACATGGAAACCCCAGGCTCTGTGGTGCTGTGCCCTTGGCTCAGTCACACGAGAGATGAGGGGAAGGATTGAGCCTCCAATTTCTCCCCCTGGAGTTAACACTGGATTAACTCAGCCTTAGGCTGTTTCAGGAGCACTTACATCCAGAGCTCCTGCAGCTCAGCCCCTCGGTGCCTGCGGAGTCAGGCAGTGCTTCTGGCTTATTCCTGGGTTTGGGATCTGTTGCCTTGGGAAAATCCTCAGGTTTTGGGGCACATCTATTAAAACAAGCAGCACTGTGGCCATCTAGGCTCTTCTCCTTCTGCCCATGGACCACAGAGAACTTGAGCTTCAACCCAGGGGGGAGGAGAAGGGGAGCCAAGTGCCAGCCAGGGTGGATCGGCAATTCCCACTCTGGGCAGGGTGTGATCTCCTTTCTTTGTCCCACGGTCCTCACCACACCAGGCAGAGACCAGAGCACCCAGACACGTGTTTGGAATAGGCAGGATAAGGCATGCAACCAAAGACTGGCAGATGGAAACCCTGCAAGAGGGAGGAAATCTTGTCCCTCTGACTTCAGTTGCAAATTTTCCTTGTTTTTGGTACCTCAGGTACCTCAGGTCTCCACCAGGCTGGGTGGAAACACACAGTGAGCTGCTGGCAGCCAGTTCACGGTCAGCTCCCTGGATTTCATCTTAGTGATGCATTTATGTCACCCCATGCCCAGATTCAGTGGGATTGTACAGCAGGATGGTGGTTTTATCCCTGGTCTCCAGGTGGAAAAGGGAAGCAGGGTCCACAGGTAAAGTCACAGTGGGGTTCCAGGTAGGGCAGGCAACTGAAGACACAGATCCCAAATCCATCCTGACCAGTGGCAGCTCTCTCATGTATATGAAATTTATGTTTGAGTCTCTCCCCAGGGATTCATCTCTCATCTTTCCCCTTTAATTATAAAAATTAGTAGTTTTGAGGTATATTTGAGGGTTTTTCTTTTCCTGTGTTGACAAAGTGCAATACTTGATGACTCTAACCCCAAATTCTCTGTGACACAGATACCCTACCAATTATAAAATACTTCCAAGCTCGCTCCATAAACCCCTTTGCTGTTGCTATTAGTATGCATTAACATTTTATTGGTGTTACAGGATGAAACATCCAGTCTTGCAGCTCCAGTGGGCTTGGGGATTTCCAGCATCCTGCAATATGTATCCGTGCAGAGGAAATTAAAATGTGGATGGATCAGCAAGATACAGTCAAATCCTCTACAGTAATTTGGAGAAGACTAAACTCTGGTGCTAGTGGAGCATATTCCAAGCTATCTAATAGAGAGTTGATGATCTCTGTAACAGCCTTTTTGTAAGTTTTATTCTCGCCTACAAGGGAATTTTTTCAAAGGGGGTGTGTAATACCTAAACTAATATTTTTAAAGGTATATGCTCTAAATATGGAAAAGTAAGGCCCATGCAGAGCCTTACTTAGTGATCAGCAGTACTTGATAAGAGAATACACTCCAGTACCTTACACTCTAGCTGGAATTTCTAACCACACCAGTAATTTCTCTATAGCTTGTATCATCCTAGGACACATAAACTCTTAGGAATATTGTCGTGCTTTGCTCTTTTAGCCATAGTACAGCACAGATATCCTTTAGCCACATCAGCCCTTGAAGCCTGAGGTCCTGGGTCCACCCAACAGCTGTCAGAGCATGGTGCTGGTGCCCAGCATCACACACACCATCTCAAAAACCCCTCCATTTTCACACATAAAACTGGGAGGAATTAATGTCCAAACAGAAAATCTGGGTACCTTGACTTGTGCAGTGCAGTCTGCTTAGGTTTATCTCTCCCAAGTGCCTTAAAACACAGGAGAAGCAATAAAGAACTGATCCTCTGCTTTCTCTCCTTCCTCCATTTATAGGGTCAGCAAAATCTTAATCTACTTTCTAAAAGGAAGGAAAATGTGCTCAGGACTTAACTCCAGACCTTGGTGCCCATTGGGTCAGGGCCCTGAAGCACCACTCCTACAGGACATCCCTCCTGGGGATTTTTTGTTTCCATGGGTCTGACCATACAGAGCATTAAGAAACCCAAATTCTAATGCAAGATTTTGATGTTATTTATTATCTGTGTTACAGTTGCAACTGGGAACATGGGGAGGGACTCATTCCAATTTTAGCGACAACTGCATTAATGCCCTGCGTAGAGCTGGCCCATGTAGACATTCCCAAGCCCCGGCTTTTTATAGCAAGCAGAAGCAACCACTCCACCCCCTTAAAGGCCTTTTCTAACCTCCAAAACCTGCTTACAGTCTTGTGTTCCTCAGAACAAGCCTATCACCAAGCTGATGATGCCCATCACGGTTCAGCCCTTGCTGAATCCGATGTGGAGATAGCCCTTTTTCAATTTGGCTCATCCTAGTTTGAAGTTTGGCACAATTTTACAAGACCCTGTGTGTCCCCAGGATGTTCAAGGACTTTCTCCAATGTCAATGGGAAGAGTGCTCATCCACCGAAGGGGAAGCAAAGCTAAAGGATGAAGATATCTCCTTTTGGCTATTAGAGCATGAAATGACCTCCAAAAGCCCTGTTAAATTCTGCATCTGAGCCAGGAGAATCCTTGTTGAAGCAGCAAGAAGATTCTTGTGAGCTTCTCAACTGTACAAGGTTTCCACTGGCACGTTGGCAGCAGGAGAGTTCAGGTTACTTTAGTAATTATTATCAACAACCAGATTCACCTCCTCCAACCCATTTCTGCCTCCTTCCCTCTCTCAGGAAAGCCAGTGCAGTTGCAGGGACACAGTGCAGAGTCCAGGGCTCTTGTGTGCTTCAGCACCAGGTACCAGGTGGGATACAGAATGCATCTTCATCTTGGCAAGTGCCCGCTCAGATTTTGCAGGTCCTGCTGTGGGGGCTGCTTTGTTTATCCACTTGCAGGACTCCCCACTGCACGGTGGAGCTGAGCCACACACCAGAGACAAGTTAATACAGCAACAATGACATCAAGTAGTTCTGTTTTTTTTATTCTGTTACTTCTATCTCCACATGAGACTGCTTCACTCAACTCTGACTCCATCACTGGCTGCCACGAGCAATCATTTATAAAGGAGGGCTGTGAAGGAAGAGGCAGGGCAAGGCTGACAGAGATTCACAAAACGCACCCCGTGCAAAGGCAACAGCTGTTAAACAGCAACACAAACTGGCCTACGTATGTCAACCCCAAAGATTCAGCTCTGAAAACTGAATCTAAAAAAAATGGTTTGGTCAGTGGGCTGAGGGGGAAGATGGCCAGAAACCCACACTTCCTCTGCTTCCCCTTCACTGCACGTCATGTTTGCCAAGGGACACATTCAAGACGAATTCAAGTGCCTTCAAAGAAAACATTTGTGATCCAAGATGACATTTCTGCTCACCATCCACCCCTCCACACTGCTGCTGCTTTTAGCAACACGCGCTCACACAGTTGGCCTGTGTTGATGGAGAAGATGTAACCCAGAGACAAGGAAAGGAGCATTTGCTAAGCACAGCTACGCTACCTCCAACCACTCATGAGAAGGTCCAGGTTTAATTTAATCCAGGTCTATTATAAGTCCAACAAAGCTGCTGAACTACACTGATGATGGAAGTCCTGAGTCAGCTCCTACAGCAGGACAGGAAAGACATCTGAAGAAAAAGGTTCCAGTTCTCACCCTGCCTCAGAAACAAGGCTCAAACATCCTTTGGTTATGAGAGTCTCTGATCTTCAAGAGGTATTTGCTGACCTGGGATCAGGCTTTGCACATCACCTACCTGCCAAATGGCAGATGGGATGGAGGGTGGGCACAGCAAAAAAGTTAATAAATAAACCATACAACAGAAAGACACCTTGGAAGGCCACAAAGACAGACCAGATGTACTTAGTCATGCAATTAAATAATGAATCAATTTTAGTGCAAGCGCAAGGTCAACCACCGACGTGGCGAGTGTGTCCACAGGGCTCCGGCCATCAGCTTTGCAGGCTCTGCTCCCAAAGCAGGAGCAAACCCAGTCTGAGAGAGACCAACACAGTCACCAGTGCAAAACACAGAAACTTTAATTAAACCTACAACACGGGGGGAGGTGGGAAGCACTGCTTCGGACACAGAGCAGCCCTGGGTGCTGCCACGCGCGTGGGCAGAGGAGCTGAGCCCACAGGGGACGTCACTGGGAGCAGGAGGGAGGCAAAGCAAGTGGCTGCCACGTGATAGGGGCACATCCCAAGCAAGCTGATAAGACTCAAACGAGAATTAGCTGCTTGACATCCCAAAATCCCCAGCAGGACAGATGTACAGACTCGGGCAAGCAACAAACACAGAGCTGTGCATGAGCCTCCTCCCACCGCCTCCGCAGGTCCCAAGCCCAGGGACACTGTCCCAGGGAGCAATGCTGCAGCTGCAGAGGAAGGAAGCACCTCTCCACCCTTTTATAGTGCTGTATTCCACATTCCTGGAGTCCTTCCCATCTATCAATATCAAAATTTCCACCCATCCTTTTGCATGAAAGCCTCATTTCCAAAAGATGACCTGGAGAGATGTCTTCCCAACCCTGGGGCAGATAAAGAAAACCAGAGGCTTTTGCTCGGCCATCGCTGGCCAGATGCTCCACAGTCATTTACAGCATGGAGATACCTGCCAAAAGACACTGCAACATGAGGGGACATAGGTGGAGACACCTTGAGTCTCTACTCCAGGCACAGGCTGCTCCACTGAAGATGGACTCATCAATTCCCAGCAAGCACACAGATCTCCAGCAGCATTCAGGAGTGGATCCATTTTTGGAAAGCCAAAACATCCCATTTAGGAGTAAAACAAGACTTAGCCCCAGTCTTCCATTTTCATTTAAAATACAAATTTATAGAGTTGTTTCAGGCAGGTCAAAACATCCTTTTCCCCCACCCCCTGCCCAAGGCCAAGTCAGGAGCAGACAGGACAGCAACAGTGCCAGAAAGCTCTGCTTCAGCTCTATGGACATTTCACCACCTCTTAAGTTAGACTCTTTTCTTACTCTCCTTCCCCTGAGTGCCTGCAAGAACCTTCACAAGACAGAGTGAGTAGGTCTGTTAAAAATAATGAAAAAATATTTTAAAAAAAGAACATCACAACCAGGTTTCCTCCTTCCACCCCAGGAGTAAAGCAGTGCAGCAGCAAAAGCTGAGCAGCCTGGCTGGGGTCAGCCCCTTCACGGTCTGCAGGAATGCCAGAGGAAGGATTCCTGCTGCTCCTGATCCCCAGCAAACACCAGTCCAGACCTCTGTCCCTGCCACACCCAGCCTGGGAACCCCAAGAAACATCCCCACTGCAGCTGTAAAGCTGTGCACCACCTTGGTCACAATCTGTGGACAGGCAGCTCATCTCAAAAACAGCACCAGCTCTTTCTGCCCTCCAGTGATGCTGCTGGTGTGATTGAGACCACCTGCCTTCAAACACACTGCAGCTGGTGGCACTGCAAGTGTGATCCCTCTGCTTGAGGTCCAGCACAGCAACACCAGCAGGGAAGGACAAAGGGAAAGAGCTTTCTCCAGGTATAACCTGCTGTCCTGGGCTATTTATGCTTTTGGTTTCCAGCGTGAGTATATAAATGCATGAGAAGCTGCATGCTGCCCCCTCATGCTGCCTGTGCTCCAGGGATGTCCCCCTTGAAGAGCTGGGGATTGTGCTGCTTCGTGGGGAAATCCCTTTGCTATGGGGGTGTTACTACAATTTATGACCAAGCAAGAGCAACCACAGTCACCTTGTGCCACTGAGGCCAGCCCAGCCCCAGGGCAGCAAAGCACAGGGAGTGCAGAGAGCAGGTTGGACCCAGTTATGGATGTGTGTGAATGTGTCAGGGTTTGTGCCAGTTAAGAGGGAGCCTGAGCAGTGTCTTTGCATAGCTGTTCCCACAGACCTGGGTCCCTCCAGGGACCTTGTCTCCAGCTCCAGAGCCAGCTCAGACCCCCGCAGCCTAGAAGGTTCCCAGCTTCACCCGAGAGAAGAGGTGCTAGTGGGAAAGAAAAATCCAGGAAACCTTGCAGAAGAGGTGGAGGGAGGGCACTTTCCTTACCCAGAAAAAGGGAGAGATGGTACCCTGGGCTTCCACAACCCACAGACACTCCCTACAACTCCCTTTTCCCATTTCAGACCTCCGGTGCAGGCAGAGCTGGCTGATACAGACACGCGCAGGCTCACACCTCACCCCGCGTGGTGGTTTCCCAAAGCAAACAGCAACAGGAAACTCCAATGAAATTCAAAAGGGAAATTGCAGTTACCACTGCCCAACACATACACACGTGCCTTCCTCCCCTCCACACCCCTTTCTCTTGGGAAGCAAAGCAGAGAGCCTTTGCTGCAAGGCAGCCCCTGCTCAAACCCATCCCCGTTCCCGGCAGTGGCGCGGATGCGGCACAGCGGAGCGGCACGGCCCCGGCTCGGCCGCTGGTGAGACGTCCCCAGGGTGAGGACGTGCAGGAGGAGCTGCTCCAGGTCCCATCTCCCGTGCCAGGCCGGCGAGTGCTTTGGATCTGTGGTTGCCGATGAGGATGTGCAGGAATGGATGGGCTGGGTGGTGAGGAGGGGTGAGGGGAGGAGGAAGAGCGCCAGGCTGTGCCTCCGCTGCCTCTGCTCCTCCTGCGGTCTCCTTAAGACGTCACAGGCTGGATGGGGAGCAGGCTGCCGAACTTAAAGTGCTGGATCACAGGAAACTTCTCCAGGCACTGTAGGAGGGGAGATAAAGAGAGGTGAATTCAGGAGACATTTCCACCTTACATACACAGCCTGAGCAACATCCTGCCCGCAGGGTCAGGGGCCACTCAGAGTTTGGGGCCACTCAGCTCGGACAAAGGCAGAGGATGAGCCCCATGTCTCCCCCCTCACTTTCCATTCAGGCTTCTCAGGCTAGTAGCCTTCATAACCCTATCCTCTTCCTTTCAGCCAGTCTTTTTCTTACTGAAATGCAGTATAGGGAGGCTGGAGCATGAACAGAAGCAGCATGTCTATGTCAGCAGCTTTCTCCCTCACCATTCTCCTTGCTCGAGCTGATGTCTTTGAAGAGCTTCACCTTACTAACACTGAGAACTGCAGAATTCCCTGGGGCAGAGAGACTCTCCCCCCTCAGGCCAGTGCCCACACTCTGGTTTTGAGGCACCATTTTGCAGCTGCAAGGCACTGTCCAAACTGCATTCCAGACTCTCAGGTCTTTGATAGACAAGCACCAGTGATTTTGCAGCCATAGTTTAAGATACGATCCTATTTCTAACAACCTCTCACCCCTGAAATTCCCACCTCCCATTGAAGAGTAATGGATCACAGGTCAGTCACACAGATCCACTACAAAACAGATTAGCTCAGAGCTACTTCCTGCAGCTACACCTGGGCTCTGCATAGGGTGAGCAGGGCTGCAAGGGCATAGCCCCTTCCACTCACCAGCCCAACACAGGAAGGTCATGGACCGTGGTCAATAACCACGTCAGAGTTTGCCAGCACTTGCCTGGCGGAGCCACTCAGAGCTCTGTTTTTTGAGTCACTGCAGCCTCAGCCTGCCCAAACCTCATGGAGAGCACAGAGCAGGCTCAGCTCCATCACACAGAGCTCAGCAGTGTGCGTTCACCAGCCATGACATGGTTACAACTCTGTGTAAGAAGGAGTCCTGTGCTCTCCATGGGGCCAAACTGGACTTGCTGCAGCAGGGGAGACTGGGGCTGGGGAGGAAGCTGTGTGCTGCAGACAGCTCTCACCCCAAGGCAGGACTTGGGCACAGGCACCCTGCCCTCGTGCTGTCATCATGGGCAAGCAGGAGGATTTGTGCTCAGAAGGCCAGGCCTACAGTAATCCCTTTGGAGCCAGACATCAGGCAACTGGTTCCAAGCACAAGCACACTGGAGCCAAACAAGTTTGGAGGTGGTGAAAGTACAGCACGGCTGTATCCACTCCTGGGGAATAACAGCCAGGCAGAAAACCACAAATGTCCATGGCAAGGCACCAAGGCAAGTCCTGCGAGCATCAGGACATGTCACCTTCAAAGCTTCCTAATGTCAGAGCTGCTGCCATCTCTCCACACAACCACTTAGACAAACTTCCCAGAGGAAGCAGGGCTGGGTAACACAGACATGAGGGGAGAACAGAGAAAAATGAACACTGGAGATACTGACAGCTAGAAATGTCAGCCCAATTAGCTCCAAGGAGTCCCATGGAAGACCAGACTGGTTTGGGCTCCAGATGAAGAGACTCTACCACCAGCAGGAAGAAGGGGTATCCATTTCCATGTAACACATCACCAGCTCAAGAAGAGACAAGCAGAGAAACTTTTCCTCCTCTATCCAGAAGGACTAGGACAAGTTTACTGGATTATCAGATATACCAAGCAACAGGGCCTTCCTTGCATCAGCTGTGGATGAAGTCATACCCAACACTGCTCAATTTCAGGCTTATTTCTTCTTGCC
The DNA here is from genome assembly GCA_013399455.1 of Anthoscopus minutus. Taxonomy (NCBI): domain Eukaryota; kingdom Metazoa; phylum Chordata; class Aves; order Passeriformes; family Paridae; genus Anthoscopus; species Anthoscopus minutus. Next base: position 228,283 of record VWYI01001352.1, on the reverse strand, counting down.
ACCATCTTGATCATACTAAAGGTCTTCTTTGGACTCAACTGGGGAGCAGATTCATACACCAAGTCCAGCCTTTAAAGATGGAACTGGGACTAGATTAGTTTCAATGGAAACTATTTCCTGACTGACTGCAGAGAAGGAAAGGTCAGGAGACTCAAAAGCAGGCTCAGGGGAAACACATCAAGACTGCTGCTTTAACCACACTCTCTTCTGTCAACTTCTTCACTTGCCTTTGATGGAAAGAATAAGAAAAGCCCATGGACTTTCAAGTGAACACGACTTCACCCATTATATTATAAATAGACACATTTGGGATTTTGTAAACACACAGAGTTGAAGAAACGCTGTCTTCATTCTACTGCTCATCCACACCGGAGTGCCTGGATCCAGACCAGAGCTCCCGGACAGACACACCTGAGCCTTCTGTTGGCTGTTTAAAGTCATCCCACAGAGGAGACAGAGAATAGATAAAGCCTTTGGAGTGCTTTTTAGATGAACTAGGTCTGGGGGCAGCCCCACTCCCACCAAGTGGGATTTCTCCTGGTCGGTTTCCAGCAAGAGACCCTGTCCTCTGCTGCTGCCTCCACTCAGTCCCGGTCAGCACCATCAGATACCCAGCACTTCTCAGCCACCTCAGGTGTGTTACAGAGCTGGAGCCTCCAGCTGAGTGTCTGATTTCACCTGATCTAATTGCAATGGGTGATCAGAGGGGCAGGGAGAAGGGAGGGAAAAACAAATAAAACCTGAAATCTTGCTCTTGCTTTGCCAGTTAGACAAAGTGACACCACAACCCCAAAGCTTTGCTCTCTTTGCCATCACATGCCCCAGGCTCTGCCACAGAAGCTGCCTTGCCTTGAGCTGGACAAAGACCCAGCACTTGAGGGGTGTTTCTGACTTCTCTTCTGCTAATGCTGGCAGTGGGTAATTGCAGAAAGACTGCACTGGTGAAGGCTATATAGAGAGCAGAAATACATGGGGAGCCAGCAGAAAAGAGACAAGATCTCCAGCAGTGACTCTGTGCCAGGCCTGAGACAACCAGACGGATTAAGTTTGTAAAGGATGAAGGTTAAGTGACTCCTAATCTTGTGTCATTTCCAGAAAATCAGTCTAAGAGATCCTCTAGCTGCAAATGTTGGCATAAACTGCAGGGCCAGGCACACCTGAACTGAAAGCTCTGCCCAGCCATGCTGCCATGTCCACATCTACACTCCTGTCATCTCCCAATCCAGGCAGGAACTGGCTGAGCCAACATCAAGGTAGAAAACTCCCCAGAACAGATTCTAGCTAAAGAGATAATATATCTATTGTAAAGAACCCTGAAGACCCTTGAGCAGGAGTGACCCCTCTTTTCTGCCTATCCAGGTGAACACAGCTTCTATGCCATGGCAAGAGAGGACAACATTGCACAAGGATCATGTTTTTAGGATTAGTCCTTTAGACCTACAAATCTTATTTGAAGAAAAAAACCCTAAATTTAAAACTCTGGTTGACTCAATGTTTTTTACACTTTAGTTTAAATTAGTATCATTACCCTTCCTAGCAGTTTTTGCATTTTCCCCTTGACACAGCTACATCTCAGATATTTCTAGAAACCTACCAGTACTGGATCCAGCATTTTCACACAGAAAGTCACCTGCTACTCAAAACAGACTAAGGCCTTCAGAAAAGACCATGTCTTGGGTGCACACAGAGGAGCCAAAGAATCTCCCAGTCTCTAGAGAATCCCCGAGCTGTGCTCTCTCCAGCCAGGGGACAGGTAGATCTGCCAGCACACAGTGGCCCCAAGATATCAGTGAATTGTGCATTGCACTGTGGGCTCATCACTGCCAAGCTCCTCCAGCCATGTACAGGCAACTATGGCACAAGGCATGTGGGGTACCAGGCAGGAGCCTGAACATCCCAGGGAATGTGGGACACCAAGGGAGCACCCAGCTTGTGAAGGAACTGATCCAAAGGAAAGGAAGGAGCACAGCAGGGCTGTTGTGGCAGCAGCAGGCCACACTGAAGCTCAAGGTTTTAGAAGACTAGTGTTTCACTTTAAAGGCACTCACAGTGCTGTGGTCTTCCCTTCAGACCCCTCAGCTCTCACAGCCAAGTCTCCAGCTCAGTTTTTTCCAGCAGACAGTGTCTCCAGCCCCTGTGACTGAGCTGCAGCCCAGGGACAGCCCCCTCTCCAGGGAGCAGCCCGGGGCACCCGTCCCAGGAGCAGCCAGGCGAGGGGGTCAGCCCCCAGCCCCACTTCTCTTCTTTGGAGGCTGGGAGGAAAACTGAGCTGGGGGCGGAAGGAGCCAGCAGGCCTGGGAGTGACACCTCACAGATTAGAGAGGTATGTGGCCTGGAACCTAAACACAGGATGTGCAGTGCAGAGGAAGGGCTGGGGGAGGGAGCGGCCGTTCGGCACAGTTAACCCCTTTGTGCGCTGGGCCTGAGCAGAGCTGCCCGCAGAGCTGTGTGTCCCAGCAACAGGAGCCTGTCCCAGCTCCCAACAGGAGCTTGACACCAGCAGCACTGTGGGGTGTGGGATTAACTCTTTCAGGCACCACCGGTCCTCACCCTACCCCAATGCCAGCAGGGAGTTGCATCATCCCTGCTCCTCCAGCGCTTTAGCGCAGCCAGTGCATCCTGCAGAGCCAACGCCATTCCTGCTCCCTCCTGAGGCCCAGATGTGGTGGTTCCTGTCCTGCTTCCTCAAGCCCAGGGTTAGCTTGAGCAGGAAGGAAGAGAAGGGAGAGCCAAAACTGCCCAGTTCTCCAGGTCAGGGTTCACCAGGAAAGCCTGGGGCAATGCCAGCAGAGCTGGTGGCCAAACCAGAGGCAGCTGTGGTCCCACTGGGCTGGCACATGGCATGGATGGGGCTTGCAGAAAGAGTAAATCAGTAGGAAGCATTCAGCCTGCTCTGGGGGCTCTTGAAACATGGGATGGTAATTTAAAATAAGTCTCCTCTAGCTGATAAAACAGTGGTGGACCAGAAGAACAAGCAGGTCAAGACATTGGCCCTAGTTTGGAGATTTGCACTATGGTAAGACAAGACATGGTAAAAGTCATGTTTGCAAGGAATGGCCACTTTGTGATTGGTTTTGGGGCAAACACGAGGCAAGAGCTTCCTTCAAATCACAGCACCTGAATGGCCAAGGGCTCTCAAGCCACAGTCAGCAAGGAGTAACAAATGGCTGTGATGGGGTCCCCACACCTGGAGCTGCACAAGAGCTGACCCAGGGTGCTGTGGAAGAGAGCAGGTGCGTGGCAGAGCAGCCTCCCCCTGCCCACAGCACTCACCTCTGCCTTGTACATGCGGATGAGGCCCTGGTTGACCTTGGACCAGGAGGGCACGGCGCTGATGTTCCAGAGCTGGTTGGAGTGTTCGGCAAAGGGGCCTGTCTTCATCTGAAAGAGACCAAGCACAGGGCTGAGGGAGCTGGGCCAGCCAGGAAGCTCGTGCACCAGCAGTGACTCATGCTCACACTCTCTCCAAGCAAACATTCCCACCAAGCTCAGTGACCCACGCACCAGCCACCTCACTGTGTCTTTCCTCCCTCCCTCTGTGCTCCCTCCCGCTGTGGCCACATCACATGAAGCCGTGGCAATCCAGCTCCGCTCCTTCCCTGATAAAATTAAGCCTCTTCCTGCCACGCTTTCCTAATCAGACCTCCCTCTGCACACCTCCCTTTTAATGACTGTATTAAAAAAGCCCCACATAAGCCCCATTCTTCCCCCCAGTAGAGCTTGGCTCAACGCTGTTCCTATTCTACCCAGAAACCTCCCAGTGAAGCACTGCTGGGCTTTCCAAGAAAATGACTCATTCTCCATTCAGATCAACAACAAGCAGCAGTGACAACCGTCGCTGCCTTCCCTGAATACAGAGGGCAGTGCAGGTTGGCAGCAGCTGTGTGTCCATAGCCCACTCCACACCTGCCTCTGCCTGAGGAGGGCTCCAGGGGAAGCAGGAGCAGAGGGAACATGCTCTCCAAACTAGCTTCAGAGCTGCGAGCTGCTGGCTTGCAGCAGATGCTTTAAATTTTTTTTTTTTTTTATACTCCACTGTTTCTCCTCCCAGGGCGAGTGGTTTGAAGGAGGGAGGGCAGGAGGAAAACTGCAATCAGGGGCAGTTGCATGTAGATTCCCTGGGTAGCTGTCTCTCCTTCTCCTCCATGAACAAAAACAGACCCTCAGGGAGAAAAAGAAATACAGCCACTCTGACTGAGCAAAGTTCCCATGACATCAGAAACCACAAGGCCGAAGCTCACGCTAAAGAGGAGCGTGGGGAGAGAGGAATCTCTTGGACTCTCATTCCCGACCTGGGGCTCAAACAACTAACCCCTTCCCTCTGTGCACGCACAGGCCTGGAGAGAGGGTGGGAAAAGCGCCTCCAAAACAACCTCTCTGCTCACTAAAAAAGCAAGCAAGGCCAATCAAATTTTGGGAAAATGCTGCTGCCTTTCTGCAAAGCCTGTGTGAGACCAGCCTGCAGCAGAGAAAGAAAGAAAGAAAGAAAAAGAGGGAGAGGATGAGAAGACTCAAAAGCTTCACTGCTTGGAGGGTGATGCGCTTCAAACCCGCAGGCCTTGGAGCTGGAGCAGCAGGGGAAGCGGGTCTGCAGCTCTGCTTGGTGCCGGGAGAGCGCGGGTGCATCTCCACTTCCCCTCAGAGGTTCCCGTGAGCCAGGGGATGACGGATGAGCCACTCCCTGTCCCCTCCACCACACGCTTCCCTCGTGGGTACGAGATGAAACGCGCACGCACACAAAGCACGGCGCTCCCCGGCAGCGCCGCCGCCTTACCCAGCACCAGGATTTGGCAGCAGCGGGCACCCAAAGCAGCGGCTGCCAGGGAGCTCTGTGCCAGGCGGCTCCGTCAGAGCCTCCCCTCCCCACACGGGAGGTTTGGCTGCCTGAGATTTGACGCCAAACCTTCCCCCGGGGTCACCGCCCTTCACAGGGGCACAGCTGGCAGCAGCCACCACTGCGCTCTTCTCCCCTTCCCGAGCCAGAGAGCGCAAAGGAGGCAGGCACAGCTGGCCAGTCCCATGCTCATGCCTGGCATGGCCACCACTGTGGCCCTCCTCACCCAGGATGCCCAGCGAGGGATGGCCTGGCTATGATTTCAAGCTGGGGTGGGAAAAATAGAGGGATGAGAAGGGGAACAAAAAAAAAATCATCTCCTTCCAGCCACAAAGGGCGAAGAGGGAGAGCTGAGGGGGAGAGCGAGAGGCGGCGAGTGCGCTGCAGTCCCGCAGTGACCCCAGGGGAACGGAGTGAGTCAGAGCAGCCATATTGAGCAGGAAATTACTCACAGACGTGGCGTTCCTGCCTCTCGGTTCCCAAGAGAATCGGCCTTTTGTAAATGGTTCCTCTGTCAGTGCAGGGGGGAGGGGGACGGCTGAGGCCGTGCTTTCCTGTCAGCTCCTTCCCTTCCAGCAGAAACCCGAGCCCTCCCTTCCCAAATTTAGAAGCCAGATTGAAGCTGAAATTCCTGCTGCCTGCCCTGAGCTCTCAGAGGAGCATCTGGGCAAGTGCACTGATCCCCCACAACAGCTGGGGCATACCCAGCTCCCCTCTTCTGCATACACACAGGCAGCCCTGCATCACTGTCCTCCACAGTCCCTGGGCAGCAGGTACCACAGGGATGCTCCCAAACCCTCCTCATCCTCACACCTTCAGGTATCCCATACACCCCCTCTGCCAGGCAAAGGCAGCAGCAGGGGAACAGCTCTAGTCCCAGCCAGCTCTGCAAACCTCACCCTGTTCCAGAACCACGTGTCCAGGTCCAAACCCACCCTGCAGATTTCCCAACATCAGGTCAGCTCATGCAAGATTCAGTGCCGTGCCTGGGCACTCCTATAAGGAGGATGCCATGATGCGTTCAGCCTGGACATCATCTTGCTGCAGCTTTAAAAGCCTGAGGTTTAAATACAAGCCTGGCAAACACCACAACAGCATGTATTCGTATTCCTGAAACATCACCTGGGGGTTGAGAACAGTATCTGCTCGAGAGAATATTCTCTCAGTTGACAGAAAACAACCTTCCTCAGTTGTAGTCTGAAACAAAACCTGCTCTCATGTTGGCAAGGTGTACCAGACCCACTATGGGAACAGTTAGGGTGTTTGTTACATGTTTAACACCTTTAAAGGAAAGCTGTTTCCAGATCACAAGCTCTGAAGAAAAGAATATCCTTCATTTATTAAAGTCCTTAATCCCTTCTATCTTTTTTTCCTGCTATTTTGTTTTGTTGTTTATTTTGGAGAGAAAGCATTTGGAGGGCATTGAGGCTGCCTCACCCCCCCTAGTGGCAGTCACAGCTTTTCCGGGGGCTTGGAAGGGAAAAAACCCCAAGTTTTAAAAGGCAAATTTTCATAAAAGTGAAGCAGTACCTGCATGGAGATACACTGAATATACCACGGATTTGGTAATGCAGGTTGCTGCCGTCTCTTTCAGCTCACGGCAGGAGGGCCAAGAGGGCTCCTTGCCACCAGGTGGCACTGGGGAACTCGCAAGAAACACAAGAATTCCACGATCCACACCAAATGAATGTGGAAAAGGAACTCAAATCACTTATTTGAAAAGCCTACTAAAAAGCTGGCTTTCTTGCAGGACGAAGCAGAGTGACCTGAAGCAGCAGGATGGTGCTGGGTATTTTAAACTTCACCTGTCAACTGGGAGCTGCAGAATCTTCTACACACATTTCAAGAGATGTATGTTTTTAACAGGTCAGCGCACTATCTGGATATTACAGAGGCCTAAACTAAAATAAATCTTGGCTCCTGATTTCCTGTCCTCATCTTGATCTTTTCCACTAGCACCTCTTTATTACCCATGGCATGATTTATCTTGGCTTTAAGGGTTAAACCCTGTGAGGTGCTGAGTACCAACAAACCCTACCAGATTTAGCAGGACTTGACACAGCACCTCCTGGGGTTTGGGCCAAAGGCTCCCATGAAGATTCCCTACATGAAAGGCTAAGTTCATAGTCTGTAACCTCCCTTCTCATCTAATCACTAAATTAGAGAGGCAAGGAAGGGGGAAAGTGAACAGAACAAAGGGGAGAACTGCTCTCTGTCCTTCAAAATTAATCCCATCAACTTCCTCTTGCCAGAGACAAGAAATCCCTCACAACAGAGCGGGTAGTTCTTGCTCTCCCTGTCCAGGCTGTGAAGTGAGGGAACTGGGAGAAACATGGCCAAATCCTCCACTGATGCTGCAGGCAGCAAGCCATGAGCTCCCTCACTGAGAAACAGCCCAAGGCTGCCAACAAGCTGAGGATCACCCACCCCTCTCCAGAGGGTCCCACAGGGCCAGAGCAGAAACAGTCCTGAGAACACTGCCAGCTGGGGGAATCTCAGCACCAGCTCTGCCGAGGCCAGTTGCAAATAAGGTGTATTTAACGGGCAACTCTTTTGGCAGAATCTGGAGGAGACAGAGCAGCACAGAGGTTTGGGAGCCTGCCCTAAGCAAAGGGAGGCCCACAGCTGCCAGGCAGCACCCGAGGGCTGCAGGGAAGGGAGGCTGTCTTGGCAAGCCCATTATTTTGCAGCTCCTACTTCATCTTCCTAGTGTATGTACAGAACCCAGTCTCTTCCATCCAAGCTCCCACTGACTGATCCAAGTGATGATCCAAAGTTATTTATTTGCACTTGTTACAGCTCCCTTCAACTACAATCCACATCCCATCCAGCTTAATTACACTTTCTTCTCAACATCCCTGTCTCAGCTCATTCAAGGAGAACACCTCAGCCATGCAACAATGGTTCATCTGCACTGCTCCACGAGAGCAAACAAACAGGCAAAGGAGGAAGAGAAAACCACTGCCAGAGCCAAGTATCTAATGTCAAGACAACCTCCCGGTGGGACAAATCTTCCATTCCTCACCTCTGTAATGAAGAGGATGCACTCCAGGAACATGAAGTCCTTATGGTTTTCATTTACCACCTTCTCATCAACAAAGTGCCGTGGCTCCAGACTTGGATGGTCTAAAAAAGAGTAAGAGATACCAGGAAGTAACCTGTATGGCAATCCCCTCCTGAGACCAAGTTCAACCAGGTGGTGTGCTGCCCCTCACCCAGAAGCACAACACTCCCATCAGAGCTCTTTAAAAGGCAGCACAGAGTTGCTCCCTTCTATCTCATCTCCCACACCAGTGCCTCTGCAGGGAGGACAAAACTCCCCAGAGCAGAAATTGCATTTTTTAGCACTAAAACCAAGACTCTCCTTTTAAAAAGCTTCATTGCAGTCATTGCAATAAAGACAGAAGTACTATACAAGGAAGCCTTCCACCTCCCAACCAGTTTTATTTGAAAAGCTGAGGTAAAAAAAAATAATCCAAGCCCCAAATTCTCTCTCCTGTCACAAATCTGACATATTTGAATTTAAAAGTCAGCCACAAGTCCCATCATCTTTACAACCCAGACAAATGGGGCAGAGGACAGCCCAGGACACAAGAAGACTTTTATTAGTACCTATCAGCTGGGAACTGCCCCATATGAAAGGTAGGAATTGGAAGTCATCCAAGCCCCACACGCCCTGGCTGCCAGCAGGTTCCATCCTGTAGGTTTTCTGCAGTTTTCTCATCACTTCCAGGTACCTGAGACCAAAGAGAACAAGAAGGGTTAAGGCAAGGCCTTCTCCTGTCTTTGACTTTTGTGAGGACAAGAACAACGAGTCAGGGAAAGGACACAGTTTATCACTTGTAAGCAGGACCCCCACACACAGCACAGTTCACAGAATTTATATTCAGCTCCTTTGCTATAGAAAGCAGCCTGATGGTACCCAACACCAAATTCACAGAGAAATCCAGTGGCAGGGGTCTGTTTTATCTGCAATGTCTTATGATCATGCAGATCTTTCCTCATCCCCACTGTTATTTGAAAACATTGACATTTCACATCCCTTCACCAACTTCCAAAAGAGCACAGAGTTTTCTACCTTACAGAAATCACTACTTCCACTTTTCAGGTGGAAAATTAAAGCTGGAAGTACTACTGAAGGAAATTGTTGCCATGCCACCAGTGACACAGCTGGGATTAGATCTCTGGACTCCAAACACCCATTCCACCAGTTTCATCACTATCAACTCTACCTCCTGGGCTGGAAACACATCTAGAGGAGCAGTGGAGGCCTGCCAGTTGCATAGATTTTTTTATTTTTGATGCCTGAAGAGATGTTAGATCCTCTGATCAGATATTCCTGTCTATCACAAAGCACAGAGAGCCTCACCCACAGAGTTCAGTAACTTGTGCTCCACTAAAGTAACTTTCCAGAAGGACACTCTGCCTCTGAAGACAAGGGGCCATCACCTCTTTTTGAGATAGTTATAATGGGTCAGTGTACAGTCCATTAAAAAGTACATCTGCTCCTAATTTTGTCTAAAATTGTCTTCAGTTTTCCCATTCTACCCTTCCCCCCAAACAGCCCAATATTTCCAGCCCTTCTCCTCCCATTACCTCACCTGTTAAACACTTTGAAGACAATGGCCATCTGGTCATCTACTCTGAGCACACCGATTTTGCAGAGGCAGCAGAGAAAGGCTGCAAATGCAGCTTCGTGCCCTGGAGTTAAAAGACATGAAGAGACATAACACAGGTGTCTCTGGCCTCCAGGACAACCTTTCTGTGGGCACCACAACAGCTCTTCAGAAATCACAACAGTTACAGTCCCCTCTCAACCCTGCTGTCACTGTTAATGCCATGAGCTGACAATATTTCATTCCCCTGCAGCACCCACCCAAATTATACCTTCTAGACATTCTTAAGATCCTAGACATTAACTTAGAGAAAAGAAGTTCCTAAGGAAAAACAGTTCCAACTGGGCATGCTGGGAGCAAGGCAGGGACTTTCCCAGGAGCTTGGCACAGCAAGGGAAGTGGAGCACTGCAGAGTCATCTGCTTGGAGGATGCAAGACAACCTCACATCTGCAAGCAAACAGATTTCCTCCTGCTACAAAAATATCTCTGTGTTGGAAGGATGCAGGTCTCATGACACTGCCAGGAACAGTCTGTCCCAGAAGGTACTGGGATCTCAGGCTAAGCCTCTGCAGCTTAGCCCTCCAGCTAACAGTAAGAAAAAGAAACAACCAGCAAACCCAGAAATGTCTTTTAGTGGGAAGGACCACAAAAGAAGAGAGAATACAAGATCAGCAGCTCCACACTATGGACAGGTGCTGCTCCCAGTGTAGGAACAAAATGCACCCATAGTCTGCACACTATGAGCTAGGACATGGGCCCCCGGTTTTGGACACATGGGATGGGAGGAGAGGTTGAATTTCCTTCCCTGAGCTATCCAAACCCCATCCAGCCTTTCCAAGGACAACATCTCCCCCTGGCGCCAGTGAGCTGCAGCCAGCACGGCACAGCCTCCAATCCTTCAGCCTTTACCCACGGCCTCTTCCTCTCCCTGCCGAAGTCATGTTTCCTTGCACTCACAGCATCCTGCTCTCCTGCCTTTTGGTGAGGACACAACTATGCTCCAGAGAGGAGCAGAGCATGCAGACAATTCTGTATTAGTTCTCACTGAAGCCTGTGTGGTTACTTCACCTGTAATTCAGTATCTCCTCAGGTGTTTCTACTTTCAGATTTCAAAGTCCCTCTGTAAGCAGTGATTCCCTTCTAGGGACCATCAGACTATGATGATGTCCCTCTAGGAACACCTCTCACTGAACATGAACATGGTTCTCACTCTAATTTCAATTCAAGCCACTATATTTTATCCCTTTAAACTGCCTGCTGCAGGACTGCTGCATGCAGTGAAGCAGGTCCTACAGCTCATCCCAGAACAGCTTGGTTCCCATTTCCTTGGATGAGATGTGAAAGGGTGCATAGCTCTAGCACAGCTCCCAGCCTCAGCTTTCAGTCACAACCTACACAGGGCAGAGGGGTGAAGAGGCCCTAAAACAAAGGTGTTCATTTCAAGCTGGCTCTAAAAATAGTGGTAATGATATATTTAAATAAATACAGCACTCAACTCCAAAGGGTCCCTTCCCAACAAACCCAGCCCTGGCCAGTGTGCAAGCCCAGTACCTGTGCCATAGTCAATGCGGGTGGAGTTCCCCACGGATTCTTTCAGGTACACAGCCACTTCTGGGGCAGCATCAGCCAAATGCTTGGGAATCACTGCTGACACCAACTTTTCTGCTTCCTGAAAGACATGAAAGACTCCCCTGGGTGAGCACAGATCTGTCACAGTCCCCAGGGACAAGGCACCCTGTACTAAGATGCTGTCACAGTGAGGGCTGCAGTGCTGCTCTGCAGCACCTGGAGGCAGCGTGAGAGAGGAGCAAATTCTCCTGTTGGAGAAGTCATCTCCACAGATGGAATAAGTCAGGGAGAGCTTATCCTGAGACCTATTTAGGCCATACACATTCTGTAGGACAGAAAACCCTCATCACCCAAGTACATTGAACCACTTACCACTGAGACATCTCCAGGACAAAAGCATCACTAGAGCAGCAGAGCAGCTGCAAGGCCACTGCTGCTGGAACTGGGGCTGTGCCACCTCCAGAGCTTGGTGCAGGACAAGGGCTCTGAGCTGAAGGAATTTGACCAGTTTCCCCAGTCTTTCTCTCATTTTGTGACACACTGGGCAGTTACAAAGCAAAGCAATTCCTTGGGCTCAGACAGCCCTTGTGACTCATCTGAAAACCCAGAGACCTAGCCAAGAGCATTTACATGGCCAATATGCTCTCACAAGAGGAAAAGATAGCAGCAAGTCAGGGGTAAGTGAGGCATATCAAGAGGTGGATCCTTCAAGGCTTATCTGAGCAATTCCTCTGTGAGCTGCTTGGCTGCCAAACAGTGACAGAGCCATTCTCCTACCCCTGCTGGGCACCTGCCCTTCTGTGGGAGCTGCAGGTAACACTACACAGCACAGACATGCTCACCTGGTCTAGTTTGGCATACCAGGTCCTGAAGGCTTTGTTCCCAAAGCGAGAAGGTTGATCCACTGGCGGGGTTTCATCGATCCATCTGTCGAGGGTGTTCAGCAGAGCCACCAGTTTTTCAATGGGCTACAGAGAGCAAGAGGGTGAGGGGTCACACTGACATAAAACAGAGCAGTCCCTCAGTCTCTGACATCTCTTCCCTTGATGGAAGTCATTGAAGCCCACATCACCCCTCCCAAGAGAGGCATGTGGAAATGGGCTGTGCCATTCCTCCTCAAAATGCAGAGGGGACAGAAAAACCATTCAAGTTTTCAGGAGAGCAGGCCAGTACAAAGCCCAGCCTGAGGCAAACTCCCCAGTCACCCACACATTTTTTCATGAGCTGTAACAGCACAGTGCTCCAAAATCTCTAGGAGAAGAGCTACAGCAAGCTCCCAGCTGTAGAACAGTCCTCACAAGACTGAGAGGCAGGGAAGTGCTACACAATTCAGGGACCACCAACACATAACTCAGACTCAACATCTTATGGGTCCTGCATTCACCATAGGATAAAGAATAGCATGTATACAGCACTATGCATCCTCACCAGTGGCTGATGATGTGATTTAAAGGCCTTTCTCACGGCTCTAATAATTGTCCTGAAGTGTCTCCTAGGAGCCAGGATTAGCAGTTGAGGCTGTTAAACCACGACACATTTGTACAGCAAAGTCAACCTTCTCAGCATGATTCCTGTTGCTTCAAACTCCTGCCAGCCAGACCACCAGGCAGCTCCAGCCCAGGGACACCCACTGCCCGTGGCAAAATACAACCTATCCAAGGGAAGAGGCAGCCTGGTTACCCCACCAGTGCTCTCACCAGAGCAGGAATGAGAAGCTCTCAGCTCTCAGAGAAATGTCTCAATTCAAACACAAAGATGGGAAGACAGCAACAGCAGCAAGACCACAGCCATGTTTCTCACACCCAGTGCTGGAAGTGAGGGATCCACGCAGAAAGGATGAGAGTGGCCATGAAGGAAAAGAGGTGCAGCAGGTGACACAGCACAGTATCTACAGCTGTGCTGTCAGACCAGAGCTGGCCCCTGCACACTACCTCCCTGTCTGGCCCAAATGGCTGGAGAACAGCTACACTCCCCATAACAAGCAGCAACACCACAGGCAGCACTATTAGCAGCTCCAGTTTCAGGAGGCTCTGCTGACAACTGGTCAAGCCTGCCAAAGGCTCTGGGATTCTCCCTGCCTGACTCCAAGCAGCTGGAGAGCCATCAGCTGCCACAGCAGCTGGCCAGGCCCCAGGCAATATAGGCTTCTCTGTCTCGAGAGGGGATTCCTCCTTCAAGGGGACAAAGAGGACAGCAGAAGCAGCGGCTGGTTTGACTTTGCTGGAGGCATCGACCGTGTGAAGCCGGCTGGTCTCCTGGGTTGTGGTTCAATTCTTCACACTGCTGTCGGGAGGACAAGGAAACAGCAGAGCCCAGCAAGTTTCCAGCCCTTTGAAGTGCCAGTCGAAGGGGGTGGGCAGAGCCAGGCACGGCAGAGCTGTGCTGCCACTGAACCAGCAGCAGGTCACTCCCAGGAGGAAGACTCTCATGGCAGACGCAGCCTCTCACAGCCAGTGACTCCTGAGGTGCCACCCCAAGGACATGGTGGGATCAGCCAGTGGGAACAAGCAGGAGAGGGATCCTCCCACCCCAGGACCTCGACATTTGGCCACTGAGCCAGACAAGAGACTAAGACAAGACCTGAGCACACAGAGAGCACAAAAAAATGGGACAAGACAGCCTAAAGCTCTGGGTGGCCCTGGAGGCAGGAACAGTCCAGTACTCCAGATATGTGTGGACCGAAGCAGCACAGCCCCCTCTGCTTCAGCTCTCTGCTCCCAAAACATTGTAGGAATTAAACACATTCCCATTGCACTGGGCCACGTTCGGACTCAGACCTACTCCCTCCTGGCTATTGCATTCCCCTCCAATTAAGCAACAGCATCCCCAGCACTGGGTTGCATTAAATAATTAAATTGTGCTGGTGATTTATCCGCCGGCACCAGCAGCTCATTATGAGCAGCCACCGTATTTCAAACCCTCTCCACGAGCACTCGGTGCTGCCTGGATAAATGGCTGGCATGGACCAGCTCCTTCCCAGGGGAGCAGAGAGTCCAACCTCCTCTTCCCCACTCGCTGGCTTTAAAGGGATTAAAAGCCCAGCCCCACTGAACACGGGAGAGCAGGACCCAGCTGCCGGCTCAGCCACATCAATAAATAATTAAAGAGCTGCAGCTCATTTTGGGCTCAAGGCCCTTTGAAAAGGGGGTAACTAAAAGAAGCAGCTTCCCATTGTCCAGCAGAGGAAGCCTGTACATCCAGGGCTGACCCCTGTGGGGGAGAAAGAAGCTTATGGGAACACAGCCATCAGCACCACTGCAGCCTGTTTTGCCTGGCTGGGTTTTTAAGCTCTATTTTTGCTTTACCTTTCCAGTGATCAAAGCAAGGGCAGCCTCCCCCCTGCTCTCCCTGCTCTTCTCGTTGTGCTGATTTTGCATCTCCTTGACCCTGAGTCTGCCACTGGTCCCAAAGGCAAACCACAGGGCTTCCTATGGAGCACAGACCTGTCAGCAGCTCTCAAGAGCAGGGGCCAGGCAGACAGAGGTGCTGAGGAGGCATCACGACAGCCAAAGCTGCCCATGGTGACCAACTCTTCCCCCTCTGAGCTCCTCAGGCCCTGTCAGAATGAGGAGCTGCTAAAATCAGAGCATTTGCTGTTTCCCCTGCTTCCTTCCTAGAAGCAGAGCAAGCCACAAGAATGACCAGTTTCCCCCAGTGCACTGGCCTGTTTGAAGGGAAGGTCTGCTCCTTGCATGGCAAAAATTAACCCCATCCTCCTCACTGCACTGCTCCTCTGATCCAAGGCACTGCTCCAGGCTGCATCCCCAGCAAGTTGCTGATGGATCCCCACGTGGAAAGCACTCCCTCCAGGAGGGAAAGGCAGGTCACAGCCTATCACTCACACAACCTTGTGCCAGACACAGTGTCTGTGCCAGAGTCTGCTATCAGTGCCTGTCAGATGCCTGCAGCAAACCCTGGACAGCTCCACACAATGTGTCAGTAGGAGCAGAGCAAGCTCAGCAAGTCTCCAAGGGGGCTCAGCTCCCAAAGGATCCAGCTCCTGCTCCAGCAGAAAGGTTGGTATCAACACATACTCTCTGGAAACCACTAAGCTGCGTCCTTCAAAGCACAGCAGACCATACTTTCATTTTTTACTCTATGGCAAAGCAATACCAGCAAGACAGAGAGGATATGCATTCAGCAGAAAGGATTTCAGGAGGTCATTTGCCAAAGGAAGGTGTCCCTGGCATTTGATCAGGGAGGAAGATGGGATCTCCTTTGGGATGGCACAAAAACACACTGGTAGCAGGTACAGCAAAAGAGAAGAAAGCTGAGCAGAGATGCAAGAAGAGGCCACGAGGGGCTGAGCCTTTAAAAGCACAGATAAGCAGTTTGATCTACAAAGGAGCCTGTGTGAACAAGCAACCTCATCAACAAGACAACCCAGGGGATGCTCCACCTGTGCCTCAAGTCACAGGCTTCTGCTCTCCTCAGTGTGTGGGGAATGAGATTTGCTCCCTGCCACTTCCCAAGCAGTTGGGATTGTGTCTCTTGTTTGTTACTTGGACTGGGACCTTGGATGGAAAACATTCACTCCAAGAGGGCTCTTCTGCAGACACAGCCCTGGTACAGCTTTTCCTGACAGCTCAAAGGATTTGTTGAAGAGGGTTGGGTTTTCTCCTCCTCTTTGTTTTGTTCATTTTTTAATGCTTTGTTTCCCTAGAAGTGCTCTGTGAATGGCTGGGAACAAGTGAGATCATGACGAAGACAAAATTCAAAGGTGAAATGCAAACAGCAGAAAGCAAGAGCAGCATTTGATAGCAGTTTCTACTGAATTGAAGGAACAAAAGAGGGGTACAAAGCCTGTTAGGGAGAGACTCATTATCCCCAACCCCCTCCATGAACTACAGGGGAGTTTCTCATTCACATACTGGCTCCTAGAAGGGAAGGCTGGACTCAACACAGTACTTCAGACATGAAGACTGGATTAAACACCATCATCAGCTGTCTATCCACACCAGAATGAAGCTATAAACACAGGGCCCAGTCTGCTGCCCATTTTGCCCAGATCTTTATACATCACTCTCAGCTTTCCTATAGAGCTGTGATCAGTAAAAATGTATCCAAGAATCTGCTCACTGTAGTACAGACCAAGGGAGGGGGATTCAGTGTGCAACAAGGAAGCAAAGTCGGTGGCCAGTGTGTGCTCTGTGGATTGGCAGCACTCAGAGCAGTAGTGATACAACAGAGGGTGCCTGCCCTTTCCCTCTGGCTCCACTATGCCCTGAGAAGGTGAACAGCCATTAAAATTGGCTGTGGCAGCAGCCACAGACAAGTGACAGCCAATTTCATGCAAAGGGAAAACCAGGTGCTTTCTGCTTAACACCTTGGAAGGGGCAATCCTGCCCCACAGGTTAAACCTCCTAGCCCAGCTGAAATCTCCCAGCCCAAGCCAGCATCCCTGTGAGCTCTGCAGGCTCCAGGACTTTTAGCAGGACCCTGGGCAAGGCAGGTGCAGCCAGTGACACACCTTGAGGTCACAACTGTCAAACCAGAGCTTGCACAACTTAGCTGCAGCCTGGGCTGAGGAGATCAGTGCAATTAACACAGTCTGAGCAATGAGAACAGATAGGGAGAGAAGTGGCTTGCCCTCAGATTTCCTACAGAAAAACCACTTGGGGAACAGGAATGGTACAGACACCCCAGCCTTTTGCCTGCAATCAGGAGGAAATATCACATCTTCAAAGCATCACTGGCTCCCCACCAGTTTCTGCCCACTTGCTCAATTTCCCATCCACCAAGCACATCCAGAGTCTCTGCATCCTGGGGGAAGGATGGCACCCTGACATTTGCATCCCCAGCCACAGGCCAACCACATTCATTCTCCCTTGGCTCCCAGACAAGCTACCAATTCATTCCTCACCCAGGAAATACACACCGTAGAGCCAAAAAAAAAAAAAAAAGGTGAGAAAAGGCAGGAAAGTAGTAACACGGGGATACAAATTCTTCTCCTACCTCTGAAACTTTGTATTCACAGGTCAGCTTCTTGCCCCTGACGCCTTCATTCAGAGTGAGGATGAAGCCCATGTAGTCTGCATATGCCTGGGAACACACCAAGAGTGCAGAGCTTTAGGGAGAGCCCAGGGTCTGTCTGAGCACAAAAATACAGCACAGGAGCATCCTGCATCCCAAGGGAACCTTTCCCAACACACAGCACTGCTTTGTTGGAGACACCCAGGGGTGCAGGGCTTGCTGTGAAATTACTGCTCTTTTTGGCAGTCCCGGCAGCAGAAGGCAGGCAGTGATTGCATCATCAATTTGCCTTCAGAAAGGAGAATCCTAAAAATGCTCACATTGACCCCAAAATCACTCCCTCAGCTCCTATCAGGCCAAATTCAAACTCCTAGTTCTGCAGAGTCTCAGCTGTGCCCAGGCATCCTGCTCTGCACTGCTCTCCTCCCAGACCTGTGCTGTTACCTTCCCTTTCCCCCTTGGACTCTTCCCCCATGCTCACCATAGGGAAGTGGGACACAGCCCAGGCTCCTCACTCCTCCTCTCTTTAAATCTGCTGCTTTGGAGGCATCATCTCCAGTGCAGCCCCACAGCAGCACACTGACACTTCCCCCTCCCTGCATCGAAATCCTGACCAGAAGCAAGTCTTTAAACCCAGGAGATTTAAATTGGAAGCTGCACCCAGAGGTTTGCTTGACACCTGGCTGTAACCTCAGCTTCTCTCAAGACATCTCATGTCAGTCATCAAGCAAGAATTTGCTCCTAAGAGGTGGGACAAGTCTGGGCCAACACCCCAATCCCTCAAAGGCAGAGAGAGGAGAACCTGCTTGTTGCACCAGCTCCACACAGGCTGTAAACAAAAATTATCCAGGAAATAGAAGGGCTCAGCTCTAGAGTCTTTTCCAGAACAGCACAATGAGAAGAAACCAAACCAGGCTGGTGATACCAGGGCCAGGCAGCAGAAACATGTTTAAGGTGAGCTCAAACAGGGCTGGGTAAATCCAGTTTGGTTACAAAGTACAAGCCTGGTAGGGTGAAACAGCCACCAGCTTCTCATCCAGCTTGTTGGGAGGGAGCAGTAATGATTTCTGCCAAGTAATTTTCCTACAAACAAGCACCACTTCTGCTTTAAAACACAAACTCAATTATTTCCCATTCTCTGCCCAAACCTCCTTTACTTCCTGGCTGTTCCCAGACCAGACCTGGCTGCCACCAAAAGATCAGCAGCATTTCCCAGCCTTCCCTGTCCCCAGAGCCATACCTGAGATCGCTTCCACTTGGCCATGTCGGAAACCACATTTATCTCCTTTTTGGGGACCATGAAGCATTGCTGCACAGGAGGAGCCACCTCCTCAGAGGTGCCTGGTAGATGCAAAAAAGAGGTAAAACAGAGGCACTGGAGAAGGAGAAATCCTCTATTTTTCTTTCTTAGAAATAAGCTTTGTTTCTCAGGAGATACAAAGCACACAAATCCATCCCAGCTAGGCTGTAATCTCACCAAGTTCTCCTCACCAACATCCTCCTAAGGACACTGCAAGCCTTCAGAAAGAAGCATTATGTCTGTTTTCATCATTAAAGATGCATTTCCCATTCAGACAGATAGAGCAGTGCAGGAGATAACAAAGGCAACATCCAGCCAACTTAATTATTTCTGTCTAGTGTAGCCAAACCTCAGGTCATGCTGAAGCACTGATCTCTCCTACAAACTAACTCTGCTGTGTTTTAAAGTGTTAAGCTTGACCTTCATTCCTCTAGAAAGGTTAGTTCCTGCATGGACAAGCTGGAGCAGTGCAATAAATGCAGCCCAGAGCCACAGCTCTGGCCCAGGCAGCACCAGGACTTGGGAGATGATGGGATACAGCCTCTCCCAGGTGGAAGCTGTGAAGATAATTTCATTTCAAAGCTCTCTTAGAGTCTAGGATGCAATATTTAATGCAAATGTGAGATGCCGATGAATTAGAGAAGCTCTTTTTCCCAGCATCCCCAGGGCTCAACCTGAAGAATCAGAAAAGTTCCAGAAGGTTTAAAGTAATTTGTATTATGCTCCTCTAAGTGCAACTTTTAATAGCAAAAGGCAGTGCAGAGAGCACTGTCAAGGAACCTGGGCACTAAAGTCAATTTATGAATTCTGTCAGAGTCACTCAGTTCACCTTTTTAATCCCAGAACATCTGCAGGCACTTATGCAGCACTAGCTGCCCTGACACACTCCAGCAGCTGTCCACAACCCAGCCAGTTCAGACACTGTCTCCCTAACAAATACTATCAAACTCCAACTCCTTAAAATATCATCAGCTGCATTTACAAAGAAAACAGCATGCAGAAGCATCAGCAGCCTTTTCCACAGTGCTCTCTAGCAGGTAGATCAGATTAAAAGTAATCCAAAGTTCCAGGAACTGCACAGTCTGCTATAGATTTGTCATACAACCTTTGACAGTCATTTGACCTCTCCATGCACAGAAAAAATTCAGCCTCATCTCGTGCCCCAAGTGTTGCAATGTTTGGTTCATTCCTGCAGAAGTTACAGCAAAACTTCCAGGTATGAGGATGAGAGGAACAACATGTGACAAATTTAAATTAAAGACACATGTGTCTCTCTTCTGAAAATTCAGCACACAACTCACAGCGACTGCCACCATACCAAAGGAGCACTGCTTTTGAGAGTTTGTAAGATGGAAACAATAAAAAACTTCCAACCAGTGATGTGAAAAGGCAAACACAGATGTCCATCAGTACAAGTGACACATAAATCCCAGTGCACTGTCCTGATCTGTGTGCTTGCCATTAACAGAACTCCTTTCATCTCTTTGCATTTGTTTCTCAGCCATCACTGCTTCTGACCCACACTTTGTGCAATTCCTCTTGGTGAGGAGACCAGGAATACCCAAGGAATGAAACAGAGAGGGCTGCAGGGGTTACAGTATTCTGGGATGAATACACAGGACTCCAAGCCAACTCGTGCGGAGATGGGAGAGCGGCGGGTCAGCTTTATGACAAGAAGCAGCTTGGACAGAAGAGCCACTTTCAGGTTTGTGTCACGGTGTGAGAAAAGGGAGTCAAAGGCCACCCGGCTCAGCACGAGAACCAGACACAAAACCGGGCTGGCGGTCCACAGGGATCCCCGATCCAGAGGCTCAGTCCCGACCACCCACCTCGCCCTGGGGTGGTGCCAAGACTCGGGGGCCCCAGGTCCTTCACACTCTCAGCAAATCCCCCCCTCCCTTCCCCTCCCCGGCCCGGGCGCTGCTGCCACCACCTCCCGCAGCCCGGGCCCGGCGCCCTCGGCCCAGGTCCCCCGGAGCGTGGGGTCCTGTACCGGCGCTCCCCGGCCCCGAGCACGTCCCTGAGAAGCCCCGAGAGCAGCTCACAGCCCGGTGGTTCCCAGAGCCCCCGGGCCGCCCCTCACCTGCCGGCCGCTCGCTCTCTGCCATCTTCCCGCAGCCCGGCCCGGCCGCCCCTCACCTCCCACCTCCGCGCGCGCCGAAGCCGCCGGCGGCCATCTTTGAGCAGGGCACCCCGCCCGACCCTGTCGTTCTCGGGGCCGTCACACGGCGGATCGGCCCCTGCCGGCCACCGTCATGTTCATGCCGCCATGTTTGTGTAGGGCGAGGCTCTCCCTGCCCACACCGGGGAAGGAAGGGTGTGTGCGGAGGACAGCGGAGGCGCGGAGAGGCGAGAGGAGGGACTCTCTTCACCATCTCCGGGAGAAGGCAGCGGAGAGAGGGGCCGCAACACGGCTTCGACAGCGGTCGCGCCGCTCCCTTCGGTCGAAGCACCACTCTGCCCTTCTCAAAGATGGCAACGCGGGATTCGCCCCACTCCAAGATGGCGGCGAGGCGGCCCCGCCCCGGGGCGGTGGAGCGGCTGCCGGGGTGTCCTTGCGGCGGTCCCGGGGCGCGGGACCATGCTCGCCTTGGTGGCCAGGGCTGCGGTAAGAGCGACAACGGGAGGGGTGGTTCCGCCAGGACCGGCCGGGGACAGGACGCGAGGTGGCGGCTGGGCGGGTCCCTGCACCAGGCAGGATGCAGGGTGGGCGGGCGGCGAGCCCGGGTCCGTGCGGGGCCTTGAGCCGGGACAGGGCAGACGGTAGCTCCCGGCGGTGCTGCTGTCGGATCCGACGCCGCGCTCCAGCCCGGAGCACAAGTCTGGGTTCCCGGTCAGGGTCGTGCGGGTGGCTGGGTTCGGATGGGCTCGGTACCATCTCCCCCGGGAGCGGAGCAGGGACCCTGCCGGTCAGGCTCCCTAGTTTCTTCTCGTGTCTGGCGGCAGCGTGCAGAGTAAAGGTGTCCAGGATGGAGATGACAATCCCAGAATTGTCAGGGTTGGATCTCTGGAGATGACCCTGTCCAACCCTCATGCCAATGCAGGGTCACCTGGGGCAGGTGCTTTTGGAATGTCTCCAGAGAGGAGACATCCCTGTGCACTAGGGCAAAGTGCTCTGCAATCCTTAACGTAAAAAAGTTATTCCTCATATTGAGGGTAGACTTCTCTGTCACTGTGCACCACTGAAGAGTCTGGCACCACCCTCTTGACGCCCACCTTGATGATATTTATATGGATGGTTGAGATTCCCTGTCAGCCTCCTCTTCTTCAGATTAATCAGGACAAACTCCCACAGCCTCTCACTCTCCTCATACAAGAGATCCTCAAGTCCCTTTATTATCTTTATGTCCTCCTCTGGACCCTCTTGAGCAGTGCCTTGTCTTTCTTGTACTGAGATGTCCAGTCGGGACTGGACAGCAGGAAGGTGGCTGCTGGTCAGGGAGGGGCCAGGGAAGCCCAGGCAGATGGGCTCCATGGCTCCCAGCGTGCCCATCCTGCTGCACACACGGCAGAGCTGTCAGACCCCTGGTAGGCTTGGGAGCTGCTGTTGCAGTCCCTTTCAGGTCCTGAGAGGAGGAGACAGAGCAGCAGAACAGCAGCTACAGTGTGGATCCACTGACAGTTACTAAGGGACCAGGCGGGGCCAGTTGTCTCTGCGCATAAGGGATGCTCCAGATTCTGACTGAAAAATAAAAGGCAAACTTCTGACATCATGACACTCAATGCTGTGGCTGTGCTAAGAATCAGCTATGAAATTCCTTCTTCCCCCCAGCAGGTGGATTTCCTTTCCCACCAGCTTTGCGAGCTCTGGAAAAGGTTCTTTGCTGTGTTGAAACATGGTTTGGCAGCAATGTCAGCCCACAGGCTGGCTCTGTCTGCACACCCTGCTCCATTGGTGTTCGTTTTCCTGCTGCTTGTGGGGAGGGTTGGGCTGTTCCCTCTGTTTGCTGCCAGCGGCCTCCTCAGCTCTGATCAGTGTTCCTCCTCCCACCAAATCCCTGAATTTAACCCCAAACCAAACAAGCAGGGGACAGAAAAGAGGGAAGATTAACAAATGCATTCCACATTTTTACAGTGGCTTCCATGGGTTTGTTTTGGGATTTTCATTATTATCCCATGGAAAATCTGCAGCTCTTTGGTTGGAATCATCATACTCTATTCAAGCTATGCAGACTGTGCTTGTCTGCCCTTCAATTCATTAGACAGACATGAAGGAGAGGCTGATATTCCTTGTGACTGCATGGCACTCTCACCACCCTGCTGTGGGGATACTTTTTGATTGGTTTTTTGGGTTTGTTTTTTTTTTAAGAGTTGACAACCCAGAACTCCCCAGAGTCTCAGCTTGCAACAATGACCACACATGCATGGGGAGTGAGGGCAGTTAAGGTACTGCCCATGGTGCCACCTCCAGGACATAAACTGGGGTCTCTCCTGCCACAGTAGTTTGATGGTCCAGGCAGAGGCTGAAGGAACAACATCCCCACTTCTGCCCTAGGTGGAGCTCAGAGCTTGGTCAGAGAGAGGCTCTTGCCAGGTATTGATCAGCTGCCCAGAGGGGCACCTTCAGGGCAGCTGTCGCAAGGCGATGTTTTGACAATTCCTGTCCCTGGCCGGGCTGTGCCAGCCCTTGAGCCCTCTGATCAGAGCAGTCATGTGGCAGTTGGCTAATGAGGTGACGCCCTGCAGGGGCAGCACATTGTCAGGTGGAAGAGGAGACCCAGACAGGCCGAGGGAGAGGTTTACGGTCTTTTCTGTCCTACCAGCCATGAATAGGAAGCAGAAGCAAGCAAAGGTACAGTATGGCCAAGCTCCTGTAATCAACACCTTTCTTTTCCTCCCAGTTCCACTCTTCTTTTATGCTTCTGTAATTCCTCCTCCTGTTGTTTCTCTCATTCCTTCTCCAGACCTCAATCTTACAGCTCTTCCCAGGTCCCAGAAAGACCCAACTGCCCAAAACCAGGGCAGTTTCTGGGGGACTTTGTCACTTTGTAGATTTAGCTCTTTCTTCTCTGTGCTTAACTGCTGGGAGAAGGTGTGGGGACAGCTGTTTTCTCACTGCTTTGGAAGTCAAAGGGAATGTTCTCAGTGGCTTTACATCCTCAGTACACTGACAATGCAAAGTCCAGAGTCCTGCAGGAGTGTCTGATTCATTAGATCCATGGGAGAGGGAGGTGCAGAGGGAACTGGAAACCTTGAGAGTACTATTGAAACATCTTCAAGCCGAAGAATGTCCAATTCCGTTCATCTAAAAGGATGTTGTTATTCTTTTTGGGGAAAACTGGTGAGTTGATTTCCTGGTGAGCACTTGGGTTTGCTCTGTTATATTTCTCCAGCCAGAGGAGTGGCTGGTGCTTTCTAAGGCTTTTGCTCCCACAAGACCCAGTTGGATTGCAGGAGCCTTTTTGCATCACTCACAGTTTCTTGAGTAGACAGAAAAGAGGCATTTTAATCCTGCCCCAAACTTAGCTAAATTCTGCCTCCTCAAAGCCAAAAGGGTAGTGTGGTTTGGCAAAACGGTTCTCCTTTTAGCCTTATGCTTTTTTAAGAAATAATGAAAGTTTCTGATAGTATATAAGATGATTATTTTTGTCACAACTTTCTTGCCACTTACCGTGGGATGGAAGGGTTTGACTTAGTCCATCACATGGAGACTCTCAGCTGGAAGGTGTCCAGAGAGTGAGGAGAGGTGTCATTATCCCAGCAGCATTTTCTTTGAGGAGCTGAGAATAGGTATCTTGGGAGATGGAGTTTCTCTTTCCCAGCTTTCCTGGATGTCCTCCACCCTTTCCAGCCCATAGCTGTGCTCTGCTCCCAGGCTGGGATACCCATGTGCCCACAGAGAGGCTGGGATGGACTCCTAGATCCAGGTTCTTTGCTACCTCGGGGGAAGTTTTGTCTCGACATTTGCTCTGTGCTTTGCAGGCCAGGCCCAGTGGCCTGCTGAAGCAGACAGCTTTAAACAAGATCCCAGGCAGATTCCAGCTCCACCAGGAAGCACTGCCCCACCTGCCTGTGCCACCACTCCAGCAGACACTGGACCGGTACCTGCTGGCCCTGCAGCCCATCATCAGCCCCGAGGAGCTGAGCCACACGCAGGAGCTGGTGGCTGAGTTCCGCAAGCCGGGAGGCGTCGGGGAGAGGCTGCAGAAAGGCCTGGAGAGAAGAGCCAGGAAAACAGAGAACTGGGTAGGTCAGGGCTCTGGCCCCAGCTCTGGTTAGGGAGGGTGGAGGGCTGATGTGCTTCTTCCCTGTCCTGGCTGCATCCACTGGCATCTGTGTTTAAATGGCATCACCTTCCAGACCAGTTTGCTGCTGATCTCCCCAAGCTGTGCAAACTCCACATCAGGACTTGGGTGAGCAGAGAGATTATGGCAGAACAGAGAGTCACTGGCCCTGCCTGTGGCTGCTGAAGGCTTGAACCTGTCAGCATCACACAGCTGCCCCAAGCTGAAGGAAACTCTGCTTAAGCCGTGCACCAAAAGCCCCCCATGCCCTGCTCAAATCCTCCTTTCCCCTTCCACCTGCATAGGACAAACTCCAAACACTTTGTTTGCAAAATGTGGGACAGAACTGGAGGCAGGATGCTGAGACCCATCAGCCAGGATTGGGTTGGACAGTAGCAGCTCTCTGCATGTTTTCTTTCCCCACCCCAGCTCTCAGACTGGTGGCTGAAGACAGCTTACCTGGAATATCGCCTGCCAGTTGTGGTTCACTCCAGCCCAGGTGTGGTTTTGCCAAAGCAGGATTTTCTGGATCGACAAGGTCAGCTCAGGTAAAGTCCTTTTCTACCTTCCCTTAGGTTATAGGTGGGATAAGCTTTCTGTGCTTAACAGGGATGAGGGTATTAAGGCAGATTTGGAATGAGTAATTACAGTGTAGTCCCCAGGCCTGAGCTGTCTGTGCTGTAAGGGCAAGGCTTCCAGGCTGTATGGAAACTCCTGGTTGCACCAGACTAAATATTTAATCAGAGGAGAAAACCAAAGAGTCTAGTGGTTCAGGTATTAAACAGGGACTGAGAAACTACATTTAGGTCTTTGCTCAAGCACAGAACTTCATTGCAAAATGGTCCCATCACTGGCTGGATGCATTATGAGGATGTATTGGAGGCACTGTGATTGTGTGTGCAGTTAAAAGGAGGAATAAAAGGGAGCCCAGGCCCGTAAAGATTACCCAGAAATGCCTCTGGAATTTGCTAGTTTATAGGGATGGGGGAGACTGACAGGGACTGTCTCCTGTTGTGAGTCGTGGTTTGGGAAACTTCACAGTGACCAACTTTTCCACTCCAAACTTTTCCTTGCACTCAGACTCTGCCATGTCCTCTCTTCCTTGTGGGCTCCATTTAATTTTTAACCACCACTAAGAGTGTGTTGAATCCACCTGCAAGACTTTAGCACCAACCTTTACACAGTCACCTTTGCCACAGTTACCAGTCAACACTGCCCTGGCAGATCAGAAGTACCAGCCAGAGGATCAGTGAGGCTGGGAAAAAATCCTCCCTCCCACTCCCCGATAGACCTGAGCAGAGGATTACCCTTACAACAGTGCAAGAGTACACAAATGTCTTGAAATCTCTCAGTAGTATTGTTCACTCTTAAGTTTTCCAAATAATCTGGAGAACTGCAAGTGCCCAACCAGTAGAATTCAGCAGCTGCATAAGAAGGTGGGCTTCTGTGTAAAATATAAGCTAAATGTGTGTTTGGGTAGTTTGTGGCTGCACAAAGGAGTTTGACACTACAGCCTGAAACTAAAGTTTCCAAAAGCAGAAGGCAAATTTGGAAAGTGGTGGATTTTTATTCCTTAACCTGGCAAAATTGCTGGGTGAAAACAAGTCAATCACTATCATCTTCTCAAACCCAAACTCTACTTTGAGGCTGTTCATTTTCTGGAAAGGAAAACAGACCCTCTCCACTGGTGTTTCCCTCATGTTTTGTAATAAGGCTGAGAAATTTTTATTGAAAACTGACATTTGAAGAATGCCTCGTTTCACAGAGCCCTTAATTTCTTGGAGTTGTGTCCTTTGATCTTTCCTAGGGATGGGCAGGCCGAGCCAATCTAAAGGATACTGCCTGCAAATGCCAAATGTTGGCACCACCTCACTCAGCCAACACAACCTCCTGTCCCAGTGACCTCCTGCCTCCTTCCTTCAGGGACAGGTGGGAGCTCCCATGTCAGAGAAGGCCAGTCTATCACTTCCAGCTAAGCAGCTTCATGTGGCTTGTCACAGCCCTGCTGGGAGCTGGCATTGGCAGTGTTTACATTGATCCTGTAAACACCTCAGAATCCACGTGCAGCACATCTGCCTTTGTTTCCAAGTCCTTGATGCCAGAGAAGGGTTCTCTGGAGTTGTGTTAGCAGCAGGATCTTCACTGGGGTAGGAACTCAGTAGTGGTGTCTTGGATGAAGGGAGAAACAGCTGCATCTTGGCTTGACACTCCAAGGTGGCCCCTGGCCAAAGAAGGGCAGAAATCCCCTTCTCTTGGTGCTGTTTTAATGCTGAGAATCAGAGCTCAGATGTGATAAAATTGTAACACATCAGTAGCAAACACAGCTGTTAGAGGGTCGTTAATGCATGACTGAATCCTGCTTTCTTGAAAGCTTTCCAGAGTTCCATGGCTCTACAGTAAGACATATAAAAAAAGAAAGTGCCACATGGTAGAACTACAGCAATTTCAAATCACAGCCCAGAGTAGCTGTATCAGTGAACCAGAGATGGGCACAACAGGGGCTTGGCAGGAAGGCTGAGCTTTCTGAGGAGCAGAAGTACAGCTCTGCTAATCCTTCTCAGCTCATCCCTCAGCCCCAGACAGTCTGTGCTTGATCTCAGCTTGTTACATTTGGTATTTTTCCAGGTTTGCTGCCAAGCTGATCGAGGGTGTCCTGGATTTCAAGACCATGATTGACAAGTGAGTTACTGACCCTCCTGAGAGCTCACACCTTCCTTAATGTCACAGAGAGGCTGAGCTTTGTCCATAAATCTCCCTTCTGTGTAGAAAGGCGAGAGATGACAGTACATATTTGAAAGAAGATACTGTAATCCCCAGCACTGCTCAATGCCACAGTCCCCTCCAGTGGGAAAAAGCAAACTTACTCTTCTGTCTTCACATTCTTTGTTTACCATAATGCTTTCATTGGCATGGGAACATGCTTGGAGGGAGTGAGCACGACTGATAGTCCCATGGAGCTTTGCACTTCTGTTTGCTCACAGGACAAGCTACAGCTCAGGCAGCAGGAATTTGAGTCTCTGATTTTCGGCTCCTGGTGTTTCTCATCTCCCAGCTAGATGGGATGAGCTCTAGAAAAAGTTATTCATTCCTCCCTTACCCTTTTTTTTTTTAGCCATCAGCAAATCTCTGCTGGACACGCCTTAAATAAGGTCCAAAAATGTGTTTACCAACACCAACAGTCAGACAAAGTTCAGGGTAGTTGGAATGTAACTGCAGAAGGAGCAAT
Organism: Anthoscopus minutus; assembly: GCA_013399455.1. NCBI lineage: Eukaryota > Metazoa > Chordata > Aves > Passeriformes > Paridae > Anthoscopus > Anthoscopus minutus. The sequence goes on along the minus strand of VWYI01001352.1, from coordinate 200,540 downwards.
TGAGCCCCTGCCTGATTCATGAATCATATCAGCACATCAGACACTCATCACTCAGAACTGCAGCCATGGAATAGGTCCAGAGATCTGATTCTCTGGTGTCACAGAAAGGACAGTGCTTTTTCCCATTCCCAATCAAAAGGCCAGCAAACAGACATTATTTGTACTAAGAAAGCTGATAGGAATGGGGAAGGACAGCCCCTTCTTTAGGCCAACACTTTTAGGTTTTACTAGAGTGAGTGGGTGCATGCAGCTGCAGGGCTGAGCCTGTGACCTGTGTGGGGAGCACAGGCCTGCTCCTACTGATCTGTTTTCTCTCTCCTTCCTCCTTACCTTGCTGTGTCTCCAGTGAGACCCTTCCAGTGGAGTACATGGGTGGGAAGCCCCTCTGTATGAACCAGTACTACCAGATCCTCTCATCCTGCCGCATTCCCGGGCCCAAGCGGGACTCCATTGTCAACTATGCCAGAGGCAAAAAGCAGTCCAGACATATCACAGTTGTTCACAACTTCCAGGTAGGGAAACTGCTGGGCTTTCAAGGTTTGTTGAGGTGTAGGTGTCCCTTTTGCTAGCTGTTATCCAGAGGAAAGGGAATAACAGAAAGTCTCTGTCCACAAGGTTTGCCTCACCAGGGATTTGTTGCTGCTCCCTTTATCCCCTTTGGCCATGGTGGAATTGCCATGTGTAAGCAAAGGCAAAGAAATACTGTCTTCCTCTGTTTCTTGTCCCTGTAATTCCTATCTCTCAAAGCTCAGAGACCATATCTGCATCTGGAGACTGGAAGTGGAAACTGGATAATAAACCCTCCCACTGCAGCTTAGTCTCAGAAACAGGAATTCTTTATTGGTCCTTGTTGCCATGGTTTCATAAAACCAGGACTGTATTTATGCCCTGCAAGAGAAGCTGGACTTGGGTCTCTTAAGTTCTGAGAATCCTCCAAAGGTCTTGCAAGCTGAGTTCTTCAGCCTGGTCTTACCTTCTCAAAGTAGCCACTCCTGGTTTCTGGGGCTGGACAATAATTATTTTCTCTCGTGTTCTGTCTCTGTCCTTGTCCACTCTTCTCACCTTCAGTTCTTTGAGCTGGATGTTTACAACAGTGATGGATCTCCCCTTACTGCTGACCAGCTCTTCATTCAGCTGGAGAAGATTTGGAACACCTCCCTCCAAACAAACAAAGAACCTATTGGGATCCTCACCACTAACCACCGAAACAGCTGGGCAAAAGCCTACAACAACCTCCTGAAAGGTCTGTAGAGCCCCTAACACACAAGTGCTAACAAAAACTGCAGATCCTTAATAAGAAAACCACACTATGCTCTGCTCAGTTCTTTCTTTTGGAAGCTTGTTTTGGACAGATAACCTGAACTTTCCACCTTAAAGAAGAAATCATTGCAGTCTATTGTAATTTTTGGGTTGGAAGGTACAGATTCAAAGTGTGAAGTTTAGTGAAATCCCAGAGTTTGTTTCCTTGCATATGGGTAGGATGTAAGAAAAGTGAAAAAAGGAGGGTGAATACAGCATGTTCACACCTGTAACAACCCAGCTGGCTGTAATTTTAATAGCTGCGTACACCCCCACCGAGGTATAGTGGGAACCTAACACTGCGTCCTTCAAATTTCTCTCCATCCAATGACACAACTCCCTCTTACTCATGGTTCATTTCTCTCCCAGACAAAACCAACAAGGAGTCAGTGCGTGTGATTGAGAAGAGCATCTGCACCGTGTGCCTGGATGCCCCCATGCCCCGGGTGTCTGAGGACATCTACAAGAGCTGCGTGGCCGCGCAGATGCTGCACGGCGGCGGCAGCCGCTTGAACAGCGGCAACCGATGGTTCGACAAAACCCTGCAGGTGAGAACTGATGCTCTAAAGGTGCTGAAGAGGTGGCCCTGGAGGTGTTTCATGTACAAAAGTCAAAAAAATCCCAAAAACCTTTTGCAGGAAAGGTCCTCATGTCAAGAGAGCAGAAAAACAAGGGAGACAAGGAGTGGTGGCTGATGGTGTGAGATCCTGTGGTTCCCCCTGCAGTCACCAGCATTTGTTGCTGCCTCAGGGACTTGTTTCTTTTCTGCCTCTGCCCACGTTTATTCAGTGCAGCAGGTCTTTGTGTTGCTTATAAATCAATTTTCTGCCTGCGGTGAACAATGCCTCGTCTGCTTAGAGGCAGCCCAAACGATGGGAGGTCTGTTCCTTGGATTTCCTCCAGGCTTGTCACTTTTCCTGGTGCTGCCAGAAGCTGCCCAATGGCATTTTGTTTTGTTTTTTGAAACATGTACTGCCATCTCACAGCATCCCTCTGATCTCTTCTCTATTCAGTCTTGTCAAGATCCTTCAACAGCAGCTGCTGTTGGAGCTTTTTCTTCATTAGTTGATATATCCTGGCTTGCTGATTGTAGCAATGGTGCTTTACAGGACTGTTCTCATACCTGCTACACTCTTCATAGTGTTTTCAGCTGTTTTGTTCCTATTTGGAACTCTTAACCAAGGGGATAAAGTTTAGATGTTCCAGCTGATTGAAAAGTAAGGGTAAGCCAACATGAGACAATGTTATTTCTGTACTGTGGGTGCATCTCAGTAAATCAGAACCACTGAACCTCCGTATAGCCAATGCACTGAGCACACCAATGTCAGGCACACCCTTATCCAAGGAATTTGATTTACTGTAACAGTGCTCTCAGATCTTCTGCACCTGCTGAAAAGCTTCCACTGCTGTTCTGCTAAAGGAGACCTTTCAGTCTGCAAGGACAGGCTCTGATACAGTCAGGGGGACACTGGGGTGTCTGGGTATCTTCTGCCTCACACACTGCCCATCTGTCTTTAATGCTGTCCTCTTGTGCTTCCTTCCCAGTTCATCATTGCTGAAGATGGCTCCTGTGGTCTTGTATATGAGCATGCTCCCTCCGAAGGCCCACCCATCGTTGCTCTTCTGGATCACATCGTGGAGTTCACGTGAGTCCTGTCCCTGCTTTTCCTCAGTGTTGGGAGATCCCTTACTGGCACTGTGAGGGGTCTGTCAGGCTGTGACCAGTGTCACAAGGTGTTAGGGAAGATCTGCTGTGCATTTCTATGCAGGCTCTAGCATTCCCAGCTGAGCCTCATGCCAAAGGTCTGGTCAAACAAAACCATTTCTCTGCACAGGAAGAAACCTGAGGTGAGCACATCGACCACAGTTCCTCTGCCAATGCCCAAAAAGCTGCGGTTTAACATCACCCCAGAAATCAAGAATGACATAGAGAAGGCAAAGCAAAACCTCAACATGTGAGTATGAAGCAGTGGAGAAGTTGGTGGGTGACTGAGAGTAATTCATGTCCCCCTTTGGAGCCTGTGTGTGGTTTAAATGAGACTTCCCCCACTGCACAGGGAGTTTTCCCATGGGCTTCTGGGCTCAAAAGCATTGAGCTGAGCTGAAAAAGCACTGCCAGGAATAAGGTCAGAGCTGCTGGAAAGGGGTTATTACTGATTTATCCCATTTGCTAAGAAAGAACAAGGCTTTACTGTATTACCCTAATACTGGAGCATGAACACACACATGACCACCTAACCTGGTGAGGAGTTTCAGCAGTGGCAAATAATTCTTACCTCTGTGGTGCTACCTGAGAGACCTATGTGTGCTGGAGCCCTCTATCCCTGCACAGGTCAGATCCAGATGGCCTGTTCCCTCTGAGCCTTGTGAAAGCTAATCCATTCCTCTGTGTTACAAGAACGAGCAACAAACAAAGGAACAGTTCCTCTTTCTTTCCTTACAGAATGGTCGAAGATCTGGATATCAAAGTCATGGTCTTTCATCAATTTGGGAAAGGTTTCCCCAAGGCACAGAAGATAAGCCCTGATGCTTTTATCCAGCTGGCTTTGCAGCTGGCATACTACAGGTAAGACCACCCACAGGTCATTCCTCAACCTCCTCACTGACAGACTCAAACACATGAGCTTGACAAAGGTGGCACAGACAAGGTTCTCCCAGGGCAGACTCACTTGTGTGGCTTTCTCCTCCCTGCCCCAGGATGTATGGCCATGCCTGTGCCACGTATGAGAGCGCGTCACTGAGGATGTTCCGCCTGGGCCGCACCGACACCATCCGCTCCACCTCTGTGGACTCCCTCAAGTTTGTGCAATCCAAGGACAGCCCTGACAAATCGGTGAGGATCTCAGAGAAGTGGAGTAAGAGGAATCCAGAAAAGTGAAAAGCTGCTTGTTTGGCTAATCCTGTGTCATCTGGTTTCAGCTAAGGAGGGCTGCACCCCATTTTGAGCTAAACCATAGCTTGCAGTATATCTTTACACATCAGGGGTTTGAGTTGACTTTTCTATCAAATGTACTGAAAGCCTGGGAAACATTATGTGGAGATTTCTGAGCCCACCAGAAAGTCCTTTGTAAGTCTGTTCAGCTACTCAAGCTAAGTTCTGCCTACTGATGGATGAACTCTATTCAGAATGAAGTAATACTGCCAAACAAAATGATGTAAATAGAGTAAATATAAATGCGTTTCATATAGACACACAAAGCAGAAATATCCTCCATCCTAGAGGATGGAGAGAACAGCCAAAGTGAGGTTCTCTGTTCTGCAGAAAAACTTAAAACAGATCTGTGTGTTCTCAGGACCAGGAGAAAGCAGACCTGCTGAGGAGAGCCACGCAGGCCCACAGGGAATACACAGACATGGTGAGTGTCCTCTGTGTAGACAGGCTAGGGAGTTTACCCAGCAAATGACAGTTCTGAGGAAAGACAAGACCCAGATATCTTTTGCTCCTGACACAGCAGTATGGCCATTAGTGTTGCAAAGGTCTGACTCAGTGCTCTGTGGCCACAGACTGAATCCTCACTAGCTGGTGTGTTAAGTGTCCTTTGTGACTGGCCTAAAGGAGAGAATCAAATATTACAATAGCTTCATTTCTTACCATCATTGCTGATAAACACCGAAGTTGCACAAGGAGCCCTTAAACCAGAGGGAGTCCATGGGCAGGAACTGTTAAGATTGCTTCCACTGGCGTGTTTAATTTCACAGTCCTTACAAACACGACTATAGGTCTTAAAGGCAAGATCTAGTTTCCTTCTAATTTTAACCATTTAGAGACTTTAGAAGTGTTCTTTTCTTTAACCCAAAGCAATAGTTTTGCTCACTTGCTGTTGGCCTGGCTTTAATCTGTCCATCCTTGCTTTCCTCCAGGCCATTCGGGGCAATGCCATTGACCGGCATCTCTTGGGGCTGAAGCTGCAGGCAATAGAGGACCTGGTGAGCATGCCTGAGCTCTTCATGGACACAGCCTATGCTGTTGCAATGCACTTCAATCTCTCAACCAGCCAGGTACAACTCACCTCAGCCAGAACTCTCTGTCTGTTTTCATGCCTTCCTTCTCCGTGTTTCTCTTCAGTGCCTTTCTGTTAGAAACTCATCTACATTGGGTCAGAAATTTCTAAGCTGGCTGCCAATATCATAAAGCTATAGATCTCATCTTACACCTGCCACAGTCCCTCACAGACATGTAAAACACTAACATAACCAAAGCCAGGATCACCAAGAATGTTTGGTGTCTAAATCCAAGTGAGATCAATGAAGTCAGCAGCCAGAAGAGCTCTGCTTCTTACTGAATAATTCTACCTGTGACTTACTACAAGCTTACCCTGGGGGAAGCAGTCCTGTGCAAATGCAGTGGAAAACACATTGCTGCTAAATGGTAGGATCCAGCACATGTATAGTGGGAGGTGAGGATGACCAAAGGCTCTTCTAGAGCAGTTTGATGAGCATCCTGTTTGTTGACAGAGCTGTTTGCATTTGATGGTTTCATTTCTCTCTGACTGGTCAGAAGGTTTTAATCACATTGTCTCCACAGGTCCCAGCCAAGACAGATTGTGTGATGTGTTTTGGTCCCGTGGTTCCAGATGGCTATGGAGTCTGTTATAACCCCATGGAGGAACACATCAACTTTGCAATTTCAGCCTTCAATAGCTGTGCTGACACAAACGCAGCCCGCATGGCACATTATCTTGAGAAAGCACTGCTAGACATGAGGATCTTGCTCCAGGCTGCTCCCAAATCCAAACTCTAAGAGGGAAACCCTCCAGTTAAATGGGCTATCCCTGATGCACTGAAGCTCCCAGTTCCTCACAAAATGATTCAGAGAACAGCTTGCCCTGGAACCTAAGAAGACATCTACCATTTTCAGCAAGATGTTACAGAGTAGTCACTCACAGATACCAGAGTGTAGTGAGAGGAAACACTGTCTCAAACCGAAGTAGAATTGACAGGGCCTCTCCCCTCAATGCAAAGTGCACCTTCCTGTCCTCAAAGAGGACTCAAATATGATCTTTATGAAAATTACTGTAAGGGAATACTGAAAGCACAGTCCTTACCAGTATTTAAATCCATTTGGTGAGGAAGGTAGTTCTTGTCCAGGAAAAGCAGGGAATATTTATTGTGTGATAGAACTACTGTAAGACCAAGTATTTTCCTGGTTTCATCTTCTGAAGAGCATCTTCCAGTCTTGACTGAAGATTTTTCTACTGCTCCAGCAAAACTTCATCATTCAACTTCAGCAAAGGAGAAGGAAGTTAAGCCAGAGCAGATCCATTCTCATTATGAGTACACTGCACTACTTATCCCAGGCACTCTAACCAGTACAGGCTTTACAGGAATGTTCCCTTCCCCTTGTTCAGGATGCTGGGATCTCCTTCCTCTTACAATGACCCTCTTAACAACAGAGCATGACTCGATACAAACTAAGGTGACTTTTACTGTTTCAGGTTATTTTTGTTGTTCTTCTTCTCTAGGCTTTTTGTTAAGCTTCCTGCAATGGTCCTACCATTGATCTTCCTGCTCATCTTAAAGCTTTTTCCCCATAAAACTTCTATAGAACTCTCCTCATGTAAGTTTTGCCAGCTTTGGCTTTATGTACCTTCACATCTGCAGAGATGAGAAGGGATTTCCTATCCATTTAGCAGGACACTTAATCCATTGTACCTTTCTTTAGAGCTGAGGATCAGAAAAAGATGCTGACTGTTTACAAATAAGCCCTGTGCCTGATGTCCTTCAGGACACACACATGAACCCAGTGTGGTTTTACACCTTGCTTTCAGAAACAGTCTTTTGTGCACAACATTATGCCTGAGCTGTGGACAAAAAAGGATGTTTCTGATCAGGAACTCCAGAACATACTTCCATTCCTGGCCACACAAAGTTGAAATCTGTTAGAGGCCAAAGGAGAAACAGCTGCAAAAACCCTTTTTTCATATCACTCTGCAAGGCAGAAAATCTTGAAAAACAGGAAGAAAGCAGGGCACACATGGACCTTGTAGGTTTTTTTTCTGCACTGTGACAGCCACTGTTCCTGCAGTAACAGCACAGTACCTTTTCTGCCACTCTGGAGAGTTACTTCTTACTGAAATATTGCTCGAATTTCTTCCATCTTTATGCTGTGAGAGAATGATCTCAGATGATATTGTTTTTATGTTCAGTTGACAAACTTGAGACAGTAAAAGATTTTATGTAAACATTAACATACAATGGTAGCATAGGAACTACTTCCAACCAAGCTGTCTGAACCCAAGCTCCTGACTACACTTTTATTTAGTTAAAACTGCATGGTAATAAAGAATTCTAGTGCTATTTCTGCAGTAGGAATTCTGTATTTAAATTGCACACCCTTCAAGATGTGTCTGCTGGGATGTCACCATAAACAAGAAGCATTAAAGTGTGATGGCCTGTTTTGTTAACAAGGAAATAATTGCAAGGGACATGATCAAAGTGCCTTGATGAACATACATGAAGAAATTTGCACTATAGCTTTTTAAAGTAAAAGAAGGAAAAATAATTCTAATTTGCTTCTCAAAAGATCCAAGCCAATGCTTTGGCATTTTTTTCCTGAAAGGATGTTATTTCAAAGCATCTATCTTATACCTAATAGTAAACCTTAAAAGAGGAAAATTTAATTGAAACTCACCTGCACAGCCAGTGATTGTATTGAACTTGATTGAACTGCCACTTTCACATCATCTACATGGATTTAGTTGATCTTTTAGAGGAATCCTGAATGGAGTGAGACAGCCTAAAAACATGAATAGGAGCACTACAGACCTGCAAGGAAAAAGCCCTGCTGTGATGACTTCTCTGTATCAATTAGACAGAAAACTGAAAGAGGATACTCAGTATTATCAAACTCTAAGTGGTTGTGTTAATACTACCGACAAGAACAAACCTTACTGGAATAACATTTGGATTTATGGAGCCTTTTACATGGAAAAAAAAATATTCATTTTGCCAAAGTAATCTTCCCCCCATATTGAATCAGCCTCTGTTGCCAGGGGATGAATTATTTTTCCATGTCTGCAATGCCTTCAAGCACAAGTAGTGCCACTGAAGTATTTGAAACTGGCCCTTTTCCACTTCTGTCTCAAAGGGGAAGGCTCTCAAAGCAAAGTGCCTATTAAAGATTAAGCATAAGCATGTGCTGCTGAAGACTGTACCTCAGAAGATGGGATTGATCTATTCTGGACCTAAATCTGGATATGCCAGTAGCTTCAGCAGAGTACAGCTGCAGGGAGCAGACTGAAAGAGATACAAGATTCATAAACCACCGAATGCATCCTTAGTGATACACAGAGCTGAAATTCAGATGAATGAGGCTGATTTTTAAACTGCTTGAAAGGTCACTTAAATTATTACAAGTTTTTTCCTTTAAAGTCTTTTCTTATGGTACAAGTTCTAAAATGTGATGTCCTTCTGGTTTGTATCTTCTAGATTTTTTCAGTGTTGACTTACTGAATACTGTTCTCCCTGTTTCTGATTGTTTTGTCAAGAGATGTCCATTGTCTTAAAGGCACATTAAGTAGAAGAAGCTAAAGCTCTGGAAAAACAACTGATTTGGAACAAATTATTTCAGGAATTCATAGACTGAAAATATTCAGAAAATGCTTGGGGTATGAGTGCAATTTTTGACACAGCCTGGTAGTGTTGCATGGTTAGCTGTGTTAAATACTGTTGGGATCCATATCATGCAAAGTTTGAAAACGTTTGTTGAATAAACTGGGACACAATAAACAGATAAATGCTACAAAAAGGCTTAAATCTTCTTAAACACTGCAGAAGTTACATAACTGCCCTTAATGGGACAATGCTTGTGTGGGGATAGCAAGAACAGTGAACCACAGCATTCTGTCACCTTCCTTTTATTTGTCATATCTCCATCCAGCCCCCCTGAGTACAGGGGAGGAAGACAAAGCATCTGCTTGCAAAGCCACATATTCCAAAGAAAATATTCAATTTCAGAAAACTAGTGGCAGGAGACTTCATACAAGTGTAGGATAATAAGGCAGAGCTCAAATATTTTTCCTGCACAGCACCATTTAGTTAAGAAAATCCATGGAATCACTAAGGAATTTCTACTGTATATCAAGTATTGCAAAGATTTCTGAAAAGGTACAGCAAAAGTAGGCAGACGATGCAGATTACAAACAAATCAGAGAGAACAGAGGAGAGTTTATTACAGTGTCTTGAAGAGCTCTTCTTCCTCTCCCTCACTCGTAAGAATTACTGTAGGAAGCTTGGGTTTGAAGGCAACATGAAGTGGAACAGATTTTTACACTGCACTGCTCTCCATGAGGAGATTAACTCTCTCCCCTGTGCTCACTAGGTGTTTCCATATTTATTTTTTCCAGCAATCTGTCATAAGAGCTTGAGAGGCTGGGGAAGTGCTAAGCCACTTCTGAAACAATCCATTCCTTCAGCAGCCTTGGAGAAGAGAGGTGTGATCTCTGTTCTGGCTTTATAAGTTCACTTACAAGAGATATAAAGAGAAAATGAATGGTTTTGCAAGACATAAGTACCAGTTTTCCAACTGAAACACATGGTATCACCATGTCACAGGACCTGTCTAATGTCCTTTCTCATCCCAACAGAGCTGGTCTACGGCAGATCAGATGTCCTTGTGAAAGCTGCAAGATGCATCTTTATTATGATGCACCTTCAAAGCAGAAGTGCTTGGGTCCTTCAGATGTTACAGGATTGCTTATATTATGCAAGTACTAAACAGTTCTTAAAAAATGTATATATATTTGCTGTCCCAGCTGAAAACAGTTAATTTACTACCCATAGCTATTTAAACACAGAAATTTAAACAGCCTTCATTCCTGACCTCCTGGATCAGGATCACTTTCTGCAGTTAACACTCGGTGTCCAACAGCAGCTCCCACTCCACACAAACACACAAACTCCTATAGCAACAGGCACAGATGAAAACTTGAAAAAAAAAAACCAACCAGGATGAACAGAAAAAAAAAATCTCACTTCAAGCAGCTTTATAATGTAGGAGTCTGATTAAAGTGGAGATAGTAAAACAGGCAGCAAGACTGAGATGTGACAGTCATTTTACCTCTGCTCATGACTGCATCGAAGGCACACCGATGACCTTTGAGCCAGTTCAGAAGCTGTCCTTTATCTGTGAAAGTTCAAGTCAATTGTGCTTTGAATAAATAGTTCTCTGTACTTACACCTGAACTGCTGCATTATATACTAGAAATACAAAAAGTGTCCATGCACAGCCCTGAAGCACTTTGAGTATAGCCCTTGCCAGGTCAACTCATGGGTCACAGAGGTCATAGGCATCACCAGCACATAGAGATGGCAGGCACAGTCCCACAGAGACACAGCATCCAGAGCGCCACTGGCCAGACGGAGAATTGGAATGGAAGAAGGATGGAAAGCAAAACTTGCTTGTAGGAGTTCAGCATTCAAGGTTACAGCTGCAGAACCCCAACCAAGCTACTGTGATAACTGGCAGGAGCCTTTGCTAGGACAAGTTCCCTACTTGGAGTTCATGGATGGAGTCTAAGAGGACTCTTCAAGGAATAATTCAGAGAGCAGCTGAGCTAGTTATTAGTAATTTGCCTTGTTCATTTGTGGTTGTCGCTGTGTTCCTTCTTAAAAATTCCTCCCTACTTTAACAGAAACAAAAAATTTAAAAATCCAGTGCTTAAGACAGAGACCAGCAACTGAATTTTGTAAGGCTTTGGGCTGACTCTTACTGGAGCACAGCACTGCTTATAACCAATGGGCTTCCCAGTGCCCTCGGCACACTCAGTACAACAAAAGCTGTAAAGATCACAGCAACCCTGAGATAATAAAAGTCTAAAGGAAGAGATAGAATAAATGTGAGATATATATGATAATCTTGCCACCTAGGAGATTCTGAAAAGGACACTCTTGCTTATTACACAACAGGAGCAGCAGTGGGAAAAAAATGAGAGTCAGTATATTTGTGTTTTTCCTTTGTTTTACACACACACTCCCCCTTAAGTGGTATCTGTGCAGGCTTCCCTGCAGAATTGTCACTAGTGTTAAAAATCAGATCTTTATAGTCTGTCTTTCTGTCTGTACAAAGTACAGTTGGAACTGATTTTGATCTCCCAAACTGACTGCAGACAGGAAAGTCTTCCTCTCCCTTCTGTCACCCCTCCTAGATTCCCTCCCTCCTAAGAAGCATGTAAGAATTAAAAGCCCTAATTAAACATGACCAACTTGAGATTAGTTTTGTCATCTTCTTCCAAAAAAAGAAAAGCCCGAACAATAAAAAAAAAGAAAAAAAGGAAAAACACACAATCAACACCTCACCCACCCCATAAACAATAGTTCCATTTAAAAAAATAAATAAATAGTGTGTATATTTCATGCTGAAAAAAAAAAGTCACAGAAAGGATTCATTTTTTGGTTTTCCCTCCCCCGAACACGACACCAGGCATTTTCTCCCCCCTCCCCTGACGTAGACACGATGGTACATCCAACCATGTGCATCTGTGTTCAAAATGAGTTTCTACTCCTGCACGGTCCCACATGCATCAGGGAGCATCCAGCTTAGCTGCTAAAGCAGAGCAAAGGCTTTCAGGTTTTGGGTATGGTCCCTGCCTGTTCCTTTGGTCCGTCTGTTAAAAGGCTCCTTGCTGCTCCCAGGTCTCTGCTCTTGTCTGTCTCCATTAAAACACGCCCTGGTCCCCACGTTCCCGGTCACTGGAGCTTCGTACCCAGCTTGCGCTGTCTGTTCCTGCAAGGCAACACAGGCACAGGTCACACAGGGGGCCCCAACCCCATCCCAGGGGGCTGCAACAAACCAGAAGGAAATACAGGAGGATTAAAGTACACCACTGCTTAGTTCCATACAAAACCAAAGTGCCCCTGCCATACCTGCCAGGCAGATCAGCCCTTCCCACTCTCCACACTCCCAGAATATCCACCCCATCTTCAGTGTACACAAGCTCACATGTGGATGCAATAGAAAAAACTGCTTGCAAAAACCATGAGCCAGGGAGATGAAATGCTACTTTAATGAGATTAAGTTCTTGAATCACACCCTCTCCAGACTCACCTTTCAGATGCAGTTGTTAACCCACAACTTGATATTTCTTTACTTCGAGCTATTCTACCCACAGCAGCCAAAAATTACCAGCTACGTATCAGAAAATGAATTAATAACTGCATCTGAAAGGTCAGAGCAGTAACAGCTCCTCCACTCCCAACAGAACTTACCTTGCTTCTGCTCTCGTGACTGTGTATTCAAACCACAGGATGTTAGGAATGAGGCTGGTATCTCGGATTAAAAAGAATTCTGAAATTGGCCTGAAAAAGGACAATGTGGTGGAAAGGGGGAAAAAATTACTTTCTCCACTGCAATTCTGATTTTTAAAAAAAGCAGAAAACCTGCTCTAGTTAACAATACTATTCTATCACTTCAGCCTGTGAAAAGGATTCTTTGTTACATTTAATAAAATTTTTTTTTTTCTTTCCTTATACAGTATTTCCAGACTATATTACATGTAAATAGCTCTGCAATTTGACAAGATCATTAGACAGTCATTAAGAAAGGTCTGCTGTTCATCTTGCAAAGCTCCTTCATCATGCTGCCACACCTCACAGCTTTAGTAGGGCTTTACAAAATGTAGCAATTGATTGAATTCCCTCTTCCCCACCCTTATCAAGGACACACTATCCTTTGTATATGCGCATGCACAAGAAAACATGGAGGAACAAAGTAGGTTACACAACAGTCAGTATGCAAAACTGGGACAGAGCCCAGGAATTCTCATTTCTAACATCCATAACAAACCTCCACAGAATAAAGAGACTTACCACGCAGCTATCCTCGGGAAGAGGGGAGTTAGGATCTCCTGTGTGAAGGCAAACCAGGCTATGGCCATGATGCTTCCTGCCACACCTCCATATAGGACTTGGCTCCACGTGTGGTAAAGCAAATAAACCCTGCAGGGGAAGAGAAGAGTCACCAGAGAGGCTTTAAAACAAAAGGAGCCAAGACTCAGGAGCTGAGGTGTCACTGGACCTACAGACATGGGTGCAAGTTATCCTCCAGATGTTAAAAGTGGGTATCTTTTTTCAGTAAAAAGCTGGCAAAAATAGTGGGGGGAAAAGGGAAAAATCTTCCCTGCTACAGCAGTTTCAGCTTTGAGCACTTCTAGTTTAAGCTTAACTTAATAACTCCTCCACATTCTTCTTCATCCATCTTTGGATCAGCTGAAGAACTAATACTGTTAGCTCCCATAAGAGACTTTTCCAAAGGCAGTAACAGGACAAGACCCCTCCAGGCCACCAAAGCTAGGGCTTAAAGGCTTTTAAGAATATGGACAGCATTTTTTTTGTGATTTTGCTGCTCTCCAATGTGACAGGCACAGAGGCTGCATGACCAATGTGCTCACTGTGACTGCAGACACTCAGAGCTGCACTGTTGGCCTGTTATATGTGTGCACAAGCTACATTCAAAATTCTTTTTGCCCATATATAATTATGATCATCTTATCTGACCTTCTGTCTAACACAGGCCACTTAATTTCCTCTAATTTTGTTTTAATTAGACCATATACCTCTGACAAATGTTCTGCCAGGATTTTAAAATAATTGCTAATAAGTAATCAGCTGTAGTGTACAGTCTACTGTGCCAACAGGTAATTACTATCCTGTGGAAAATGTGACCCTATTTCTAGCTTGAATCTGTCTGTTTTTCCAAACACTGGAGCTCACTTTACATTTAATTGATTAAAGAGAAAAAAAAATCACAATCACAGTTCCATTTTCTTTGTCCATCTTAATACAACTAAATCTTGCAAGCCAACATCTATAAATGTTTTGATTAACTAATGCTCAAGCAAAACAATAGGACTGATCAACTGTAGCAATCCACACACTGCAGATGCTGGTGTGCCAAGGCATGGGGCAATGCTTCCACACTTAGTGCTGGAAAGAGGGCGAGGCAGCAAGGCTGGATGGAGCATGGAACTGGAGCTCATGGGGAACTGGCACAAGCTCAGCTGATTTGGGGTTTTGTAAATGCTTCTGTGAAGCACCACACACGTAGCACCTTTGTTTATTGGGTCTCATGGCAACACTTCTACAAAGCTCTGACTCGTAGGGCGCAGTGGAGAATTAGGTGGGAAAGGCTGGATAAGGAATGCCAGGGCTGCTGGCTGGGACAGGCCACGAGGCTGTATGAGAGCAGAAGGCAAACAAATGCTCCATACCTACTATATGAGACTAGCAAAGCCACTGTGACGAGGCAGATGGACAGCACATGTCGCCATAGTAAATCCAGAAACCTCGCATTGTTTGTTTGGTGCATTCTGAAAGAGATGGAGAGCCATTAGCACAGGGCAGGGAGCTGAGCAGCCCTGACCTCCCTCCCTCTGAAACCCTAGGAAAGCTTTACTCCACTGGGGCCATGGGCCGCTCAGTACCAGCCCAGCAGCAATCTGTCCCACTGGCAGTAGTTAAAAAGCAGCTAAGAAGCCACGTGTGTTTCTCTCCAACTGTGAGCAGGGGTTGCTGGGATGGAAGGCAGGATGCTCACACTGATGTGGGAGGCACGTGCTGAGCATATGCAACAGGGAGCCAAGACAGAGTCCCTCCATCACCCACAGAGCCAGGAGGAGCTGTGAGTTTTGTTTTCCTCCATACAGAGCCACAAGACAGAGCCATGCCTCAGCAAGAATTTCATTAAAGCACAGGTAAGCCCAGTACTTGGTAAGGGAAGTCAACTAAAAAGTCATGCAAGTAGACAGCTGGTGTTATCCAAAAGATTGTAGCTAACCCCACTGACACTGAGACACAATGAGAAAGCAGTGGGTCATTTCTCCTATCCCTCACCTCTTCCCTCACACTGAGGCACCAGCACAGCTTAGAAAAAGAAAAGTGGGAGACCTTTTCCCTGATGGGTAAAAGGAAGCCTGTTCAAATCCTTCCATTTTCAGCTATGGTAACTCCAGCTCTACATTCAGACTGAGACAGACATGCTCCAATCCCATATGAGCCCCAACAAATTGTGCAGTCCTCCAGACTTAATTCCATTATCCCACTCAAGTGGTACCCAGCAAGGGAGCCACCCATTTCAGGTGTTTCAACATACTAACAGCCAAAACCTGACCTGGAATTTTTACCTTAAATAAAGGAACAGAAAGGAATAGACAGAGAAAAACCACATGAATTGGGAGTGGCTTGATGGCATCCCATATTTTGTGGTCACTGTTGAATGGGCTTCTGGAAGAGAAGAAAAAAGAGAATGGTCAAGGTATGTTCAGCAGCTGGAACACTCCAGGTATGAAACCAGACCATGCTGCTGGAGCATGCAAAAAGTTCACAGGACATGTCCCTGCTCAGACAGCTCTGTCAGCCTTTTCACACCCAAACATCCACAGCCAACGTGAGGCAAAAGGGGAAAAACCCTCTAATCCCGCCCCCAGTCAGCATTCTACCCAAAACTCCCCTGACACCAGCACACTCATGGTCCATACTCTACCTTCACATGGCCGAGGCTCCCGGATTACATTTTTTATTAACCAGTTCACTCCCTCGTTGAACACCAGCCCTCCCAAGAAAGAGATCTGTGAAGGCAAGACAGCTGTGTCATCCCTTCTAAGAGATCCTTCTACTTACCTGGCTCTCTCTGTTGACAAAACCCCAAACATTATGTTCCTAATTTTCTTTTTTGACTACTAGAGTTAAAACCAATGGCTTCCAAATTCTATACCTGAGGAAGAAAAACATTTATTTTCAGCCTACTTTCTATGTGGCAACACATTGTGTATATGCAGCTTTTCAGCAACTGATACACAGAAGGACAAAAATGACACCATGGGGCACTTCTGAGAGCATCCTGCACCAGCAAGTGCAGAAAGTGACCTTTTTAATTGGGCAGGTTTTTGGGAACTGGCTTTTTCTGCCGACCAACAGGGGGAGTGCAGACACTGTTATTTTGGTAAATAGTTTAAAACAAAGGTAACATTTTAGGCTTTTTGGCTTTTCCCTCTATGAAAATTTTCATCTTGAAGCTGCTGTCTTCAGTCTAAGGTGAATTCATATTCTGAGCAAAGCCAGACGTGGTAGCATTTATTTTTACTCTTCACAGTTCATATACCTCCCCTAATTAATCCTGATGCTGTGATCAAATTCCCAACTGGTGATGACACTCTGCCTCCTTAGCACTCACTCCATTCCACATGATGAATCAATATTTCACTCACAATCTGAGCCACAGATCAGGCTGCTGCAATTCAGCCAGTGTCTCTCTCCAGCCCAGTGGTGACTTCCCTCCCACACGAAGAACTGAGAATCAACCTGAACACTTGTCCTGTTACCAACACCAAACAAATCTCTGTATTGAGAAACCTATACATTTCTGCAATCGTTACTCTGGCTTCTTCTCTCTTTTGGGTCAACACAAAACCTTTGAGTTTCCAAAACTGAACAGCTGCCTTCCCTAGTTAACAGTCCTATTCCCAGGTCCCTTGGGCCACTGGCTCCCATGACACTGTGGCCCTATATTCAAAATGTGCTGTCAAAATCCTTTCAGTGGCCCCTGTTTTACATGTTTCCTGAGGACAAATGTTACATGAAGTTTCTAAGTCCTAGAGGGAGCTTACCCATGATTTCCAACTACCTGGCCAAGCAGAAGAAGGCATTGTAAGAATTTGGATTGAAACAAGTCTCTTCTGTCCCTGGTATTCAACTCACACTTGAAAAGCAGCCCTTAAAGACAGATCCATTCCCTTGGAAAGCTTTAGGTTATATTTTTATCCCCTCTTCTACCTCAGCAGTTCAAAGAAAGTGCATCCCCCTGAGTTACACCATTTCCTGCATATGCTGCCCAGTGCTATGATTCTACTGGTTCTTGGGAGTGCTTCCACTCTGCAACAGCATTCTGTACTTCCTCAGACATCTCCCTCGATGGTTCTGGACAGATCATGTCCAAAACACACCAGAGTAACAAAGAAGTCAGAAAAGGCTGAGCAGCCTTTTAACCTGGTCCAGGTGCTAAGTGTCTCCTGCTGTTCCCTGACAGGAAGATGGCTTTCCTCAGCTTGCTCCTTATAGAGAGAAAAAGAAGTGTGAATACAGGAGCCCCAGGTGACAAAGGAAAATACTTTTGTCATAAGGAGAGGCTGGGAAGGGAGAGAAGGACTCACCGTGTGAAGCTCTCTCTTGAATATGATGAGTGTTACAAAGCCAACAATAATGAATATTGGACCAAGACTCAAATAAGCTAAAAGCTGGCCAGAGAAATCACCTGGGGAAACAAACAAGAGAAACAAATCAGTGTGAACTTCACAGGTACTTGCCTGCCACCACAACACGGGTCGATCAGAGCCCTGCATCACAGAGCAGAGGGGCAAACTCAGCAGTGCAGCAAGTCTCTGTGTTCCAGAATGACAGAGGAGCAGAGGCAAGGAGACAGCAGTGCTTCCATGCAGGCTCAAAATCAGGGATGAAAGGAGTCTGTAATCATTCAGCAGAGATTACTGCCACCCAATGTACAACAATAACCATGGGTGTGGGCCCAGAGCCACTTCAATCCAACATGAGCACAGGCTGCTGCAAAAGAGGCAGCATCTTCCCCTCATTCCTATTTCTTCTCTGTGCCAGCAAACTGTCTCCAAACAAATCCTTTCCCACTCCCTCACTAATATGGGTTAGTTTTCAGCTGGATCAGCTTCCTAATCTGTCTCACCATGTGTCTGCACAAACACTAGCATTAGCAAAATGGGAAGGAAATAAATAGCTAAACATAGCAGGAGATATCAGGGAAATAAAGGAGACTGTCTTTTTAACCAGTAGCCCACTTGTACCACACAGAAGGGGATTTGGTCTTCCAACCCAAATAATTAACAGTCTAGTTATCCTCCAGGAAGAATCAGGGAGCAGCAATGGGACCTCACAGAGGTCATAAGGTCCCTCAAAACCTTTATTCTGAGCTACAACAGGCACAGAAGTGGGCAGCAACAGTAAGGAGCAGCTGTGCATTTTGATCCAAGTTTCTCTTGCCTCTCCTCCCCAAAAAGGGATGCATACAGAAGAATTTGGAGAAAAGATGTCAGCACAAATTCTGAGGAAACAAAAAATTATCACAGCAATTTTGCTTCAAGATCAGCAATTTGTGTCAGAAAAGCGAGAATTGACTGCCAGAGAATCTTTAAATACAGAAGTCACCATAAACTCGCAGCATGAACCCAGCAATAGAAGGGATGGGTACTCTGTGTATTGGTTCTCACAGACCAGATCCTCTCCATCCCATCAATGAACACAAAAGGCTCAGCACCCCCATAAATTTGTTGTCCTTCCCACCCCTCAAAAGGAAACAGGATGCCTCTGCCAGGCTGAGCATTGGACTCATTCCTAAATCAATTCCACTGAAGACACTGAGTCTCCCCAGCCCCACATTTCAAAGCAGCACTTAGCCAAAAGGACTTTAACCCCGGCCTCTGAGTGCTGGAACTGATAAAAAAAGAAGTTACTGCCCCTTTACAACAAAGTTCACACTGCTGATGTTATTGCCACATAGTTGTGGTTATGCCAGGTATAGTGCATGGAAGCCTCCAGAATTCCAAACTCTGGGTTAAATCTGGGAACCAGCAGCAAGGATTATTAGCAGGAGTTAGGTGAAAGGAGGAAGATTTTGAGGATAAAACCCCCAAGTACACTGAATTTCCACTGAAGTGAGGTCCTACTTCAGGTTTCATCTGAAAAGCATTAGAAAACGCTGAATTTGAAACTGTTCTTGCTCCATATGGCAGGTTTGTCTTGCATCAGGTGTGTTCCAAATGCTCCCAAAGCAATGGATTATGGTAACACAAAGGGGACATAAGTGACAGCACCAGTTACCTGGCAATAGAGAATCAAGCCCCTTATGATTTTACATAAATCACAAACTCTCAGCAAAATGAGTTCTGTTATCAGTGATGAGGGAATTCATGAGAAGCCACCTTGTCAAGAGACAATTAAACTACCCTGAAAGCCTTAGGAGTACTTTCCAATAGTCTCAATTTCAGCATCACCAAATAAAGAGAGCTCATCATCAAGAGATCACCATGTCTCTGATCACTCACTGTTAATCCACGGTACATAAAGGCTTAGCACTTCCACACTAAAAGCTGTAATTTTGTCAAGTAGAAACCAAGCCAGATTATTTATCTTCTCAGGGGGTTCTATTTCTTGTGCAGATGGTGGAAAGATACTTAAGCAAGTAGTCCTTTAATTTAAATAGGATCAGCAGCAGCAAACTCAAAATCCTCTGTTATGTTACATGATAACATTCCAAATAAATCAAATCATCCAGACTTCACAGGCACAAAAACCACACCTGAGAGGGGAACCATCACTCCCAGATGTGCCTACAGGCACCAAGTCCTTTACTCAACACAAAAGCTCCTCAAGTATTTCAGCAGTCCATTTAAAACAGAGCAGATAACACTAATAATACTTCATGTTCCCGTGGCTAATGGCAATTAAACAGTGACATTCTGAAGCCACTTTTTCTACAAAGGAGGCAAATAAACAGCTGGGCACTAACTGAAGGCAGCACTGCAGCTACCCCAGGAACACACGAATGCCATCACAAACTCAGCAGCTCAAGGCAGAGCTCCAGTGACTAAACCAGCTCCAAAAGGACTGGAAATCCCCAGCGGAGAAGGCAAAGTGAGCTCTGAGAGAGAGGCCAGAGCTGCTCAGCACGCAGCGCTCCAGGGGCCTTGGAGCGTGATTACTTCTGTCACTCCTGTCTCCTCTCACGCTCCAGTGCGCTGTGAGACTTATTCCCAGGGAAAGGAGACGTGCAGGAGAGCCACAGCTTGAAGTCCAGTCAGATCTAGCAAGCAGCACCCCTGCCTTTTTTTATAAAAATTAGTATTTCTTTAATTTAGTGAACTTGGGAATTTTAAAGCAGTTCTTCCATCCAGCAGAAGAGAGAAAATCTCTGTAAAAATGCAAAAGGAGAATCTACTTAATATATATTTGGTTTAATTTAGTTTTAAATTCTGCTTTTTTAAAGTCCAGCTTTCCCTGGACATTATTTGGACCTCAAAAAGCAAAAATATTTTCATTATTTCAAATATTGTCATTTTTGGGCAGCCAAGAGATAAGTACGTGCAGCACTATACATAGCTCAGACACACGCTACTTTTTTCAGCCTTCATTCAGCATCTACTTCTGCTCCAATTCAACACTTTACCCAGCATCATGTCAGTGGAAATAGCTGAGCTTCACCACATCTACTCAACCTGTATAGGATGTAAAATTGTGAATCAACAGCCCCCAACCACATCCTACCACAAGACTGAGCTTTGCCACCACCACTTCCTATTGAAGGATCTATTTGTGGCACTGCCACTGGTTGTGTGTTCTTGGCTAAGTGAATATGTGCAAGTTGCACAGACAACATGCAGTGTATGTGTGCCATGGGCATTTACATCACTAAATATTCATGATATAAAAGAGTTATTTCTTCTGCTCGTGCATATCCCCATAACATGAGCTGTGGGACAGCAAAAATATCTGCAGGAGGCTTTGAATTATGGCATAAAGGCAGGAATCAGACATAACCTCTGCAGGGAGACTAAACATAAACCTTGCACTAAAGCAGCCAAACAAGAGTAGGATCTGCTTCTTCCGAGATACTGCTTAGCTATGGAATGAGCCCTGACTTGTGAGCTCCCACCCCACACAGAATCACAGGAGGGTTATCAGAACAAACATTCCTAAAGGAGCTGCACGTGCAGATTAAACAGCAACAAGAACTGCAGAGCCAAAGCACAGACACAGCACCAGCACCTTTGAACCTCTTCACCCACTGACTGATTCTGCACACCTGCCCCTCCAACTCCACCTGGCTGTAGGAAACATCCTGGAGAAACTGGGAAAATTGGAATACTTTGTCATTCTGCAGAGAAAAGGTTTGGCACACCAGGTTTCTCTCCTTAAAGAATTTGTCCAGTGTGAGGAGGTGCAGAAGTCCCAGAGCTCTAAGAATCCCAGCTGCACTGAAGAGAGGAAGTTTTCTTTCTTTTCTCCAAATAATAATAAAAAACCCAAACAAACCAGGAACTCAATGTTTCTCCAGTGAAACTCACCCTACAGGCAGGAAGTCCCTGAAGATGAGTTTTAAGTCTGCAGCACAAAGTCATCCCATGCAAAGCAATGCATACGGGAAAAAACAACCCTAATTATACCCATGACATGACAGGATTTAGTTCAGTTGTTATCAAACAGAAACCCTCAGACTCTGTGTGTGCCAACACCTTCAGAGTAGTATCCAGTGCTCTGCAGCAGTCAAAAAGGCAAGAACATTTTAAAGAGCACAACAGAAGTTACTGTTACAGCACTACAAAAATTTATTATGCAATTCTGGTGTCACCAGCTAAAAAGGGAGAGTACACACAGAAAAGGCAAATAGAATGGGGACAAAGATAAGTATGCAACAGCAGCCATCCAGAAAACATCAAATAAATCATATTTTCAGCTGTAAAAGGAAAACAGATGATACAACAGTTCTATAAAGTCATGAATTATATGGAGAAATTGACAGCAAACAATTGCTGCCTCTCACTGCACATGAGTGTTTGATGAAATTACTGAGCAATGGACTTAAAAACAAAAAAGAAACAACCACATTAAGCTATAAAGCTCAGTGCCAAAGATACCTTGAGCTCCAAAGCGGAAATGGATTCAAAGAACAATTAGGGGTACAGCTTTTATACATCCATCAAAGGACTTAACAGTCCTGATGCAATCACCAGCTCATTACTGGAAGGACATAGGGAAGAAGGATTATTCCTGCCTACCTGCCAACAACCTGACACTATGCCAGATCATTCCTTGGTCTCACCAAAGCAGAGCTGGTAATATAAAATGCTCCAGGATCAAAAAATTCTGAAAGCAGCATCAGGACGATATTTTTACAGGCTGTCCTCTGCAGCAGCATGCTTTAGCACACCCATGGCAGCACTGCCATGGCTGATTTTTTTTTCTCCCTATGTTTAATCCTAACATTCCCTATGGGTAGTATTTCAGCCAGATCCCCAAGATTCCATTCCTCAGATCAGTCTGCAGCTGATTACCACAGTATCCATTTGCTGTTTCTCATTTATTCTGCTGAAAGTGGACATCACAGAAAGCCCTGGAGAGCTGTGCAGCCACATAAGCAACTAAGGATGGATCTGATGTATCACTATTGACAAGGAAACATTAGATTAGAACAGGGAGCACCTTTCTGGAGACACCTCTCCCCTTCACAATTAGAAGCAGAAGCCCAAATCCAGGCTTCATCTGTGAGGCAGAAATCAGCAGTGACAACTTTTTACCCAGTCCCAGGGAGCAGGACTGTCACCTATGGCCAGTGAAAGCTGGGATTCTGCACTGTAAATCTTCAGAGACATGAGATTTTCAGAGGTGGTTGCCACAGAGGCTCAGAGCCTCTGGGATCAGCCAAGAGCTGAAGCTGTTTGCCACAGAGCAGTGCATGACATGCCAAGACAGCTTAATAATTGATGTTGGTAAAAGCAGGATCTATTTCTCATTCCAACCCCTCTCAGCAGCACAAGGCTACATTAACTCCACTGTGCTGAGCATGCTGCCAACATCACTCCTTTATAAATATACATTATCTAGACTCTTTGTGGACCTGGGCTTTAGATGTGCCTAGGCTGAATGTAAACAGCTATCTAAATAAAGTTAAGAGCACTTTCCCCAAATCCAGGTAAAAGCATCAGACCTACCCTTTACTGTAAGTCATTATTTTAGACCAGAATGTTGTCTACCTTGACTTAGTAAAGCCTTTGACACCGCTTTCCACAGCATTTTCTTGGAGAACATCCACAGCCTGGATGTGTGCTCCATTTTCCAGTTCAAAAACCTATTCAGGCCCAGATTAGTGGGGAATGGAGCTAAATTCAGCTGGGGTTGGGCTCAGTTCTGAGGCAGGTTCTGTTTCATATCTTTACTCATGATCTGGACAAGGAGATCAAGTGCACTCTCAGACAGTTTGCTGATGATGACACCAAGTGTCCCTGCGCTGGACACTGCTAAGGCCCCACCTCAAATCCTGTGCCCCTCACAACAAGAATGACATTGAGGGGCTGAAGCATGTCCAGTGAAGGGAACAAAGCTGAGGAAGGGTCTGGAGCACCAGGAGCAGCTGAGGGAGCAGGGGAGGGCTCAGCCTGGAGAAAAAAGGAGGCTTTGGGGGGACCCTGTGGCTCTGCACAACTCCCTGACGGGAAGGGGCAGCCGGGGGGATGGACTCTGCTCCCAGGGAACAGGGACAGAAGAGGAAACAGCCACAAGTTTGTATCAGGGGAGGTCTAACCTGAATATTAGGAAAAGCTGCTTCACAGAAAGTGTTGTCCAGCCCTGGCACAGCTGCCCAGGGCAGTGATGGACTCCTCGTGCCTGGAGGGACTTAAGAGCTGTGTAAATGTGGCACTTGAGGACGTGGTGGTTTAGTGGTGGCCTATGCTGGGCTGGACTCTGTGATCTCAGGGGCTTCTCCAACTTAAATAAATAAACTAACTAACTTTTATACCTCCAGCTGTTTTATTGTTTTAGTCCTTTGTCTCCACTTTATAGGCTTTCACAAATACATGTTTTATCCAAGATAAACACAGTGCCCATCCCCTCCATATACAACTCTGAGCTGGGTGGTGATTTACCCCTCCACACAATCATCTCTTCCCTTTGCCTCTTTAAGAGCTTTCAACGCAGAGAGAAAATATTCAGGTTATGTCACATTGTTCAAGATCTGACAGATAACCCTTGTGCAGCGATTTCCACCACCTTCATTTCCCAAAGCAATCCAACAAATGTAGCACAGGACGCTCTGTGTATACTGCCAGGTTCAGATAAGGAGATAAGATACAAAGATGAATAGATCAGTACTACTGGTAAGATTATTTCCCATCTCTCCCAGACTGACACATTCATATATTTGAGAAGGGGGATGGCAAAGGAGCTTACAGTGTGGAGGAAAACGCAAGACAGAAAAAGGAAATGCCAATATTTCACATAAAGCATCAGAGAAAACCATGAAACAGCCATAAGGGGGAGGGCCAAGAAATAATGTATCTCCTGTGCCAGATATTTTTTCAGTGTTGTCACATTTCAAGTCTCCTAGCTAAATGGGCACTTTCAACCCAGAAGATCCCTAAGCACTTTAAAAGCTTTAAGAATTGCACTACTGAGAGGAGCTTTCATCAGGAACTAAAATCCAGCTATTGAAACATAGAGCAACACTCCAGCACAAGCTGGGGGCTCACTAAAACGAAAGACTGAGAATAGTGTTTAGACAAGTTTTAGATTTTGAGCAAATGATTAATACTATAACCCCTGACATTTCATTTTTCAATTATCTCTTATTACAATAAGCAGCCAAACCCAGCACAGCACAAAGCACCAACAGGGGCTCCAAAGGACCACAGGTACTGACAGGACAGTTTATACATATGCCAGCTGAACACAGACCCACACACACACTGGCACATCAGGAATTCATTCCACCTGGGTCGGGCTGCTGGTGTGCAGGACTTGTGGATGATATCTGTCCCATCTGGAACAGCCCACTCTGCACCCAGACACCTACTGCTTCTCAAAGCTGCCAAGAGCTGAGCCATGAAACATCCTGTACCTCAAGTCCTCAGGGCATCTCCGTGAGTGCTGACTGACCAAAGCGCTCCCAGAAAAGCCACCAGATCCACCTGGGATAGGGACACCCTGCAGCCCCCACTCCCAGCTCAGGCACCAAACGCCCCTGGCAGCCGAGCCCATCCCGGGGACACGGCCACCCTGCCACATCCCCACTCCCTGGGGCGTCACGAGGGCCCCCAGAGTCCGCTGGCAGGCTGAGACACCAACCCAGACGCCAGCACACGGAGCACGGAGGTGACACCGACACCAGCACGCTGCTGGGGCGGCAGCGGGGAGCTGCAGACCATGGGTGGGACCCTCGCCTCGAAGCCGGGGGCACCACACATGGCCAGAGGGCTGCAGAGGCGGCGATGTGGAACGGGCAGGGCGGCAATGGAGGGCCGGGCGGCTCCAGGATCCTCGGGACGGAGCTATTCCCCTCAAGCCCATTCCCGGTCCCCTTCCCCATGCCCCCCGTAGCCCCCCAGCCCGGAGCCCACATGGCGCATGCGCACCGCCGCTCCCGCCGCGGCTCCCAATCTGGCAGAGCGCCTCGCCGCCCCCAACGCGCACGCGCTCCCTGCCGCCTCAGCGCTCCTACTCAATGGCTCACTATTTTGCAACCGCCAGCGCAACCCTCGGCGGCGCCGCAGGGCAGCGGGAAGGGGCCCGCCGCGCCCGGAGGCGCGGTGGAGAGCCCCGGTGGCAGCGAAACGGAGCGTTACCTGCGGGATACTCGACGTGAGTGAGGGAGACCGGCCGCCACGGCGCGGGCAGCGAGCACTCCCCGACTGCGGCCATCTTACCCGGATACCGGGCCGGGCCGCTACGGCCAATCGGGACGCTCTTGAGGGGCGGTGCGGCCAATGGGCGGGGGCGCGGGGAGCGGCGGGCCAATGGCAGCGCGCGGCAGGTGAGGCGCCGGGCAGCCCGGCACCGCCCAATTAAACATCCAGCCCGGGGAGCGCCTCAGCCAATCGGCTGCCGGCACCACGGCCCGGCAGTAGGCGGGCGCAGAGAGCGGCACAGCCAGTCGGAGGAAAGGCGGGCGGCAAAGTGTTTCCTCATTGGCCAGAGGTGCCATGCGGATAGGCCAATCAGCAGCCCGCCCTGGCGCCAGCCCTCAGCCAATTAGCGGCGGCGCTGGCGCTGCGGGCGCGGGTCGCTGAGGCGGGGGCTCGGCGGGAAAATGGCCGGGTTTGGCTTCCCTCAGACCGCGGCCGGAACGGCCATAGCTCCCCTCACACCCCTGCAGCCCGGCGCGACCCGCTCCAGGCTCCCCTCACACCTCGGCAGGAACAGCCCAGCCTTCCCTCACACCCCCCTGAGGACAATACGCGGGTTCCCCCTCTGCTGCCTCCCGGTTTGCCCTCACAACCCGCTGCAGCCGCCCCAGTTGCTGTAAAAAAAAAATTAAAACCAAACACTGAAATACAAAAAAATATAAGGATTTAAATGCGATTCGTTCATTTCAAAAGGGTATTACTAAATCCAGCTCTATTTCACAGCCTCTACATCACTGCCCTACCCCGCGCATATTTCTCTTTGCCCCACACAGGAGTGATTCACTGATAATGTCCAAGCTCCGTTGAAAATGCGTATCTGGATTTTTTTGAAACACTTCGGAAACAAATCTAGCTCCGTAAAGGATGAGCAGCTCCCATGTGGATATGCACACGTGAAAATAAAAGCTTAGAATAAAGTCATTGAATCTCAGAATGGTTTATTTGAGACGGTACCTTAAAGCCCATCTCATTCCATGGGCAGGGACACCTTCCACTGGCCCAGGTTGCTCCAAGCCCCATCCAACCTGGCCTTGGATTCCAGGGATCCAGGGGCAGCCACTGCTTCTCTGGGCACCCTGTGCCAGGGCCTGCCCACCCTCACAGGGAACAATTCCTTCCTAAGTCCTAGGAGAAAATCCCTTAAAGATTCTGCAAAGGCCAGGCAAACACCTGCTGGTCCAGGTGATACCATTTTTTCATCCCCAAATACCTTTAAGTGCTGAAATCACTTTCAAGACCAAGCCAAAAGGAATGTTCCCATATGTGACCCCAGAAATAACTTACCTGGGGAGCCTGAGGAAAAGCAGAACATGGAGCACTATCGCACAGAAAAGCTTTCAGAAGGCAAATTCACCTTCAGACCAAGCAACCAAAGTTAATTCAATATAAAAAAATAAAACTTACAGAAAAATTAATATACAAGAGCCCTGCAAGAAATGATCAACACAGGCACGGGGTTGCCTTTAATTTGTGTCAGGGAAGCACACAGACCAGGATTTCTGGTCTTAATTTTTAAATTAATTATAGTCTTAATTCTTAATTCATAAATTAAGATTTCAAAAAGGGTAAAAAAACCCTTTTCCTGCAGTTGTAATATACCTGCTTCAGTTATGATTATGTCCCATTAATTTCAATGAGCTCTTCATAGCTGACATTCTCCCTGGCATTTCAAAAAGTAAAATAGCATTAATCGTAGTCTTAGCATTTGGAAAGAGAAAATATTTACTGCAGGAGCTCAGTTCATCTCAGAAGACTGCTATGAGGGAGCATGAGTGATTTACTCCTTTCATTATTCAAGTTAAATAACTCTCCTCCTTCCAAGCTATTGAATGTAGAGTTATGCTGGCAGAGTGGATTACATTTGATCTATGTACCATGACAAGTACTGAAAATTGTGGGCTTCATTGCTGTATTCACCCACTCCTTCCTGAACAGGAGAAAAAAGTGTCAATACACGGAGCAGCCTTTGCTCTGTGCCTCAGCACAAGAAAGCACAAAGCTGCTCTGGAGCTGTAATGAGTGTGGAGTCTGACTCCATGGAAACTGAGATAAACTCCTTTTAACTCTCTCAACTAATGATCAGGGTGTGGCGTGAGACAAAAATTTTCCTACCCATGAACATTTTATTTGCATATATCTGAGTTCATGACAGGCTTGCATTAATGCTAACAGAGACTCCTTTTTACTTTTTTTATTTCTAAGCGTAGGGATGAAATTTTAATAACTGTGGAAGAAACAGCCAATCTGATTCAGTCTGGTTTCTCTTTTGTTTGAAAATGAAAGTATTTAAATCCACTGTAGTTATTTCAGAAGAGCAAGAAGATGATTTTCTTGCATTGCTCAGCAGATAGGCAGCTCTGATACCAACCCACAGGCTTTAGTCTGGGTTTCACAGAGTTTGGGAAGCTGCTAAGTGCTACAGGAACTTGGACAATGTTTAAGAGGTTCTGCTTTTCAATGGGATTTCTGTTATCTCTTCATCACAGCCTGCTCACACCACACCCCAGCAGAGCCAAACCACCACAGAAAAATCTGAAAAATGAAACCCCACAGTTCCCAACCACAGCTCAAAGTACAAGGAGTTGTTTTATTTACCATATAGCCTGCTTCATCTGTGGACTTGTCAGTAGACCCAGGAAGACTTCCTGTATAATCAAACCCTTTAACTTTACATTGAAACCTTTCAAGTTCCTCACTTCAGCCCTAGGAACAGCAAGCCTTGTTTGACACCATCACTAGCAGCAGAAGTGCCACCACAACTGTCACCTGAATCAGAAACTACAGACTGAGTTTCTAGTGTGTTTCACCAGGAGATTTAGGAACAAAAACCACAATCATGAAGGAAAGTTTTATTTTACTTGTAATGCCCACATCCTAAGATTAAAGATATTTTTTAAAAAACAGCTGCAAAGGAAAAGATAGAAGCAAAACAAGAACAGATTTTTACACCTTTAGGAAATCAAGAGAAAAATAGGCACAAGTTTACATTCATTAGTTTCAGATATGGCAGAGGAATGTTCTACTGAAAAGGGATAAATAAAATCCTGTTTTCCCACCTCCCTGTATGAGACAACACAGGTCATGCTCTTCAAAGCCACACTGATCTTGTAGATACAAGGCAGATTTTTCCTCATAATTTTTTTATTAATGTGCTTTAAAGATCATAAAGACCCTCCTAGAACCATTTGACATAGTCTCTACATACATAGTAAAGTATCAAGGATGTACTTTAACCTCTGGTGAAGCTTGTTACCACCTCCACATAAAAAATGAAAGTCATGCATATTTTAAATTCTGTTTAAGCATCAGACATTATTTAAGGGATTTTATTTCATAGCTGCTAAGCCATCTTAAATCCCCATCAGTGTTAAAATCTTGCAAGTGTCTTCTCAGGAGGATTTAACCCCTTGAGAATAAGGGTTCATCGTTAAAAAAGTCTTATCTCAAGGGATTCTACCCAAATACACAGCTGCTACTAATACTGAAGAATTTCCGTTTCTAAACACAATATGCTGGGGAAGGGATTTTCTAGGGAGCTCAGGAAGCCAGAGGGCAGACAGGTGCTCCATCATACCCTTTAACTCTACCCTGCAATACAGGTGACTGCAAGAGTCCCTTTTGGACTGGGCCTTGCTCTGAGTGGGATCAGTGGAAGCAGCCTGAGGGCTGCATCCAAAGGACTTGAACACAGCAAGTTCCTGACACCACTGCTCCATCCAAGGAAAGCTTCTTCCACAGGAACAGCTCCTGTGAACCCGCTGATCCCTGAGGAGGATCCCTTCAGAGGCTACAGACACCTTTCTGCCTTTCCTCTTGAGCTACACTGGGACTGGGGAAGGACAAAAAGCAGCGATGAAGTGAGGGGGAGGTGTAGAGGAGTTGTTAACATCCATCCCAGTAAAGACAAAACCAGTTTGTCTCGGCAAACATCCTTGGCTGGTGCAGGACCAAGTCACTGCTGGTGGGAAAAGGCGGAGATCTCAACCTTCAAGGAGCTGCAGATGTTCCCGAGGCAGATTCCTCTTTAACTTCACTGGGAGGGCTGTGTAACCTACTTGCAATGAGGGCTAAGGAAAAGCATCAAGCTGCAATAAAACAGTCTTTCTTCATTTGATTGATAAGGAATTTACAATTTCTTAGCTTAAAAAGCCACAGTGCAAGTTAGTGTTTGCTTCAGGGGGACCCTGTTTCAGTATCCTCTCACACAAGGATGCAAAAGCCCAAAGTCAGCAGCCAGTGTTCTGTACACAAAACAGGCAGGCTGCCCAAGCACTGAGGCCAAAGACACTCAAAATAGTAAATAAATACACTTAAAACAACACTAAAAATGAGAATTTAACAGCACTGATTGTTTAGAATTAGAGTCCATCTCATTATATTAATCTTCACATTTTTGCATCTTTTTAACCACTGTACAAAAGCTGCTGAAGCGACTTTCTTCTAAACCAGCCATACAAGAGCACAAAGCACTATCAACATTATTTTTTTGGCAAAGTAACTTGCTTTCAGAATATGCCATACTTTCAAATCACACTTTACTTGTAGCAGGTGTGCCATGCTAATACAATATCCTCCATTTCTTCTCTTCCTGCACTGCCAGGAGCAAGACACCTCAGAGACCTTTTCAACTGCTGTCTCTTCAATCCTTCTCATAACACTTTATTCCACGCAGCCTCACTTGGGGCAGCTGCTTCTAATTTCTACCTCAGCATTGTCCTGTTTATTGCATTAATCTGGTTTCCAGGATAAGCCACATCAGTCTGATGTGCTTACAGAGCACCAGATGTTACTGCACTCTACGTGCACCCCCTGCAAACATCTCAGGAGCACTTCAAGGAATCACGGAAGCACAGAATGGGTCAGGTTGGAAGGAACCACAGTGGGTCATCTGGTCCCACCTCCCTGCTCAGAGAGGGTGTCCCTAAAACACATGGCACAGCACATTTATCTGCTCCTTTTATGTCCTCCTGTTTACTTTTTTTTCTCTGTTTACTTCCTTCCTGCTTTTACCAGCAGAATCCATATTAGATATCTGAAGAGGAAGAAAGCATTTGTATTCTCCAAGCCCACGCACTGACTTTCCACTCATATGGAAATTCCAGATTCTTACATATTTTTTCCACTTGCAAAAATATGTCTGTGTAAGCCTTGTGGCTTTCACCCAGAACAGGCACAAAGGGTAACTACTCAGTCTGGAACAAAAACAGTGAGGCTCATGTTTTGGTGGAAGTCCTGAAAACTTCCTCATTCCAAGGCTTGGACTTGGACCTACATGTGGACTAAAACAGAAGAAGGCACAGGCCGGATCTCTACTTTTATCTGTGGTGTTATACTCACGGAGGACTCAGCAAATCCTTGCAAACCTCACACAAAAGCCAGGACTGCCTCAAGTCAATGGCACAAAGCTGAGTCAGAAGAAGTTCAGGTTGGATATCAGGAAAATGTTTTCTACCCAGAGGGTGGCTGGGCACTGAACAGGCTCCCCAGGGAAGCAGTCACAGCACCATGCCTGACAAAGTTCAAGAAGTTTGGGCAACTCCCACAGCACATGGTGGGAATGCTGGAGTGTCCTGTACAGAGACAGAAGTTGAACTCAATCCTGATGTGTCCCTTCCAACTCAGCATATTCTATTATTCTGTGATTTTTATGATTCACTAAATCCAGCACACTCCACTGCTGCTACACTGTCCTACACGAGTATCCAACCCAGCTCACATCCCAAAGTAGCCAGATTCCAGGTGCTGGCTGGGCAGTCAGGATCACAGCATTTGAGAAGCACTACCATAGACAGACACATTTGATCATTACCCAAAATTATGCTGTATTTCTTAGAACTGACAGATTGTAAAGAATTATTTCCTCTCCAGAAGCTTGATCCCAGCTCTCCAACTATCCACACACTTAACCTCACATCCAGCATCTACACTTCTCACTACCCTATGCACAACAGCAATAGGCACCACGTTATTACCCTTTCTCCCTGCTTGTACACACCCCACACCTCCTACCCAGCAAAAGCTGCTGCTGGCTCATTCTGAAATCCAGCAAGGCACTTTGATGGATGTTAAAGACTTTGTGCAAGCACAGGCAGGATGCAAATCCTTCTCACACTAACTTGCCTTAGGGGCACCTCAGCAATCTCCTAAGCAAGGATGACCACGACACAGAGCGTGTCATCTGGTCTACAAAGAGCAGCAATACCAAGGGAACAGCTCAATTTCCCTAGAGCTTCAGACTGCTTACAGAAGTCTGCCTTTTACTTCAGTGCTTTACAGAACTATTTCTTCCTCCCCGAGAAAGAAATCTTTGCTAGTCACATTGCATATGTTACCACACTTAAGGTAAAAATCAGCAGTAATTAATGGCTGTAGGAACACAGCAAAGAACAGTAATAAAAACCCAAAGCAAGCAAAGCCTCCTTGAGAAACTAATGGTCAAGTGGAGAATTTACCAGCAATATTCCTGTTCCCATACACAGTCGTAAACGTCAGGGATTCACCCCCCAGAAAACACAAAGGCAAAACAGGTACATACATTGCCCTATTCAAGAGAATTAGGCAAAAATCTGGGCCTGGGTAACTCAGGACACAATGTATATATAAAACATTGAAAGTAATAATAATGACAGGAAGGTGGAACAAAGAAAAAATTCAAACCATAAGTTGGCAAGTGGTCCTGGATCCATCCCAGCAAACACTACTGGCTATAAAAAGCAGAAGGTCCCACCAGATTGCTGTGTGTTCACATAGTCTTGCTGCCACTGCTGCACTTTGCAGGTAGTTTTATCCATCTCTGGGAGGAAAAGGTCCTTGTACAAAAGTGTTTTCCTCCACTGCCATCAGATGAGCTCCTCCTTCAGGGGATCGGTTTCCCCAGGAAGCACGCCGTTCATCTCCGGGGAAGTCTCGGTACCCAGATATCCTAGGAGGATCTCGCTGCGCCGCCGTGACAGCTGCAAAATGTCCTCTGCCAGCAACTGCACTGTCGTGTACCTCACATTGTCAAAGTCAAACATGTCCTTCAGATACTGCACTATCTGGTGCTGCAAGAAAAGGAAGGTTTACAGTCAGACCTCCTTCACCTGCCAGCACCAGCCACCAAGGGCATGCATCAGCAGCTTTAAGCCAGCAGACGGGAGTGCCACACTGATGAGGTACAGGAAAGCCACCTTACCTTGAAGAAACTGCAGACTTCGGACAGCTGCTGCTTGGGCCCCAGAAAACCAAAGGCTAGAACAGGACTGACATGCTCCGATACGGAGTAGAAATGAGAGATAAAGCCATCTGGTACCTGTCACAGGGAAGGACAGAATTAGTTGGTCTTCATTCTCAGACAGAATTAGCTTATTCCATATCAGCCACCAACTTTCCTGCCAGAAATCTTCAGTAACTGAAGTTAAGAGCTATCTGGAACATCTCTTCCTGCAAAACTACATTCATATTTCAGGTCCCTTGAAGGATGACTACAGCTTTTTATCTTCATGTTTCTAAAGTGCTGTTTCAAGAGGAAAATAAACAGAAGAAAATGAAAAGCAATCACCAGACAGCCTTTATAGCCTCTATTTATAATTTTCTGACCAAGCCAGGAAAGGGCATGCAAATATCCAAGACAGAGCTATTGCATGACAGCTCCAGTAGAGCTTCCAGTGCTCTCATTTCTCTCTGTGCCATCTCAGAAGCCAAACCCTATCATACCAGCTGGCAGTGGGATCAAGCTGAAAACTTGCCAGAGGCCACAGACCCTGTGGCAGAACCGGGGTTTTGAAGTTGTGGCTTCCTGTTCCCCTGCTCCATAAACTCATCTGCTGTGATACTTTAGGAAGTCACAGATTGAGGTGAAACTCATTGAGTAGTGGCTAATTAGCATCAGCATTGGGGAACAGAGCAATGCCCGAACGATTCCTTTTGCTGCCAGCAAGAAAAGCACAATTCAGGAGCACTCCTTTGTTGCTTGGGATCTGTGGCCATTCCTACAGTATTGTGAGCGGGGAGAGGGAGTACCATACAGGCAACACTGTCATTTGAATCCTCACATTAAGAAAAAGGGAGAGTAAACTCAGACTGAGTCACTAAAATACTGGCATAGCACTGGAGCAGTGACTGCAGAACTCCAGGGCTCTAAAGCATCGCAAGGAATGTGACTGTGTTCAGTCTTCTATCTACCACTTAAGATTTTGCACTCTGTCAAGATCTATGTGTTTTCTTTTCAGCCTCAAATACATAGATTCTTTCCCTTTTGATTAATTTTGCTTACCATCAGAAGCCTCCTTTTTGCCTTCAGAACTGACCAGCAAGCAGTTGCTAGAGCCTACAATTAACACAGAGAGCCCATTAGTTACTGGG
This sequence comes from Anthoscopus minutus, assembly GCA_013399455.1. Taxonomy (NCBI): domain Eukaryota; kingdom Metazoa; phylum Chordata; class Aves; order Passeriformes; family Paridae; genus Anthoscopus; species Anthoscopus minutus. Next base: position 166,488 of record VWYI01001352.1, on the reverse strand, counting down.
ATTATTTTAAAAACCCAAAATTTACCAACACATGGTCATCAAAACATCACAGCAGTCACTCTTTTGTGCCAACAACTCTAAAATGATAAAACTGAAGCAAACTGGAAGCAGATTTAGCCACTTCAGACCTATTCCAGAGAAGCCAAAGGGTTTTTGAAGATTGCTAATATGATCTGACATAGTTGCCCAACAGCCCAGGATCCCCTGTAAGCAGACAGCTGTTACAAAGTGCCATTTTTACTCTCAGTCTATCAAACTAATCGGTCTTAAAAATACAGCTGAGGGCAGGACTAAAGGAAAGCTTTGCAATTTAAGCTTCAGTGTCTGCTGAGGTGCTGACAGAATGAATGGCCATATACTAAAACCCACATGTTTTTCCCTGTATTTTTGCCCTTTTATTCTCATTCATAAAAATAGGTGCTGTCATCTTTTAACATCTCCATGGCATCACTGATAAAGGCCCCTGGAGCCATAAGTCTGGTTGCCAACCAGATGCTTTCAAAATAAGGAAAGCTTTCCTGTAAACAATTTCCATGAACAAGAAGACTGTTGTTTAGAGAGCTTCAGGAAAGCGTGGCATTTATAAAGAGAGAATTCAGCTCAGCAGGGAAAGATGAGGTTATGCTCTTTCTTCTGGCCTTGGCACTGATCTCACACTCACACCAGCACTCCCTGTCTCACGCACCGTCTCCTTGAAGCTGTCGGACAGCCAGCGGTTACGCAGCACAGCCAGCACAGAGGAGGGAGGGTTCTCCAGATCCTCAAAAGCATCCATGAGGATGAAGTCCAGCACAATATCAAAGAAGCTCATGCACACCACCTGTCAGGGAACAGAACAGTCTGCAAGAGGAACAGGTTTTAAAGAGAGACAGGCTCTTTTGTTTTGAAGCAAGATGATGTAACAAGCTGAAGTCAATGTAATCATATTTCAGCAGCAGGTCTTTCACTTCTGGGCCATTCCTATATATGCATTATAATACAATCACAGTGGTTTGGCTTGTAAGGGACTTTAAAACTATCCAGTTCCATCCCCTGCCATGGGCAGGGACACCTTCCACTAAACAAGGTTGCTTCAAGCCCCATCCAGCCTGTCCTTGAGCACTTCCAGGGATGGGAATTCCACAACCTCTCTGGGCAAGGATTATCTTCCAACTCCACTGCAACTCTGTAAAGACAATGTCTTTACCAACCCCTCTTCCCTCGAGCTCCTGCTGAGTGGTTGGCCAGGTCTCTTGCTTCAAGGCATAACGCAGCATCTCCTCGTAGCTTTCCAGGAAAGCTTTGGGATTCTGGGAGAGCAGAGAAACAAAACAGAAGTTTGACTACTCAGATTTGAGCTGACATCAACATCACAGTAGTCACCAGTATACAGATGAAGTTTTCTTCTTCCAACACCCTGGACAAACTCTGAGTTGGGATGTGGGAACAGGAATCCCTGTGCTCAAGACACAGTTTATTGGTTACACAAACTTCATACCTTTTCAGCTTTTGTCATCAGTCCTACCACCATCTGCTTCCCAACCTCCCCAAAAAACAGCTGATTGCTTTCATCCTCCAGCAGCTCCTGCAAAGGGAACACAAATGTCTCCTGTGAGCACCTGCACACCCTCAAATTCTGAGCTGGGAGAAAAAAAAAAGGGCGGGACATGAAGCACTGCAATGCAATGCTGCACACAGCAGTGCCGTTAACCATTGATAAGCTGGGACTTAGGAAACACAACTGTGCTCTCCAGGAACATGCTGCTGGCAGCTACGTGCCATGGAAACCCAGGAGCCTGGAGCCATTCTCACCTGGAATGCCTGCCTGACACAATGCAGCTTCGCCAGGAAATCCTGGTCACTGTAGCAGCCAAGGAGCTCTGTCCTAGAGGGAGAGAGGAAGAATTGTGTAAATTCTGGTTCTGGTATTTGTGTTCCTACAACTATGGTCCCCTAAAAACAGTAAACTAAATTCCCAGTGTGAACATAGGAAAAAGGAACAGTCACATTCCCTTTGTCCAGCTCCCTGAGGGAACACAGCACCTCTGCCAGGCTGGTACAGGACTATGCCAGCCTCCCAGAACAGTCACACTTTCTGGGACAAATACTCTTTCTTAACATGAGAGTCACTAAAATCTGGGGTTAATTCCCTGGGAAGGCCAAACCAGCAGGAAAGATGCTGTGATTTTACAACCCCAAAGGGTTCTTCTAGTTATGAGGCTGCTGAAAGGCAGATGATGTGTTCACAGCACCCCAGGGGACCAAGGTCCCACAGCTCCAGCTGGCTCTTCACCTCAGCGTCCGGCACGCGACTTTCCCTTCTTTCACCAGCTGCAGAGCTTCTTCATATGCTGCCACTGGCTTGGAGAGGTGGAATGGCATTTCCTCAAAGGGGAGAGAGTCAAAGAGCTGTAGAGGTAACAAGAGACATGGGAAGAACAAAATGAGCTCAATAAATATTTGCAAATACACAAGCGACTGCACACAAGTAAGGTGGGCCTACTTCAGAGAATCTTCAGCTAGCCAAGTCTGTCGGTGGTAAATGTTTCATGCAAAGATATTTTTTCACCAAAAGCTGTCTCAGCTCTGACACCACTCAATATTTCATAAAATTTACACCACCAAGCCACCTTACATTAGCTAACCGCACTTTCCTAGCCGTTTTGGCATGTTTTCTATAGTAGATAAGAAGCTGACATGGAAGTGCTGGTTAGAAAAGACTGCACCAACCCCCTCAGGAAAATCTTTTCCTAACATCCACTAGGAACCTCCCAGCCTGGGGATGTTGCTCTGTGATCATCTTCCTCTCCCCAAGATGTGTTTGGCTCTGCTGCCTTTGTGCCTTCCCTCCAAGCCACTGGGCTGTGACACACAGCTGACACTTCAGTCACCTCTGCTGCAGAGAAGAAGGAATCTTCCGAAGCTGAGCTGTCCTCATCATCCGTCCGCAGCCGCAGTGATCCATCTGCCAATGGAAGCATCAAAGTCTTCTCTGCAGGAGAGAAACAAGCCACATGTGCTGGAGTTCATGGACCAACATTCCTCTTAGCTCCTGTGCTCTCTTCCTCTCCTACTTTGTCATTCCCCCTTTACCTGGCTTACAGAAAAGATATAAAAATCAAGCAAGGAACTGACATTTTACTACAGCCAGGTGTCCTACCCAGATCCAGCAGCACGCTGTCTGACGGGAGAGAGGAGCCAAACTCTTCCTGGAGATGGTAGGCTCGGTGCAAGAGGGACTCCAGCTTCTCAGCAAACTCTCTTTTCTGGGACTCCTCCTGGAACACACATAAATGTCACCCTTAGTTAGCCAGCTGGGCACAGACAGATTGGACAGCACAAACACAGGAGGAAATTTTCAGTAAAAATGGGATTTGCAGTCTGCAGATTAAATGATTAAAAATAAAAAGAGAGAGGAGTCATTAATCCTAAAATGCAGCTAATAATGCACAGGGAGGAAAGCTTCTACACAGCCTACTCAAACCCTCTGGCTTCTGAGATTCACAATTTTGTTTCTCTGTTAAAAAAGGAAGAAAGAACTAAAGAACTTTAACCTGCCACCCAGAAAAACAAGTATTTCAATAAGTTCTACAGCACTTAAATCCCCTGCCTTTTGACTTTAGATTAACTTCCAGGAGAAATCACATCAGAAAACCTATGTTGAATATAACAGGATATCCAGAAATGGATAACAGAATATTTAGATTAAGGTGCTGGGCATAAGCAAAGTTTGCTGTAAGCAACACAGGAGGATGGAAAAACAAAGGTGTGGGGAAAATAAGACTTAAACAGCATCTTGCCTTTATGCCCTATGTTTACATGAGTATCTCACCCAGAAGACAGAAGCATTAGCAAGAAGCACAAAATCTATTTTCATAATGAATCAACTGGTTTTAAAGCAGTTTTAGAAAACACTACAGGGCCCTTCAAGGAGAGCCAACAACAACAGAATCCAGATTTGACTTGGATAAATATTATCCAGCACAAAAGACAAATGTCCCACATACTTACTACACCAGACTTTGTTTACTAAAGGCTGGGAACACTTTTTTTCCAGTGAGAACTCCTGGAGAGTTGGGAGTTCAGATCCTTTCACAGTCCTGAGTTACAGCAGGTCTTTTTAGCTTTGTGGCTGTCATTGAACCATTCTAGTTTAGATCTCCTTTAACACAGGTCCTTCCCTGCACAGTTCTCAAGTCCCAGACAGCAAGGGGCTGTCCTAAAATCCTGCTTTCTGTAGCTGCAGAGGCTGAGTGAGGTACACATCTCCCTGCAGGGACCAGGGCCATACCCAGCTCCTACCAAATTACACTGCTTTCCTCACCCATACACACAGCTCTGAGTGGGCTCTGCTCTCCACTCAACTCCCAGAAGTGGCAGTGACCATCAAGATCTCCATTTTAAATGCATTAAAAAGTTACAGAGACAACACTGCCAGCCAGAGCAGTGCTGCATTCATCACAGCCTCTTCTCACCACAGGCTGTGCCATGGGAGGACATGTGTGACAGTGAGTGACACGAGACTGGAAAGTGGATGGAAACGCTGGGGAATGAGGGGGCGAGACGTATTAAAAAGAGAAAGAAATTAGAAACACCCACTCCCATTGCATAAGGAAGCTGCAGATACAGACAGCTCTTAAACAGAGTCTGGCCTGACTCTGCCCTTAATTTGCTCTTTTTTTAACCTCCCACTGTTTACTGCTTCCAGCACCCAGGCTGGCCTTTCAGCATGTGGGGACCTACCTCTGAAATGTTCTCAGACATGCTCTCCTGCTGTTTCCTGCTGTCCCAGGGCACAGGGGTGCTGGTACAAGCACTGTCCCTCTGCCTGATGCTCAGTGCCTGTTCCCATTTCTGCAGGGCCTCCTCAAACAGCTCCATGCCTGGAAACCCAACCAAATACTGGCTGTGAGAGTCCCAGGGCACTCAGGAACAAAGAGATACAGGATGAGTCTTTGCTCACTCAGACAATCCAGCAAAGAGGGAAATCCCTCCCCAACAGAAAGAATAAACATATTCTATTTATTTCCTGTTTAAATATGGTTTCTTTTGGATTAGAAGGAGAACATCCCCTAACTGGTTAAAGCATCATCCATGTTACTGCCAAAACACTGTTCTCTGCACAAGATGAGCCTGTTGCTCAAGGACAGTATTTTGAAAGTGAGTTATTCACTGACAAAAAAGGTTTGGTTTTTTTTTAAAAGAAGATGGGATTTTTATTTGAGCTTAAGCTGAGAATGGAAGGGAACTTTCTGTTAGAGCTCTACATTGAGCTGCTGATGTTCTGTGTCAATTCTCAACCCCTTCTTGTTCTCAAAGTGATAAACAACCCCCCCAGGGCAATGTTACCCTTGTGCCTGCTTACCTTGAACATAGAGGCTTTCTGCACTGGAATCACCAATGGCCCCAGCATCTCCCATTGCCTGGGCCTCCCACATCCCTGGGGGTACTGGACTTGAGGAGTTGACTGCTACCATCTGCAGGGAGGGAGCAGAGGGCAGCAAATGCCTTTTGAATTCTCTTAAGGTTAGAGATAGTAAGATCAAACAAACACCACCAGCCTTCAGCAAAAAGGGAAAACTTCAGCAAAAATTTTCCTTCCGCATGTTTGCCCTTGTGCTTCCCTGTACTGGTGAGTACTAAAAGGAGAGCACTGATGGAGGAAATAACCCAGGAAAGCTCCAAAGCAATCACTACAAAGGCACCAGGGTTTTGATGGGAAGTTCATGTCAGCCCCAGCTGCCTATACAAAAAACACTGGAGGTGGTGAGGAAGCAAGCACGGACCAAACAAAAAAACCAGTTTTCCAGAAAAAATACAGCTGATGATTCCCCAGAGGGCAAGGGGAATCCTCACTCTTCTCTTTGCAACCAGACCCTCCCCTGGAAGGGCTGAGCTTGACAATCCACACAGCAGTGTCAGTTCAACTTTGTCCAGTTTCACTCCTGGGCATCAATGCCTTCTAAAGTCTAATCCAATAAAGTGCTGTATTCAACACTATCAGTGACCAGTGTTTTCCTGTGGCTTACAGAAGGCTGTCCAAACATGAGCCTGGTACTAAAAAAAGGCCACAATAATCAGCTGACAGATGAATTCCTGTCCTGCCTCTATTGATCAATCCCTGTGGAGTGTTAATAATATCATCTTGAGATCCCAAAGTGCAAATCATCAGTTCACTCCTGCCAATTTACTTACTGGATGGCAAAGAGAAGCCCAGGAAGCAAATGAGAGCAGGCAAAACCTGCAGCTGTGCAGAGGATGGGCTGTTTTTCCACCAAGTAATATAAAAACTATAAGTACAGGGTCAGCTCATCTGTACAGAAACAGATATCTCTCCATGGGGATATCCCCACCCAGGCACCAGCAGCGGAAAAAGGTATTTATGGATTGCTTTTTACATAAAGAGAAATAGAACTCCAGTGACAGAAAACCTGGACAGCATCTGTGTGAATTGAGAAGCCATGAGGGAATTACAAAGATGTGCATCCCTGCGGAGGGGAAGGAGGCCAGAGCTGGACACAGCTTGGTGCTCAGGGACACATCCCATGACAGCTCCCCAGGGATGCTGTGCCTGCCCAGCGCCGTGCCGGCACTGCCGCCTGCTGGAGACACGCTTCGGCCAGCACGGGTTTTGGCAACTCCTGGTGCTTTAGCTGTACTAAAAACAGCAACAGGAACTTGACAGCTCCTTTCAAAGGGGTGGTTTTTCCCTCTCCTTGCGCCTGCATTGCCAAGCAGCCTCTGAGTCGAAGCAATGACGAGGGAGGGCTTTGCAGCAACTCACAGAAGTTCATCTGAGTCCCAGCAGAATATTAGCTCTGAGCAATGGGGATGTGAAACAGGTCTTGAAGACAAAAATGCTTCCTTTTGGTCTCACAAAAGGTGGATATAAGCAATGATGGCTTCTCCTGCCTGGTTAAGCCTGCATTACCTGTACTCATAGGCTACTTTTTTGGCTTTGCAGGAAGCACAATGATTAGGCTATGTTCTCATCCTGTGCTGTTTCCTGAACAGAGCTATCAGATTTTGGTAGTTAATTTGGTTTTAAGAACAAAACAAGCTGTAAGCAGCCCCAGCACAGAAGGGAGGGGCTGCTGGGCCACCCAAACTCCCACCACAGAGGGAAGCAAAAAAGCTGCCCATTGCTGTGAGACCCAGAAACAACCCAGCCTAACTCCTTGAGGGGTGTCACAGAGAGTTCCATGGAATCATGGCCATGTCCCATAGGGAAATCCCTCCTGTGACTCCTCCTTTGCCAAGGAACTAGCCAAAGAACCTTGGAGCTCCTGGCCACAAAAAATTGCTGCTGACAGGGAACTCCAGACACTCAGTGCAAGGTTAACATCAGAACCCACCCTACAATTATACTGCAACTTGTTCTGCTCCATGGGCCAGCACAATCCCAAGGACTCGGTGATCTCCTGACAGGTCTGTGCACTGACACCTCCCAGCCCTGCTAACAAGGTCCTTACCGAGGCCAGGCTGTGGGAGGAACTGGAATGTTTGCTGGGCTCAATGGAGGAAATCCCGCTGAGCGTGTCATTGCTCTTGCTGCCAGGGCTCTGGACTCTCCTGCTGGAGTATCCTGCAGTTGGGAAGGTCACACAAAAACAGGATTTTAGGTCCAGGTGACTGCAGCAGGGAACAGGGAGGGGGACAGCCAGCCTAACTGAGAATGGGCAAAGCAGTATCCAGTGCCTAGAAATAAGCCACACATCTGTCTGATCTGCTTTGCTCTGAGACTGGCGTCAGTGGGGATCTGAGGCTGAGGAATGTATTCACTGCTTATGGATAGCAAGAGGCAAGTGGAAACAATCAAGCAAAAACTCCTCCAGCTTCCCCTCAGGACAGGCAGAACACAAACACTGCTGCCTTGAGTTTCCTGTTTCACCAAACAAATGCTTAATCCCTAAAATGCTTTGCTGAGGGCTTGGGTCAGTCTCACCCCTAAAATCAGTACAAGCAGGAGAGGAAGCTGCCCATGGTCTGGGAGTCACCACAGAGCCGGATGGACACTCCCAACTGCCCAGCCTGGCTTGGGCCACCCTCCCCTCCCCTCAGCTGAGCACTGACATCACGAATCAATGCAGAACCAGGTCACTGCATGGCCAGGTCGTTATTATTGGGGCAGCCTGGTAATGGTCCACAGGCTGCCTACAGGAAAGGGGATAGGAACTGCAAACCTCAGGGAAAACATTAGGACACCTTTTGTTCCTGAGGACTGTGAGCTCAGAGTCTCTCCCTTAGCTCCCCAAACCCTGTGCTCATGGCACTGCACTTCAGAATTCCCACTTCATTCCGCATCGAAGCACTACACAAACGGCTTTGCTTTCCTCTCCCCACACCTTCCCATGGCTCCCTGCACAACCTCTTTGGGGATTTTCCCCTTTTTGCGAGGCAAACCTTTCTTCACGGAGGAGACCCTCCTGGTTGGCAGGATGGGCACTGTGATCCCTCCTGGCTTAAAGCCGTACTTGTCTGGAGCAATTTGCTTCTTTCGGCGGCGCCGCCGTTTCAGCTGATGAGCTGCAAGAGCCAAGGCCACCGTCCCCAGAGCTGTGGCAAACAGCACCTTGCGCAGGCCTGGAGAGAGCCGCAGCTGAGAGAAGACAGACTTTAAACACAAAAGAAATGGAAGAACAACAATGAAAAACCAATTCCATTGCCCTTTTAAAAATAATAATAATAATAATAATTTAGAAACAGTGTTAAAGATGAAACACGTTGGCTTTACCCTCCCACCCATAAAACACACGCCCTGCTACAGAACTAAGACAAAGCAGCAAAGAGACTGTGGAGCATCATTTTGACAGGACCTGGAGAACTTGGTCTTGATCCAAAGTGTGCCAAAACACACTGCAAAATCTGCACACAGCCTGGGACAGATGCAATTCAGGTTACCCAAATTCAGCTCTGAAACCCTGGTGTGAAGCTGAGCTTTACTGCTCCAAGTGCTGCATCACTACAAGTGGGGAACATATTACTCCTCTTTAAAAGACAAGTCTTTTTTTAGTGCCTTTGATGAGGAGAAAGATTAAACCTGAGTGTTCTCCCAGGGAGGCATGTGGGAAGCTCTTTTCTCTCCTCTCCAAACCCACTCAGAACAACTCACTTCCACCACCCCAAACAGCCCCTGCAGCTCCTCCAATCCCTCAAACTGCCCAGGTCCCCGAGCACCACCCCACTGAGCCTCCACCTCACAAAGACCCAGCCCAAGGAATGTGACAGGAAAACCTTTCCCACTCCTTGTACCTGCCCAAACGTCGTGTAAACAAACACAGGGATCTCTGCCACGGTCATTGCCAAGGCCTGCATGATGGACATCCCCTCTGTCCTCCTAAATGCCATGTCTGCACGAGGATCTGGGCACCTTCTGGAGCTGCCACGGGGAAGGGCACTTGTGGATGCTGCGTGAGCTGCTCACAAAAGAATCCAACTTTTCTCTGACATCTGGCTGAGAGTCCTGGAGTTGGCCTTCATCCAACAATCCACCTCCTCCTGCAGGAAGAGGAGGAAGATCAGGTGAGTGAGGGGAGTGCACACCCTGCTCCTCCCCACACTGCACTTCACAAAACACACACCAGGTCACTTGGAGCAGCGAATCTAAAATATCTTCTCACCAGCAGCAGCAATTCCTTTGCTTGTCCTGCCAACCACGGGGACAGATTCCCAAACTTCTCTACAGCAGCAGCACCCTGGGATTTGACGGCTCCCAGAGATTTCTACATGTACCAGACCTGGCTGCACATGACTAGAGGGCTTTTGTTTGCAATCCCCATATAAAAAAAAGTCCAAATTATCCCAAACAACCATGCATATATTTCGTTGCCATTTCGTTTGCCAAAACTGCTTTCACGCAGTTTTCTGTGCATCACAGCCCGGCTCAAGAGCCACCAACCAAAGGGGGTTTGCCCAGAAGGTTTCAGCGCTGCCAGCGGGGCTGGGCAGGAGGAATGAGCTCTGTCAAGGACAGAGCGACAGCAGGCACTGATGTGTGACCGCAGAACTCGGGTGACAAAGCCCTGCTCCCGCCTGACAGCCACCCTGCACCCACTGCCCCAGCACCCTATGGAATGTTCTCCGGGCACTGGGAGCCCGCAGGGACCAGACACCGCACATGGGCTCTCGCCACAAGGTTAAACACAATGTCCTGGCCACAGCGGAGATGAGAAGAGCAAAGTGCAAAGAATTTTCGGTACAGAAAGCAGCCTGGGGTTACCATACCGGAATAGGGAGTACAAGCACCGAGGTACCAAGGCAGCCCCCCTGTCCGGGCATCTCCCCCCCAGCCCTGCCCGCCGTGGGCACCCGGTGCCGGGGGTTCAGCCCACCGGCCCGGCGGGGAGCGTCCCGCGGGACCCCCGCACCTGCACTGCAGCACGCGGGGCCCTGCAGAAAGGGCTCCCGCACCCCCCGCATCCCTGAGCATCCCCCCTGCGCCCTAGGGTGCCTCGCACCCCTGCTGCATTCCGGGTCCCTNCCCCGTGCCGCGCGCCATGGCCGCGGAAGGGCAGCGTCTCCTTCCCCCACGCCGCAGCCCACCCCGCGCGGGGGCGGGGCCATCAGAGACCCCGCCCCCTCTCCCATTCCAGCCAATCAGAGTGGAGAATCTCCCGCCGCCGCGCCAATCGGAACGCGCCCGGCTCGGGGATGCGGCGGCGAGGGCGGCGGAGCGGGAAGGGAAGGGGCGGAGCGCGTGGCGTGAGTTTCTATTGGCGAGCGCTGACAGCTCCCCCACCACCGCCTCCGTGCTTAAAGGGGCCGCGTCCACGCCCACGCCCGCCGAGTCGCTGCCCGCGCGCACGGACGCCGTAAGAGGTCGCAGCCCTTTTAAGAAGCTCGGAGCAGGCGTCACCCGGCGCTATAAAAGGCGGAAGCGCGGCGGGCGCGGTGACAGCGGAGGTGCGGCGCGGCCGGGGTGGCTACGAGGTCGCCATGGAGTTCAACGTGAAGAAACTGGCGTCGGACGCGGGAGTTTTCTTCTCCCGCCAAAAAAGGTTTGGGTGGGGCCGGTCGCCACGGCAGCGGCACCGCCCGGAGGCCGCGGGGCGGGAGGCGCGGGGGATCTGCGGGTCCAGGCCCCGGCGCAGCCGGGAGGGGTTTTCTCGGCCCTGGGGAGGCTGGAGAGGGAGATCGGAGCTGGGTGAGTCGGTCTGTGTGAGCCGCAGTCCCCGCAGCATCACCCGCAGGTGATCGCTCCGGCGATGGCTCCGGAGTGCCGGGGAAGGTCCCAAGGGAAGAGCCCCGGGGATGGTGCTCGGAATAGCGAGGGCAGTGCGGAGTGACGTTCGTGCCTGGCGCTTGTTGACCTTAAAGAAACAAAGCTGTGTGATGTGGCATATAGCTGCTTTGTCGTTTGACCCGACGGAAAGGGGTGCAGAGCTCTGGAACAGCCCAGGGCGGGCGTGGAGCCTCCCACTCTGGAGACATTCCAAACTCACCTGGGCCCGTTCCTGCATCACCTGCTCCAGGTGACCCTGTCCTGGCAGGGGGCTTGGGTGGGATGCTCTCCAGATGTCTCTTCCAACCTCAGTCATTCTGGAGTTCTGTGGGATGGTTCTTGCCCCTGGTCTGCACCTCAGCCTCTGGGGAGCAGTAGGAGATCCCAGGCCCTGGGAAACCACTGGGACGTTCACGGGGTGGGAAGGAGCTGCTGGGAGCGAGCAGGTCGGGTCTCACGGGGCTGCTGAGATACCAGGACCATGTGAGGAAATGGCAAGAGCTGGGTTGGGTGGGTTAGATTGGAATTAAGAAAAGGTTCTTCCCCCAGGAGGTGGTGAGGTGCTGAACAGGCTCCCCAGGGCAGTGGTCACTGTCCCAAGGCCTGTAGAGATCAAGAAGTGTTTGGACAACACTCTCAGGCACAGGGGTTGATTCTTGGGACTGTTTCAGTGCAGGGCCAGGACTTGTACTTTGATGATCCTTGTGGGTCCTTCCCACTCAAAATATTCTAATATATTCACAAGCTTGAGATCAGGAGCTTCTGGGGATGAAGTAACCCCTGGAGCTGTGAAGAAATTTGGGTACACATGAGCAGCAGATGTGCAGCAGGTGGTGAGATGGAGCTGCTGGGTGTATTCATTTCTTGGGCATGACTGGAAAACTGCTCTTGTCTGGCTAGGAGAGGAGAGAGGCAGGTCAGAACTGGTTGGGATCCTGTATGGAAAGTGAGGTCTGGCTATTGACTCTGGGACTGGGCTTCTTACTCTGCCTATTGTGTGTGGGCTGGTAAACAAACAGAGCAGAGCTGCCTCGTTCCAGACCTTCTGTGCAGTGGAGTAATTCTGGCTCTGTTGAGGACTGGTCTCCTGTAAGCAGCTATCACCTCCTGTAAACGTGCCAGTGAGTCATATGTTATGAAAAAGGGAGATATTAACTACAGGTGCAAAATAAGGAGCAGATGGAAAGCCTAAAGATGGTGTTTTTGTGTAAATGACCTTGGATGCAGAAGAAATGCTGGAAAGAAATCTTACGTTTAGAAGCCTTGTTGTAAGTCTCTGATAAGTGTTTTTTAGCTCCAAGGCGTAGGAAGGAGACAGGGCTGGGAACAGTGTCTGCACACAGTGATTCCAGAGCAAGGAGGCGTTTATAAATCGTGGCTTCTGCCTGCTACACCTACTCCACTGTCTCGTACATGAATATTCATATGCCTAATTACAGTAGTAATTTATTGAAACCAAATGAGCACAGGCACTTGTGGACAGTGAGCAGGTGTGTAAGGAGGGGGAACTGGAAGGAAGGAGATCTCTGAGGCTGAAAACCAACTCATGAGGGGTCACTGCTGGAGGAATTCAGAATTTTTGGGTGCCTGCAGAGCCCTGGAGTGGGTGAGCCCTGCCCCATCTCCTCCAGAGCCAGCAGTGACAGCTGAGGTCTGCTGTGGGCAGTAAGGGCTGGGTTTGTAGCACTCTTTAGCACTGCATATCTTCTGGGATGGAATAAGCTGTCTAGAAAAAGCTGTTTTCTGTGTCATTTGGAAATATTTCCTCCAGCTCCAGGCATTTAACAAAGTGATGTTTTACTGGAACTGCAGCAACTGAGAGATAAATGAACTGGCCATTTTGTGCTGTTCCACTCAGGCAGCATTAGCTCCTGCTGGCTGGCAGAGCAACACAGAGGAGCTTCACTTGAACTGGAATTAGGGCTCAGCCAGGGGGAAAGGAGACAGGGCATGGTCAGCACAACAGCTCTGGGCTGGCTCAGGGCAAGAGCTGGTTTGAAATCTTTCAAATACAACCCAGACTAGGTGGTGGAAGGATGATTTTGGTCTAGGCTTCTCATGGCAAAGAAACCCCAATCCAAACAGTTCAAACCCACTGCTTCCTTCACATGGCTCTTCCTTGCTCAGGCTTCTGTCACAGGACTCCTCCAGAAAAGCAGAGCAGACAGTAAAGTTGGGGTGGGAAAGCAGTGGACAGCTCTGCTACCCTGGGAGTGGGGAAAGAGCTTCTTGGCTTGGGTAGGCATGGGTGTAGAGCTTGTGTAGGGCTCAGCATTCACCTGAGGACTGACACTTCCACTGCCAGTTGCAGCCATCAGATCAGTTCTCTCTGAGGGGATGCAGCACCTGCAGACAGACTCCTAACAGGTCACTCTTCATCTCCACTTGAAGAAGGGCCTCTCTCTTTGATCAGATGCACCTCCCAGTTATCAGTAAGTGGGTCTGATCCCAAGCCTTGGCCAGTGGAAGCAATGTGGCCACACATTGGATGTCTCTGTTCTAGACAGGCTGCGAGCCAGGCTCTTTCAGGGAGGTCTGGAAATAACTGCAGGTGTCTGTCTTTTGTCAGTTCTGATATAAACAGGCTCTGGGTGAAAATGCTCAAGTGTGAATACAGCTTTTGGGTGCTTATCCCACCTAATGTCATTACTAAAACAGCTAGAGGCTGATTTACTCTGTCTTGAAGCCCCTGCAGACAGACAGACTCCCCTAGCTTGCTGAACTCTGGTGATAAAATAGATTTCTATCATTAGTGGATAAAATAAACCCTCTGCTTGCTGACCTTGTTAATGTTCATACTTTAAAAGTTGGGAGAGCAGAAGGGGACCCAAAGAAAGGACAAGGTCTTGGTAGGGACACAGCCAGGACAGCTGACCCAAGCTGCCCAAAGAGATATTCCATTCCACAGGACATTGCTCAGCAATAAAACCTGAGAGAGAGGAGGAGGTGGGACATTTTATAGAGCACATTTGTCTTTTGGAGTAACCATGACATGTACTGAGACCCATCTTCCCAAGAGTGGTCACACATCTCTTGCAGATGGCAAGAAAAGAAAATCTTTTGGTTTCCTTTGCTTCCACACATGACTTTTTCTTCATTAAACTGCCCTTATCTTGAAATATGAGGTTATTCCATCTTATTTTCAAACCCCCTGTTCTGCTGAGGAGGGAAATGATAGAGAGACTTGGTGGCACCTCACATCCAGCCAAGGTCAACCCACCACCACAATTTTTTTCCTCTCCTAAATGCTGTGCTCATGAGTTAACCAAGCTGTCCCTGTTAATAGCTTCCTTCTGCCCTCTAGCATAGTTTCACTTGGCTCCCAGCCTGGCTTTCCTGACTCCTGATGACCAAATACTTGGAGCAGACTCTATCTGGTCCAGAGCTGCTGAAAATTAGGTAGTTTTCAGATGCTGAGTGGCTGTGGCTTCTTTCCTACTGTAACCCTGTGCAAAGAGGAAGCCAGACTTGCTCAACTGATGGTGTTGTGCTTTTGATCACCAAAAGAGCAAATGTTACTGTGTTTTGGGCATTTTGAGCTATTTGGAGGCTTTGAAAAACCCCACAGTCTAAATCTACTGGCAGGTACAGGAGACTATTCCTCATTTAAATCTCCTGGCCCTGGTTTGATCTTCGGAATTTAAAGTGGGAAGTCTTAAGTAACGTCCAGTTGGATAAAACAGGGACCCTGCAAATGGTACAAGGGCCTAAACTCTGCCACCAGATCCTCTGCAAGGGGGCTGGAGCCACCCTGTCAGAGATCACAGCACACAGGCCTGGGCTTTTATTATACTGGCATTTTATAGTCCCCTGATTTTTAAGGAGAGGAGGATGCTGATGCTTTCAGTGTGGGCTATTTTAAAGCCTAACTCTGCTGTCCTTTAATCACAGGCCCAGCCTGTCTGATCTGTACCTGTAGTGCAGAGGGGCCCCCCAGCTCAGCACTGCTTGCTGACCCTCCTGGTATCCCAGACATGTGTCTGCCAACCCTCTTGGGGGAAGGGGCTTTTCCCCAGGCTGTGAATGCTTAGGGCAGCTGCCCCAGCTGCAGTCCAGCATGTCCATGCTCCTTTGGGGCCTGTGGCCCAAGTGCTGCTCTCCTGCTGGGTCACCCTGTTTGCCCACCTGGGCCCTGATAAAGCATCTCTTGTTCCTGCTGGCCAGCCAAGCCTCCCAGAGGAAACCCAACCTTTGGCTGAATTATTGATGTCCTGGAATGCAGCACAGCTCTGCTCTTCCTGGAGAGTGAGAATGGCACTGACAAAAGGCTGCCCTGCATTATTAAGCACCTGCTCTGGGTCAGCTGCAAGGATGTTTCCTGCAGGGGAGCAGCTTCTCAGCACTGAGACCTGGCTCATGATCCCAGGATGCAGATCTGGGAATTGGTTCAGGGCTATTGACCCAGTCCTCAGGTTCTAGAAAACAAATGGGAGTAGTTCTGCCACGGCAGGATGGAGGAGCTGGAGGTTCTTCTCAGCATTGCAATTGCCTGTGCTCTGCCAGCCCTGCCTCTCTCCCTGGGGATCTGCACCAAGCCTGTAAATCAGCTTGACTAAACCAAGTATTACTCCCATTTGTGGCAATCTGTTGTAAAAGGCAGCAATGCTTTTAGTCTGGGAGCAGCAAGATATAAAATAATAAAAATCTGTCTTTTTACAGTCGGGAGGCTTGAAGGTATGATCAGTTCATTTCTCCCACATCTCTTGGTGTCACAATGAAATCTTTTCAATCAAATTTCTGTGTTACAAAAGCAAACTTTCAGGAATAGAAATTCTTTGCAGGGGTGTTCTGCTTGAAGTGCTTGAGTAGCCAAATTTCATAAACTGCTGTTCTTCTACCCTTCTTTTCACTGGGCAGCCAGGTAAGAAGGGACCAGCAGCTGAGACCTGTTGCCACCTAAAATCTCAGATTTCCACTTGCACCAGGCAAAAAAAGAGCCAGCTCATAGGTCAGTGTAACTTACCTGTAATCTCCTGTGCTTCCAGGAGAAGCTTCATCTGATCTCGTGGCAGGCTGCTCCTGCAGCAGGTGTTCCTGCTCTCCTTGCACTTCATGGCACATCCCCACTACTGCTGTGAAGTCAGGTGGGTTCTCTGATAGGTCTAAAAAGCCACATTAGGGGTCAAATTGAGCTGGATCAGCGCCACAGGGAGGAGGAGGGGCAGGGATGGCACCCAGGGCAGCCCCTGCAGTGAGGCACCAGCCCCCAAGGCTGTGCCTGGGCTGGGGTCAGCAAATCCAGCTCCTGGGCAAGGCTCAGGGAGACACTGAGGGAATTCTCAGTGGAGTCACAGCATGCCATGCCTTGCACCTGCTTCCTGACCTTCATGCCCTCCTTTCCAACCCTGAAAGAAAGCCTGAATAAAAGATTATTTCATTTGGAAGCAGGGGCTGTGACTGAGATTCCTGCCCATCCTCCCTTTCTGGCATAGCCCAGGCTTGCTGTGATCCTGGTGCTGCCCCCAGCCTTGTTGCAAGACAAACGGCTTCAGTGCCCAACTTGAGACAAAAATTGAGTTTCTGAGTTCTGGCAAGTGCTGAGCTGTGACCCCTGCACTGAGTTACAGAAAACAACCACAGAGGACAGTGATGCCAAAGATGTCATTTGTTAATAATGCAAAGGAGCCCAGAGCTGGAGTGGTTCAGGACAGTGGCAGTAGCACTGTGGGGATGCTGGAGGGCTTCAGCAGTGATCTGGCACTGCAGCAATGCTGTAAGAAGCTGACTCAATTCAACTGATGAGAAACTGGGTTTAGGTTTGACAGCACCAGCGCAGATGTTGGTGCAGAAAAAGCCTAAACTGCAGGAAGAAGAGCTGGACTTGAAAGTGAGATGAGGTCTCAAAATGCTGTCTGGGAAAGGGGGGCGAGAGAGACTTATCTTTTCATCAAAGAGTCTTGGCTTGTTTAGGAAAGATCTTAAACAGATGACTCAAGAATTAGTGCCAAATACCTGGGAAGTCCCAGTTTGCTGCATGGCAGTGACTCAGCCCAGCCTGGCAGAGTCTGAAAACAGCCCTGGGCTCCCAGCAGTGGCAGAGGAAAGCAGCCTCAGCCGCTGAGAGCCATGTGTGACCCCCAAAGAAATCACAGACAGAACAATACAATCACCCTCTCACCCTCAATCTGCTTTTACCCATGTCCAGCAATGGCCAGGGGACCATGGCAGGACCTAGGTAAAATTATGTGCCAGTAACCAGGGGCTGCTGGTGCAGAGGAGACACCAGTGACGTGATCCCTGTCCCTGCAGCTGAGGACCTGTCTGCACCCACATCCTGCAAAGCACTCCACAGGCTGGAGCTCAGTGGTGCCAAACAGGTTGCTGTGTAAACATACCTGGAGGCCTTGTCTATCTCAGACATCTGGTAACAGGACTCCAAGGGCTGTTTGCCCCTGCTCTGGGCTCTGCTTTGTTCCCAGCTCTGGGCTGGGTGGGAAAGGAAAGAGCTGGCCAGGAAGCCTTTCAGGAAGGACAGCAGACACCAAATCAAGACCCCACTGAAGGGACATCTTGGCCTATCTAGAGCTGAGCTCTGGTGTAGGGAAGCAGAGAGGAGAAGGTACCAGTGGTAGATCAGACAAGAGCTGCATTTCATGTAAGAGCTTTAGCCAGGCTTTAATCTTTGGCATCTGTGCCAGTATTGCACAGTACCATGTCCTCATGAGTCAGCAGTGGCATCAGAGACCATTGACAAGGGTTAAGGGACCACTGGAGCCTGTGTAGGATCCCAGATGGCACAGCTGTCCAAAGGGTCTTTTAGCATGATCCAACAAGATGCTGGTTCTGTCAAGAGCAGGGAATTGTGCTTAAAAATACAATGAAGTTGGCCAACTTCACTGAAACGAGCAAGTGGGAAATGGGGATGGGACAAAAGGGAATGGGCTTTTCTCTCAGAAATCCCTCAAGAAAGCAGTGGAGGGTGCCCAGGCCATCTGAGGCTGCATCTCCAGACTGACAAACCTGGTCAGATGTCACTGCCTGGCATGAAAACACTGGGGACTTGCACAACCTAATTCTCCCTGTTGCTAATTTTAAATTTAAAAGGAATTGCAGAGGGAGGGATTGTCCATTGCCAGTATGAATCCAAGTGCTGAGAAGAGTTGGAGAGTGTTATATTTAAATTCCTTGCTTCAGAGTGTGTCCCAGAAGAGTCACTTGCTGGAAGTGGTTTTATCTAAATCCTGAGTTTGGGTCTCCTGACTTCAGGTGGTAGTGGCATTCCTGACCCCTTGGATTTGCAGGACACAGTAGGAGATGTAAGGATTTTGCTCCTTCCCTCATGTGAAGGATGTCTGTTGCTCACCTGCATGAAGAAGTGGAAGCCATGTGCATATTTAAATTTCCTCACATTTTGTACTAGACCTTATTAAAAGTTACTTATTCTGGAACGCCTCTCAGACTTGGAGTCTATTTTTAGCCCAATGCTTGCTCTATTCTTGGGCAAAAAAATTGCCCTCTTCCCCTGAAAGATGCCTGGGAAAAAAGAATGACACCTTGAAGGGTTTTTAGCTCTATTCCAAGGTAAATATACAAGACAAAAGTGGCTCCACTGCCCCTTATTACCTCTCTAACACACTGTAAATTTGCATTGGAAGAACAGACCTAATGACTGCCTTTTTCCTGCAGTTTACTGAAGAAAAGCTGGGACAGGCTGAGAAGACTGAGCTTGATGCTCACTTTGAAAACCTTCTGGCCAGGGCAGACTGCACAAAGAACTGGACAGAGAAGATCTTGCGTCAGACTGAGGTTCTGCTACAGCCAAACCCGAGTAAGTCCAGTTTCTCCTAAGGCTTGAAGGACAAAAGTCACTTGCAGCTCAGTGCTGAAAGGCATGGCCTCTGGCCGAGAACCCTGTACATTTCTTGGGGCTCAGGAGAAATTTCTCTTTGCAGGGCCTGTCCTTCTTCCCTGTGCAGCTGAGAGTACCTCACAGCCTGGCCGTGCCCTGGGGCAGGGACACCTGCTCCTGGCACTGGCTGTCCAGTGCATCACTGAGGACTGCATGGGGTGGGCTGTCAGGAATCCCAGTTCAGGGACCCTCTTTTAACCTCCCTGGTGTCCCCACCCCAGGTGCCAGAGTAGAAGAGTTCCTGTATGAGAAGCTTGACCGGAAGGTGCCTTCCCGGGTCACCAATGGGGAGCTGCTGGCACAGTACATGACAGAGGCAGCCAATGACTTTGGCCCAGGGACACCTTATGGTAAGTCAGCCTGGCTAATGAAAAAGTCCTGGATTCCCTTCCCAAGAGTATATCCCTAATACTGTTTTGCATTGAGATGTATGCAGCAGGCTCCTTCCTGACCACACAGAGCATCCTTCTGCTCTTAAATCCTCGCAGTTGTCCCTTCCTGGGGGAATTTTGGGCTTCTTTAAACAGCACACCTGCACAGAGACACAACCTTCACTTCCAGCTGTCCTTGCCCCTGCCATGAGCTTTGTTCCTGCTCTCCAAATCAATAGTTGTTCAATAGTGGGTCCTGTTACAGCCAGAGCAGCTGCAACTGCATCTATAGCCAACACTGCCTAATCAACTCATGTTTTCTGCTCTGGTGCTTTTCATTTGCTGCTCTGTCCCTGTGCCTCTGTTTTATGAGGCAAACAAGGATCAGTCTGCGCAAGCAGGTAGAGCAGGAAAATACATCAGTGGCATTAAGTGCTTCAGCAGATAGATACGATCAGAGCTGCCCTGGGAGCAGTGAAAAGATGCCTCAGGCCAACAGCAGAGTGGGTAGGGCTGGAGCTGCTGTGGGACAGGCACAATCACCTTGCCCAGGCCAGGAACAGGTGTGCCTGTGCCCCCAGCATGGCAGTGTGGAAGTTCTGGGTGAGTTGGCTTCAGCCAATAACATGTTAATTAGTTCCTCTGGAGCTGAAGGTGTCTGTTGTTGCAGGAAAGACTCTGATAAAAGTTGGAGAGACTCAGAGGCGCTTGGGTGCAGCAGAGCGGGAATTCATCCGCTCTGCCTCCATCAGCTTCCTGACCCCGCTGCGCAACTTCCTGGAAGGGGACTGGAGAACCATCTCAGTAAGTGTGGGAGCAGGGAAGGGGAACTTTGTCACGTCCCTGGAGACAAGGAGGGCAGGGGGAGAGGGAAGCACTCCTAAGAGAGCCCCTTTTATGTCCCTATGATAGAGGATGACTCCATATCTCTCCCCTTGAAGAATGCAAGGATGAGGGAGTACCAACCCTAGATCTGCTCAGGTTCCCCCTCTGATAGGGAAGGGTTGCCAGCTGCTGTGCATCAGGAAAGTAATTTATTCCCCGCTCCTGCAGCTTGTGGGCACCACCCATCCCAGGCTGCCATTTCCAAGAGGTTACCCTGTATCCCTGGCAACCAGCCCCAAAACTCTTGCTAAGGAGACGAGCATAGCAACTGGTTCTTTCTCCCTAGCGTGTTTTAATAAAGAAAGAGATATGATTCCTAGGTGATGCCACATCCCCTCCTCAACCCTGCTTCTAAGCAATGTGCTCTGACCCACCTCCTGTCCCTTCCAGAAAGAGAGGAGGATCCTGCAGAACCGACGCCTGGACCTGGACGCCTGCAAAGCCAGGCTGAAGAAGGCCAAAGCTGCCGAGGCAAAAGCAGCGGTAACTTCCCCCCTCATCTCCCTCCCCATCCTTCTGGCCCCAGGGCTTAGCTCACATGGTAAAAAATTAGGTTACCCTGCTGTGTCCTGTCTCTGGCAGGCATGGGTGGGGGAGCTCCTCATCTGGGATGAAAGGGAACAGGGAGCAGGAGCCATGTGCTTGTTTGTGAGATGTCCTCCCTTGGGGGAATTGTTGAAGCAAACGGTTCTGAGCTTCTGGAGTCTGGAAACTTGCACTTGACCCAGGCTCCTGCCTCCTGACTGATCAGGGTTGCTGGATGAGTTGTGCTAGTCACTAAAAGGATGCATCTTCTGAGGACTTGCTGATTTTCACAGAGGATCTTAAACCAAGCTAAGAGAGAGCTGAGCTGGGAGGTGCACAAGGTAAAGGCTGCTGGAGCTCTGCAGCAGTCCCAGCCTGTCAGACTAGTTAGGATTCTGCCAGCTCCCAGGCAAGAGGGCTGTGGGAGCCTCTAAGGGGTGGCCAGGGTCAGATTGGCTACAGGGACTGTCCCTAAGCCTCTCTGCTCACTCAGTTCATGGTGCTCTAGTTACAGGCTTGTCTTACCCTCTGGCTTTGAGGATTTCATCACACTGGGCACTGATGGGTTCCCTGGAGGGCCTGGTTGGAGCTGCTTGTCATCCTGTGAAGCTCTGGCTGTTGGCACAAGGACCTGCCAAGTTCTGCTTTTGCCTTGGGGCCAGGAGCTCAACTGGCAACTGTGTGCAAGTCAGAATCAGCCAGTCCTTGTCAGTCAGTCTCTGGGATGCACTGGGATACCAGCCCAGCAGCCCTGCTATGAGCCTGTTTCTAACCATCTGCCAGCTGGGCCTCTGGCCTTGTCTCTCCCTGGGTAGCCAGCTCCCAGGTGTTTTCCCTTTCCTCCAGCTGCAGTGACATCCACAGCAGATGGGGAAGCTGTGCTAAGCTCAGCAGCCTCCATCAGCTGGTCTGACAGAGTGCTCAGACCTACACAGGATATCTGTCAACAGAAGTAGTAGCTACCCTTTTAAGAAAGCCTCCTCTAATCAGTCAGGTCCCCCAGATCCTCTGAAAGTAACTTCAGGGATCCCCATTCCCTTTCTGGAGGGGACAGTGCCCCCAGTCTCAGGGGGAACTGGTGGCCTTTGCTTCAAGCTCAGATCAGAGTGGGAATTCAGATACCTCCTGTAATTCCTCCCTTTTCACCCTCTTACAGGAGGTGATCCCAAGGCCTCACACCTGCACACACATCCCTGGATTAGGGACTCCCCTGTAGCTGGAAAAGAAAGTTTCCCACTGGAACTTTTGGGGTGCCCCAGGCAGGTGCAAAGGCAATCCAGGCTTTCCAGGGTATCCTCCCCAAGCCAAGCCTCAAAGTACAGAGTGCCTGAAACACCACAGCAGCAGAGCAAATTTCAGCAAATCTCTCACCCAGCTCATCTTAAAGATGGGGTCCCTGAGCTCTGGGTGCCTCCCTGGCTGGTGGATGACAAGGTGGAAGCTCCCAGCACAGGGGGGCTGCTTCCTCTGCTCTAAACACCTCATCTAGATCACAGTGTTCCCTGTAACATGCCTGGAGTCCTGTGTCACACCTCCCCATCCAAGCTGAAGTATCCCAGCGCTCCCAGCTCACCTCTCTCTTGCTGCTCTTCCCCTCTGTAGTGCAAATTCGTGTTCCCAGAGCTTCTGTCTCCTGATGCCCCTCGAGCGCTGCTGCCCAGACCCGTGAGCTGCTGTGGAGCACCTGAGCTTGTGCATTTCCCACAGACTCTGTGCTTTGTCCTTCCTGTTGATGCTGTTTTGTTTACTAACCTTTTTGTTTTGTTTCTTTGTAATTTGCTCAGTGTGAGGGAGATGTGAGTATTGACTGTGCTAACAGTGCTGTGATTTTTCTTTTTTTTTTTTTTTCCTTAAACACTTCTCATTGTCTCTTTCCCATTTTTAAAAAGAAAATTCATATCTCCTTTGTCCCATTGGGACTGGCCCTGCAGCATGTTCTGAGTGTGACCAGGGCTGTGGCTGCCTGGGGAAGGTGCTCCAGAAGGATGGGAGTGTCAGAGACCTGCCTGCAGCCCCTCTGGAGCACCCCTTGGGTCCATCCACATTGCCTGCAAGCAGTGCTCAAGGGGGACAGGGGCTCCCCTAAAGACCCCCTTGGGCTCCTCTGGCTTCAGGCAGGAGGAGGTGGGGTTGGGTGGCCAGTCCCTCCCTGGAAGGGCAGCCCAGAGACAATGACAGGCAGGATGATCTGGTTGTGCTGCTGTTCTGCCCCTTTTCCGCATTACCAGAGTGGAAGGGGGAGGGAGGTGGGTCCCTTTTGACCACTGCTTGCAAATACAACTTCTCCATGCACCAAAGTACAAGAGAAGCTTGCCTCCTTCATCCCATGTGCTGTGACTAGTTTTGGGACTCCCTGGAGACCAGGGAATGGGAGGAGAGGTTTCTTCAGTTGCTCTTGATCTTCAAAAAACAAAAAGCATAAGCAGCTATTTCTGTGAGACATCCTTTCTCCCCATAGGGAGGAGTCCAGCCTACTTGTTCTGCTGGCCTCAAACCTCACTGGTGCATTTTTCTCCCTATATTCAGGTTTAACTTGCAATAGGAATTCCTCCTCCTTATTCCTTTCTCCATCCATCCCTAAAACTTCTAAATGGTATGAAAAAATATAAAAATAAAAATGGTTGGGACTGCCTGACTGCTCTTTCACACACTGGTCACTCATTCCAGCCAGCTGCTTGGGGCCCAGCAAAGTGGGTCAGTGTGTATAAGTGGATCTGGGTGAGTGCAGAGAGATTAACCTGGGAGAGAGAAGGAGGAGCCTGAGGGGATTAAACCAGAGCTGGGATTGAGCAGGACTGAGCCAGCCCTACACAGCAGCCACTGAGCAGTAAGGGCTGGCCAGGAGGATTCCTGAGGTCAGGTAGCTCGTTGGTTTGTCTCTTCAGGTAGTGCCAAAGGCTGACCAGGAGAAGGCCTGGTCTGAACTGAATTAAGCACCAATTTACGTGGTGGTTAACGAGCCCACATAACTGTGGGGGTGGACTGGATCTGTTGTACTTGCAGGGAGGAAATCTCCAGAGTGCTCAAGTCTTTGTGCCCCAGGGCAGAAGTTTAGCTGTGGGGAAGGTGGTTTGGAGATTTCCTGACCTCTGGGATGAAAACCCCTACACTGCCTTTGGCTAGACCTGGCTCAGCTAAGCCATGTGCCTTCCTGAAAACAGCAGATTGGGCTCTGTTAGGAGGAAATGTGGCTTGGAGAGAGTGAGAGCAGTAGAAGGCACAGTGGAAAGGATGCTCCAGTGCTGGTAAACACTCCTATTTAAGGGCAAGGCCCTGCACAGTGACAGGAGACAAGGGGAAGGGAGGTTCTGCCCACGGGTCTGAGCTAAGGCAACATGAGCAATGAGCAACCTGCTGGCTGCAAGGGAATGGGAATGCCTTTGGGATCGTGCTGTATGAGCTGGTAGCTGTAAGAACAGGCAGAGTGCCTGACAGTAGGAGTGTCTGCTGGACCAGGGGTGACTGCACAAGCCTGGCCTCCACACACCTAAGATGAGATGTCAGGAGACCTCCCTCCTGCCTCTCATCAGAATCTGAGCAAAGCTGCCAGCACAGGCAGGAAAAAAGCCAGTTTTTGGTCTCTTGTTCCACCCATCACCTGGTGACTCCTGTTGACTCCTTTAGTGCCTTGTACATGACACTCTATTCCCCCCCAGGCTGTGCCTGACTTTCAGGAAACCAGACCTCGTAATTACGTGCTCTCCGCCAGCGCATCAGCGGTAAGATCACCTCCTCCTGGGTACTGCCTCCTCCTAGATCCTGCCTCCCAAACCTCTTCCTGCCCCTGTCTCTACCTGACTTAAACTTAGGCCTAGCACTCTGCTGTTTTCAACATTTTAATGTGACATGGTCTGCCCAGGGTTCCTGTGACTCAGCCCTGAGGATTCACATCACCCCTGTGGAGGTGCCTGCTCAGGGTCTGGCCCTTTGCAGCTGGGTTTGCTTTCCAAACCAGCTTCCCTGCCAGCCCTCTTCCACATTTCTAGTGGGGATCTTCTGATGGGTTTTTATTGCTAGGGGAGCAATTGAGAGGAACAACCTCCAAGAGTGGTGTTTCTGCATGGTTCCAACTGTACAGTGGCAGTATCACTGCCTGATCTGTACCGTGGTGTCAGAGTCAGAGGCTTTGAAGCTGGTCAAGAGAAGCAAAGGTAGAGGAATCTCTGCCAACAGTGTCAATAACAGTGCAGGTTTGTCTATTCTGCAAACAAAGGTAATTTTTTACCATTTCATTGTGTTGGCAGCTATTTCACAGCCAGATGTGCCCAGGGTGGCTGAACAGCCTGCTGTGTCTCCACTCTGTTGCACTGAGTGCTTGTGGCCAAGCAATTGACTTCCCATGCTGTGTTCATGGCTCCCCATTGCACAGTGTCACATTTCTCATTAAAATGTTGAAAACTGATCATCTTGCTTCCTAACTAACATTCAGAACAACACTGATGCCTGCTAGTAGAATAATCTGGGAGTGGAAGTGCTGGGGAGTGGGATCCACAGCTATGAAAAAGGACAGCCCAGCCTTCTCTGAAACAAAAACCACTATGGAAACAAGCTGGATTTGGTTAATGGGAAACCCATCCCATCTGGAGACAGAGGTGTGTCTGAGATGACAGCATCAGTGTTAGTTCCTAGGGGGATCTGTCCTGACCTTCTTGGAGAACAATGCTGGGATCAGAAATAGCTTTGCACAATACCTAGAAAATTATTTCCATTGATCCCAGGCTCAGTGATGAGAGTCCTGCAGAAGAAACTGATACTGGTGATGCTGCAGCAGCTGCTCAGTTCTCCTGTCTCCTAGTACAGCTCAGAGCCAGCTTGTGGCTCTGGCTTTTCCCTTGGGAAGGTCTGTTCCAAGGGACTGCAGTTAAGCTCTAGGAGACCCAGGGGAGAGAAACTGAGCTTTCTCTGCCTCTGAGCAGACCAGGGCTGAAGCACACCTGAAGAGAAGCATTCGTCCAGTGTGCATTGGCATCTCGTGGAGTGATCTGCTTCTGCTCTATTGCAAAGCTGGGGAGCAGGTGCCACATACAGAAACGTATCAGAACAGATTTTGTGAGGTTTTTTAGCCAAGTGTCTACCCTGGGACATCTGTGCCTAGTTCAGTGCTCCCTCATCAGGCTGTGCTGGTGGCACTGGGCAGTGAGAGCAGGGCTGGGAGAGCAGCCAGCAGTGACCCGATGGGGTTTGATGATTGCACAGCAGGGCCTCCTACCAGGAGTGCCCGTGGGAAAGGTGCTGAGCCCAGGCTGCTCCCTGGCTCCAGGCAGGCAGGGCTGCTTTGCTGCAAGCTCTCAAATCCCAGCATTCATCCCAAGGGGTCAGGCACTGCAGCAAGGTAGGAGCTCTTCATCCTGTTGCTCTGCTTTTCTTCCAGGCCAGAGTCCTTGTGCTACTTCTTAGTGTGCACTGACAGTGCAGAGCAGTGGCTGCTGCTGACCTCACTCTTGAGCTCGGCTCCTTTCTGGAGGGAGGGGTTGGTTAAGTCCAAGGTGACAGCTTTGTTTTACAGGTGAGCCAACAGGTCAGCTCTCTCCTGGACCACATGCCCTCAGCTGGGCTCTGATTTGGATTCTAAATTTATATTGTTGGTTTTTGGAGAGGTGGATAACATGGTGCTTTTATTTTTTTTTCCCCTTCTGTGACAGGAGGGCTCAGATGGAATTAAGTCCAAGAAAAAAAGCACCTCCCTTGTTTTGTATGAGTTGGAGGCTGAGGAGCCATTTCTCCTCTCTCCCACACTGACCTTTTGTTTTTGTGTAAGAAGGTGTACGTGAGCTGTGCAAGCCTAAATATCCCTTTCTCTCAGACCCTGCCACGTGCTCAACTCCTAGGAATGATTCCAAGAAAAACATATTGGGTACCTTAATGAGGATTCCTCTGGCTTGAGCTGGGGTGCAGGAAGACAATACCAGATCATGGCCTTTTCTGCTCTCTGAGCTGTCCAAAAAGGAGTCACACAGAGTCTTGGCCCAGAGATAGATTTGGGTAAAGCTGAACTGTCCCAGAACAGCACAGGGTCAGATCTGGAGGTGGCACAGCAAAGACAACATAAGAGAAACAAATCTGGCTACAAATTCAGTGGGTGCTGCACTGATCAAATGGGGCTGCCATGGTTTAAGTACTGTCCACATGAGTAGGAAGGCCTGGGATCAGAGAGGAGCTTCCCCTTTGTCCTACAGTAAACCTTGCTCCAGAACCATGGGGATGTGTTGGCAAAGGCCTTGTGCCAGAGAAGCAGTTTAGGATCTGTTTATCAGCTTCCAACAGGATGCTTCTACCGCCTCTTTCCAAAGTAGGAGCTCTTAGAAGGGGAAGGGACTTGTGTCCCCACACATGGCTGGAATTGGCCAGGCCCTTACTCAGACCAGTTCCTGATTTGCAATAACAAAACATCCCCATAAAAGTCAAAGAGAACACCCACCTCAGCACCCAGACAGGTGCAATAATTCCACTTGAGTAAGAGATGCCAGTCATGGAGCAGAAAGCAATCCCAGGAGCCTGGCAAAACACCTTCCTGCTTCAACAGGTGCCCCCAGTGCAAATTCAGCAGTCTGGTGGCCTTTCCCGACCTGCAGAGGTGACACTGGGTGGTGAAGCTGAGCTCATTCCCCTGGCTCCAGTGGTGTGGGTGTTGCAGGCAGGCTGCTGTGCTCCCAGATCCAGGGGGATTTCACCTTGCCAGGACTGAGGCAGTAGTTGGCTGCTGAGGAAAGGCCAAGCCAAGGACCTCTGGGAAGGATCAATGTGTTTTTCTGCCTACTCTCTCCCTTTGCCATTGCTGTGTGTGACTTCTGTTCATTGTTTCATGTCCTGAAGCCAGATCCCACAAGCAGCTGGAGGTGTCCAGTGTTCTGCTGCCTCAGGTGTGCCCCTGTGGATGAGGAGAGTAGGAAGGACAATAGGAAGGAGTGGTGTGATGTTTTGCTTGGCTCAGAGGCAGCATCCAGCCCCTGCTTCCTCCCTGCTGTGGCTAAGCAGGCCTGTTGGCAGTGCAGGCTGGCTGGATTATCCCATTTCCCTGGACCATGGGTGAGGAGCGCTAGCCTCTGTGTGGCCTGAGCTCAAAAAGCTCACTTGTCTTTCCACAATCCTAAAAGAAAGGCTGTCCTTCAACACCAGCCTCTGCAGCTTCAGCAGAGTGAGCCTTGCTATGCAGAGGACTCTGCTGTTGATCCTTTTTTTCCTGGAGCCCATGGAATGCAGTGGCTGTAGCAGTGCTGGCAGGGAGCAGAGCTGCCATGCTGCTGGCTCTGGTGGCAGGGACTTGCTCTCCCATTGTGAAACTGAACTCAAGGATGCAGGAATGAGGGGAAGGGGCATGGATCTGGCAGCTGCTGCTGGGTGAAGGGCTGGCTTGTCCCTGGAGTTGGCCTGCTGTGTCCATGGCTGTTGGTGTTAGTGCCGAGTGCTTCACGACGTCTCCAACACTGATCTCCTTTCCTGTTGCTCTGTGACCCCTACAGCTTTGGAGCGACGAGGTGGAAAAAGTAAGTACCCAGCTGGAATTGTGCTCAAACCTTCTGGGGGTGTTCAGAGGATGGGGGTGCTGTGGAACCCTTCCTGCTCACAGGCAGGGAGGATCAGGGGCCACTGCTGTTGTGTCCCAGCCCTGATCCCTCTGTGTGGCTCAGTGCAATGGCAGCAGCTTGGGATGAGCCATGGGCTTGTTGGTTGTCCCTGGTGAGAGACACTTCCCTGGCATCCAGGTGTGTCTGTGTGGTAAAAGGAGGCTCAGAACCCTGCACTGTGTGACTCCTGTGGCCAAGGCTCCGATCCTCCATGTGTCTCTGGCAGCCCCTGGACTAATCCATCCAGCTGGCTCCACACAGATCTGGAGCAAGGACAGAGCATTTCCTGTGCACAGCCCCAGCTGCTGCAGAGAGCAGCTCAGTCAGGGGGGAGGTTTGAAGCCTCAAGGAGCTGACTCTCTCTGAGTGAGCTGCACTTACCCTTCTGATCCGTGGAGGCTCTGGAAGGGAAGTGTGACTTGTCCATGAAGAAGGATGGAGGGCTGAGACCAAGGTGAGCTCTGTGAGGAGCTCCAGCATGGAGATTCCAAAGACACCTTGTGGGATCCTGCCCCTTCCACACCTCAAACACCCCCAGCAGGCATTGCCATGAAGTCTGAAGTGCAGGGTTGCAGAAGCTCCTGTGTGCTGTGCATGACAGCAGCCTGTTGCTGTTACTCCAAAGGCATCTGCAGAATGGACTGGCTGCTCCTGACCCAGCTCTTCCTGGTTTTAAATCCTTTGGTCCCTCAACCAAACAAGCTGGCTACAGTCAGCTGTGAGCATGGAAGGATCTGTTCCTCTATCCTCTCTCCTGGGGCTATTCTGCTTGGATAGACTGAAGTATGTAAGTAAGTGTTGAAGTTCTCCATGGCTTGGAGAAGCACAAGACTGGAAGGGCCTCCCAGGTCACCATCCAGCTCTGCCTTTATAGGAAACTACATCCTGCAACTTCTCAGAGTTGGCAGGGAGAGGCAAATCCCAGGCAGCACCAAAAGGAGCCAGGTCTGCCTGGCACAAGTTTAAATAGCTCTAAATACTGTGAGTCTCAGCTCACGGAGCAAGAATCACTTGGTGTTTTGAAGGCATTACACTGGTATTTCCTGTTCCCTCTTCTCCTTTAAATAATCCCCTTCATACAGAGGATACAAGAAGATAGATCAGTTGCAGCTTTAAATAGACAAATCTGATTAAAAGACAGTCAAAGCATGTCTTTGTTGTGGCCTGGCTCTACGCTGGTAATGCTGGTACCAGATGAGAGCTGTGCTGGCCCCAGCAGCACCTCCAGCTTTTGCTGCTGGGAATTCTGGGTCTCCTCTGGGGTCACCAGTGGTGTGGCCTCCACTCTGAGACTGTCAGCCTGCCTGGATCAGCCCTCTGGGCTCAATTCCAGATGTGTCAGTCCTGTGCCAGAATGGTCAGGGCAAAACTCTGCACCAAAGCAGCTCTCTCTGATGGCTGCAGGCTCCTGGAGGAGGGGAAAGGGTTCTCTTTCCAGTGAGCTGCAGCTGAGTGGGTGTCACTCTTCTGTGACCAGTCACAGCACATCCCAAGAGAGCACCATGCTGGAGACAACATATGGGGATGCTTTTTACCCCTTTCCATCAGCAGGAGGGGAGAGCTGGCACCAGAGCACATGGCTGCTCCAGCACTTCTGGAGATCTCCTTGCCAGGATCCACCTGGGTATTCTGGTAACTGTCTCAGTGTAAATGCACTGTTTGGTGGAGAGGGAGATATGGGTCTCCAGTGTGAGTCTGTCTCTGAATTCCCAATGCCTGCTCTGGAGCTGCCAGCTATTCACCAGTGTTTAATTCCTCCTAGGTCAGAATCAGTAACTAGCCCCCCAAAGGAGACCCTTGGGTAGAAGTTGGATTGGGATGTTCATCTCCATTACAGATTTAATTAGCAGCAGCAGTTTGGTAAATGCTGCCTGGCCTCAGCCTTTGTTCTGTGGTGATAAAAAACGAAACCACTGCAGTTCCAGAGAGAAGCCTAGGGAAGCTGTGACATTCCTATGCCTGCAGGTGCAGAAACAGGGGATTAAAGGGACTGGAGCTGGCATGGGACTGACTACTCACATACCTCAGGATTAACAGAGCCTCTCATCTTCATGGCCTAGTCTTGTGGGAGTCAGAGCTTCCCTGCTTGGTGCATCAGTTTTGAGCTGCCATGCCATCACCTGCAGTGATCCAGTGTAGGATTAAGAAGGGATCAAGCTGAAATACAGCCAGAGGTCTCTGGGATCTCAACCCAGGGTCTCTTGTGCCTGCTGCTCAGTGCCACAGCTGCACGTGGATCCTGCAGCAGCCACGTCTTGCTGCCAAGGGGGGTGTGGAGGTGGGGGGCTGCAGAGGCAGCACAGGGCTCCTGCCTTGTGCTGCCTGAGCCCCATCCTGTTTGCAGGCGGAGCACGAGCTGAGGCTCACACAGACCGAGTTCGACCGGCAGGCAGAGGTGACCCGGCTGCTGCTGGAGGGGATCAGCAGCACTCACGTGAGTCCTCCTGGGCACCTGGGGCTGACACAGGCTGCAGAGACTCTTGGCTCCTGCCAAGAGGATCATGGATTCCTGCATGTGGAATAGAGGTAGAAGAGGTGGTAAATTCGGGGTACCTCAGGGGAGCAGGATTTGCAGCAAGAGAGTTTCTGTGTCTGGCAGCCAAACCCAGTCGAGCTGATGGTCCTTGTCCCTCCAGGTGAATCATCTTCGCTGTCTCCATGAGTTTGTGGAGTCTCAGACCAACTACTATGCTCAGTGCTACCAGTTCATGCTGGATCTACAGAAGCAACTGGGCAGGTAAAACGAGACTGCTTTTACTTCTCTGAGCGTTATTGATCTCCTTACCCCCAGCTCAGGGCTCTTTGCCCCTTCCACATCATAATGCTGGGCAGAAGTTATAAGGTTCCCTCAGAGCTCTGGCAGAGCTTCTGAGTTGTCAGAGTGGTGACCAATCCTGATGGTGGTGGTGGTGCATTTGGAGCAGGCTTTGCCATTGGGTTTTAACATTCCCCTCAAAGCATGAAGGCCATGGGAGTTTGAACATTCTTCCTCTAAATTAGTTAAATCACACAGGACTCAAATTCCTGTTGCCAAGCAAGCTGTGCTGCAGCAGTAACAAATCCCAGATTCCATATTCTGTGCTGCTGGCTGCACATCCCATGGGGTGGGCTGGGATGTTCTGTCTGGTACTGTCACACCAGCACAGAGCTGACCCAGAAGGGGCTGTTGCCTCTGCACCCTCACTTACACTCCTGTTCCATTCTTTTTCCATGCCTGCAGCTCCAAAGGAGAAATGTAAGTATGATGCTAGCCAGGATGAGCTCTGAGGGCTCTCCTCCCCTCAGTGACTCTTGGGTCTGTGTGATCACTGCCAGGGCCAGAGCTATATCCCCTTAGAGAACTGAGCCTGAGATCCATTACTGTCTCCCTCTAGAAAGCCTGCAAAGCCTGGGAGCCTCCAGCTGTGGCATCCAGTTCAACAGCACCAATGCCCATCCCTTTCCAGAAGAATTAGCAGGCAGAACAGGTAACACAGACTATGTGAGAGCAGGGCAAGGACACAGCACAACAGACCCAGTCAAACAGCCGAGAGCAGCACCTGCCCAGTCCCCTCATGTCAGTCTGGGACTCTGCAAGTTGATGAAACAGAGCACTGGAGTCAGAATAGGCAGACAAGTGTCACCTTCTGCACAGTCCCAGCACCTGAGAACTGAGGGTGTTTCCCCACATGAAGGGCAGGGTGGGTATGGTACAGCTGGGTATGTAGGCTGCAACTCTTGAGCATCACCTCTGCAGAGCAACTGCTGAAAGGAAGAGCTCACTGTGGTTCCTCAGGCTGCAGCCTCACTGAACTGTGCTTTTTTGTCTCACGTAAGATTTTCAGGCACATTCGTAGGCAACGCAGAATCCGCATCTCCCGCAGCCGCTGCCTCTCCTCCAGCTGTTGCTGCTGCCACGCTCCCTGCTGTGCCTACAATTCCAGTGGTGCCCACAATTGTTGGGGTGCCCAACACCGTGGCAGAGGGTGTGCTGAACCCAAATGAAGTCAAGCCTCCTGCCAGTGGGACACGCAGGGCCAGAGTCCTCTATGACTACGAAGCAGCTGACAGCACCGAGCTGGCACTTCTTGCAGATGAGGTTGGTGGCTTTCCTGAGAGCTGGATTTGGCTATAACTGCCCAGCAGCCCATGGTGTGCCTAAAAAGGACTTTGGTTCCTTTTCCTGCCCCAAAAACCTGCTTTATGAAACTATTAGTAGTGGAGTCTTTACCTGGATACCAGTATCTGCTGAGTTGCAGTGAGCTTGCGCTCACAGCCATTTACTATTTAACGTCACCCAAATAACTCCTCCTGTTGAAGCCCAACTGTACCCAAAATAAAATACTCCAATACTCTGTATCTTCACTGTGACCCTCAAATACAGCTGCCTTGTCCAGAGTCATGGGATAAGCTGTTGGCTGGAGACCTGCTCTAATCGTGCTGAGAAAAAAAGAAAAATCAGCAAGTTGGAAAATTTTCTGTTCTCTAGACTGAACTTCTGTATTCAGAAGGGATGACATAGCAACATGTTTGGAGAATGAAAAAGCAACAGGGACATCACTGGGCAGTTTTCCATAGATCTTGTGTTAAAGCTGCAGATAGCTTCAGGGAAAGGGCACAGATGCCTGCTAAATGAACTTCAGGAATTACTGTTCTTTCAGTTCCCATCTGACTGAACTTCTTGGCTCTGTCTGCAGAGTAAAGTCCTGTCTAATGCGCTGTCTTCTCTCCCCAGATGATCACTGTGTACAGCCTGCCAGGCATGGATCCAGACTGGCTCATAGGGGAAAGAGGGAACCAGAAAGGGAAAGTTCCTGTCACTTACTTGGAACTGTTAAGTTAAATATTAAGAAGAATGTACAAGCAGAATGCACCCCTCATCTGGCACTTCTAATGCGGATTTCCTCATCCGAGACCATTGCTCTCTCTTCAGGGTCGACACTCCATTGCTGTTATGGGAATTGTGGGAAAGAAGTGAGGTTCTGGGAAAGGGTTGATGGCACCCAAGACTGAATTTGTTACCTACCAGTGCAGCCTGCTTTGAGGTTAGTCCTGATGGCACAAGATTCCTTGATCATGTTTTCCCTTCCCTGCCCTAGTCTTGTTCCTCGCAGTGGGGAGGAGCTGTGTCCCTCAGCAGCTGCTCACCAGTTCCCTTGTGTCTGGTGTGGGTTAGTGCCTGTCTGCCCCTCTTCTCCAGCAGTAGAATTGCCCAAGTCCAACCACTGAGCATTCCAGTAGGGAAGTGTCCCACACACCCCCTCTGACATGTCCCAGCACATAAGGCAAGGAGGCTGCAGTTAAAATTTAGGAGCCTGTTAAACCCACCCACCCTGCTCAGCTGTGGGAGACCAGCCATGCACGGCTGGCCAAGAGCCACAACCACTGTCCTGGGGCCGGCAGGCTCCCACCTACCCCTGTCCCCTGAAGCTGGAAGATTTCTTTGTGGAGACCAACCTGCTACTGTAGGGCCTAACCCCAAACCTCTGTGCAAGGGACCATGCATCTCACTTGCATTTCCTCTGGGAAATTGCTCTTGGACTGCAAAGTTTACAAGCCTTTTTACAAGCTTTGCTCCCTGTGTTATTGTCCAGGCTTTTCTTTCAGTGTGTCTGTCCAGGCATGTTTTAGCCTGACTTTATTTCCACTCTGAATCACTGATCTAATGAATGTTTCCCCTCCCATGTCAGCAGTAAACAGACTTGGTGCATTCTAGTGCAGAAAGGGACAGTCCCACCTGCTGTGATCCCCAACAAGGAGCTGTCCTTGGCCATACACACACCATGACCCAGGCTGTCCTGGAGGGCTGGGGTGGTTTAGCTCAGGTGTGTGTGTGCCTGCTCACTCTGGAATGATGAACTCTTAGCCAGGACTCACCTAAAGGACTTCCATGTGATGTGTCACGAGTTTTCCACTCAAGCTGGATGGAAGAGAAACCCACCTGCACCAAGCTCTGTTCACACCCTTCCCCTGGGTATGTCAGAACTAACTTTGCTTGTTTATTGATCTTTTGCACTTTCCCCAAAGGTATCGTGACCATTCTAATGTAACAGGGCACTGAGCACCTCTGTTCATGGGGCTCATGGGTTTCAGCACTTATTTGCCAATAAACAAACTGCCTGACCTCCTGCCTCAGCATCTTCTCTGGGCTCAGGGCTGTCCTTGCTCCCAGCCACAGAGCTGTGGGAACAAGCAGGGAGACAAAGGGAACAGCTCAGGTGAAAGCAGTGCATTCCTGCTACCCCAGGCTTGGAAGATGGGGTTAAAAGCAAAACAAAGCTGCTCATCCTTCCTGTCCCATCTGACACTCTCAACACACTGTGAGAGCCTTGTGGTTCCTTTCCCAGCTGACACATCTCAGCTGTACTACACTTCAGGGGCTCTGAGAAACAACAGCTCCTCCTGCACCTGAAGTAAAAATAGAGCAGCAGGATGACTTGAGCTGCTGAGATACCCAAGTGCTATTCTAGATCTAACAGACTTTTTTAGTTGTTATGGAAACTAGAGCTGCTGCTAATCTAAAATCCTAAAGTCTTGTTCCTAACACACAGCTTGGAAAGAACTCCTGGGAAAAGAAGCTGTTGAAATGCAACAGTAATGCTTGGCTTTTCTAGTTAAAGAGAACAGGGAAATCAAATGATGTTGCTGTTCTAGTTAGTTTTAAAACTGCCAGAACTACCACTCTCATAGTCCTGATCTATTGGAGATCTGCTCCTGCCTATGTCCCTTCCAGCATGTATATTTTCCCTCAGGCCAGTAACATCCCAGTTCCCCTGTTATTCCTCTCCTTGGCACATTAAAGCAGCAGCAGCTTAATGAAGCAGAAAATGATCTCTTCCCTCAGAGCAACCAGAAGGAATTCTCTTCCTGGCACCAGCACTCTGTTCCCTCTGCAGTAGAAAAAAAAAGCACATGGAAAACCTATTGCTACTCTGACTCAATACAGGAAGGTGACACTTGTGCTGCTTTTTTGCAGATGTCAGAGGAGCCCCCTTGGCTGGATCCCCTCTGTGCCTGAGGGACAGGGACAACTCAGGACTCAAATGCTGCTGGAGCTCTAAAACACATCTAACCAACAGCATTCACTGCTTTTGCTGTCTGGCATCAGTGGCTCCTGCCAAGCACCACCAACTCACTCTGGTGCCTGAATAAACATCTAGAAGAATCTATTCTTGCTGAACACCAATACAGTGATGAGCACACTGCAACTTCCAAAGCCATAACAAAAAGGAAAGATCCTGACCAGAGCTGCCAAGTTCTGCTGTAACTGAACTTGCTTAGATGGACCAGATTCCAGCTCTGCTTCCCCTCCCCTTGGCAGCCCTCATCCATTTGCTGTCTCTGCACAGTTGTTCACATTCAGCTCTCCATGGTCACACCCAGCTCCCCATGGCACAAAGTGTTTCTGCTTACAGGCTGCCCCATCAAAACACCATTTGGTTTTAGACTCCCACATCACCTCACAAGCCCCTCTCCCTTCTACTTTTAAGACTTTACTCCAGCCAGCTAAAATCTCTCCAAAGCCCTCAGGGCACATGACACTAGATCAAACAAATGTACCAGGATATTGCCAAGCACTTAAGCTTACAAGGTAAAAAGCCCAAACAATATAATCTCATTTTCTAGCTCTAGCCTCCTAAAACCATTGAAATTAAAAAGATTCTGGCTGGTAAAGCAATCAAGTGTCTATTTAGGAAAGAACTAGTAGGTTAATAGCTCACAGCCACACTGAAATTTGATTTGTTACCTTAGATAAGTCTGTCTAGATTTCAGGCTGTATTTTAAGCAATAATCACTGACTTTCTCTTACTGTCCTTTCTGCACACTGAACCTCAGAATCTTAGAGTTTGTTGATATAAAGCTTCACTACGTGATGCACCTTCACTGAAGACAGTGATTCCTGTGCAGGGCCCTCAGCAGCATGTGCAGGGGAATCATGAAGTATTTTATAGTGCTGCTCATTTCAAACCTCCTACGAGTTCCCCAACAGTAGAGTAAGAGAAAGGGAGTGGGCGTGGGGAACTCAGGGAATTTAATTACAGTCATTCCAGACAGTCTAGATTGTCACTTAAAAGTCACAGCATTAGCTGGGACTTTACCTCACCCAGACACTGCAGAATTGGTGCTGCTGTGCCCAACACAGACCCATGAACACAGCTGCTGTCTATAAAGGTTTTAATATCAGTATAAATAGGGCACAGTTACAAAAAACTGCAAGACTGGAGCAATGGAATTTTGACATAAAAACCTTAAGTGAGGCCTTGCTCTTCAGAAACACACAACACACAGACTGCAGGGTGAAGGGAAGGCGTGAGCACACATACACCATCGTGCCTTGAACCATTCAGTACAAAAATAGCAGTAGAAAGATGGTCTCTGAATTGCTGGCTGATCCCTTGGGTGTGCCTTAGCTGGACTCCACACGGGAGACGCAGATTGCACCTTGTGTTAGGAGCAGAGTTAATGCCCAGCAGAAAGCCTCCTCTCCCCATCCAGCCACAGCTTCCCCAGCTGAGGTACAAGCTATAAAAATAAAGGTTTTGACTGTTCAGTGCTTGTACCTGGCCAGGATGCTCTGGCAGACAGAGTGAGCAGACTGTGCACGTGGGCTGGTCAATGCAGAGCCAGCTGGGCTCTCCTTACATTCACTCTGCTCCTGGGTGGCAAGAGTTCCATGGGATCTCGCTGCTCAGGTGACACCACTGCCCACACCTGGCCTCCCTCCCTTCCCAGTCCTCATTACAGCTCTGCCAAAGGTGATGCCTTCTGTGGTGGACGTGAATTGTTCTGCTGCAAGTCCTGACAAGGGAGGCAGGACCAGAAAAGGATCTATCTCTGCACGTGCCGAACGAAGGCCTGCACGAGCTGAAACAAGGGCTCCTGCCCCTCTGGACCCAGCTTGGAGGCAGACTTTCCTTGGGGAGAGGGAAGGACCCCGCTGGCAGGTGAAGAGGGACCGCCCCGGCGGAAGTAACGGGACAGGCTGGAGAGCAGCGTACTCTGAAATTAGAGTGTGTAACAAGTCAACTTCCTTCCCCCACACACCCTCTCCCTCCCCCAGCCGGGTCCTGTGGCACAGGAATGTGCCAGTATGAGCAGCCCGAGGCTGTTCAGTCATGCTGGGAAATGGGCAGCCACAGACAAGACACACTGCAGTGAGAGGACAGCACAAGGTGCTCACCAACTCCGAGCTGAGCTCCTGCTTCATCCGCTGCTTATCCCGGGGGTGCACAGCCGGGTCCCGCAGGTACCGAACAGCCTGGGAGATGAGCAGGTAGAAGCAGTTTTCCATTGTAAACATGAGCAGAGACCTGTGCAAAAACCAAAAAAATCAGCAGGAGCCAGAAAGGTCAGCACACTCTGGTTTCCAGGTCAAATAATTATTGGGAGACTTTACACGTAAGGGATATACAAAGATACACAAATGCCTCTAAACTTCAGTTCTTATCGGAGCAGCTCGGTCTGTAACTACATCAAGTAACTAGAAACTTACTTGAGGGTTTTGGTTCCCTCTTGCATATTCAGCCCTGCGGCCTGAGGGAAAGGTTCTTTCTTCTTATCCATCTTCGAGAGAAAAAAAGACAAGCATTAGAGACAGGAGATGGAAAAGAACTACTCATGCTCTTCAGAGTATCAGCTGAATGAGCACTCTGGGATCACTGCAACTGCTGTGCTCCCAGACACAGAAAGGGCCAGTACCTCTCCCAGCATGTTCAGGGCCACATTGACTGTGGCAAGGAGGGTCCCAAAGGAAGGTGCAACGTCCGAATCAAAGGCTGGTGTGGTGAAACTCAAGACAAAGAGCACGTTGTATTCAGCAAGGTCCAGTGACTGTGGAGGAGCAGAAAGAGGAGTGAGACCCTAGAGGCTGTGAGTATGGTGTTGCCATAGGAACAGGAATATCCAGTCCCTTCTCACACTTTTTATAAGGAGAAATAGAAGCACTGGGAAAATTTCCCAAGGCTCAGGTGTACAGCTGGAGCAGTAAAGTGCAGCACTGCACGGTCAGACTCCATTGCTCTCCTCACACAGATGCCATCACTGGCACACCAAGGTACTGGCTGCTCCCAGAGGCACAGAAGGATGTTCCCTACCCAGCACTTAGCAGTAGGACACTGCCAGAATCAAGGATTAAACCTTTTCTGAACCCAGAGACCAGGCATTGGGTCATACCACCATGGGAGGATGACAAGAGGATTTTTCCTGAAGAATATATATATACTGAATGTACAAACCAACTTGGGTTATGTGTGACCAGTAAGGTCACACATACACAGCCTTGTGTAGATCACACAAAAGCTCAGCCAAGTCTTCCCTTCACTGTGTAGTGCCTGATTCCCAAGACAAATTCCTTGTCTCCTGCCTTCCTGCTCTGTGCAGAATAGCAGACAGGTATACAGTGGGATCACTGTATCAAGCAAGACACACAGACCCAGAATATCCCTGGAAATGCTGGAAGCTTCCCCCTTTGGAGAGCTCACCTGGTCAAGGAGGATCTGGCAGACATCAGGGGTGAAATGGCGAAGGGCAGCCAGACACTTGCTGAGGATTTTGAGGAGGCTGTACTGCACTGTGAGCAGGGCCTTCTGCTCTGCTGCCTCTGACTCAGGGCTGGGGTGTTTGGAGGAGGCCTGAGGATTACGCTGCACTCGGGGAGTCACGCTGGATGGGAGGGAATCACCGTTTTTTGTCTGTGGATGAAGAAAAGAGAAAGTCTTGAATACAGGTATGATTGGTTTGCACTAAGACAAATGTTTTGAGAAAAAAAAAAAGCTGTGAACAAAGAGAATTAGGAAATAAGGCACCCAAAGTCTGTCACTTGCTAGGAATCTACAGTTGGTGTGGGCTGAGGAGACACTGCATTGCAGGGAGGCAGATGCAGAGGCTGTTTAGATGCCACACTCCAGAAAAAGAATGATCAACACACCAAGCCTGAGCCCTGCTGAAGGAACACTGCAGCAGCAATGCATCATCTCCACCTCGTGCATCTAAAGATGTCCCAAGAACAAGAACTATCTCCCTTTAGCAAATTAAATCAAATCAAGGACACCAGGTCAACAGTGGCTTAATGAATGGCACTCCAGAGTCCTACAGCAATGCAGCCTCCTTATGGCAACAGACCATTCAGCACAGGCTGCTGGTTATCTAGGACTGGCTTTACACAGTCCAAAGGTTCTCAGAGTCCAGACTACCCTCTGCACATATTTTTTTGCTGTAAAGAAATGCAAATCCTGACTGTTGACGGGTGTCAATAATCACCACAAGGATCAATAATCCATTCAATACCCAAGACCCTTGATAATGAACAATGCTCCCTTCTAACAGAGAGCATGGTTGTGCAACACCTCAAGTTTGGTGTAGGATCCTCACCTGCAGGTAGTGCTGGAGCATTTTACGGCTGTGCAGGAGGGAGGTACAGGCCTGGCACAGGTAACACAGATTCACCTGAAAGAAAAAAGGTCAGGAAGAAATCTCATAAAATTTCAAACCCCATGTATTCACTGCCACTGCCAGAAGCTAGAAAATCCAAACAGAGCACTGTGATCATAAACAGAACACTCTGTGATCAGGATCCACGAAGTCTCTTAATTTCCCAGTTATTTTCTTGAAAGCACCTGGCACTAAGAACTGAAAGTAAGCCACAGAATTCCTCAATTTACTTTTCCAAGCTACCACTTCTCTCTCTCTCTCTCTCAATAGTTATATTTCCTCACTCAAGAAGATGTACTGACAGAATGGGTAGTTAAATAACCTCAGCTGTAATTCCCATTAAAGAAGTAATAAAAAAGTGATACAGAGCCATTTTCTCTTAAGACAACCAAATCCCTGCACTCCAAGGCAATATATTATCCACAGCAATATCCTGATTCGTACCTGCATGTCCCTCATAAGCTGTGGCAGGTGGAAATGCCACTCTTTTGTGAAATTTGAGAGCTGAAGAATGAAGCCAACAGTGTGATCAGCTTCTTCCAGACAGGCCAAGCTCTGCACAGTCCGTACTGCATTCAGGCACTGGGAAGGAGAGAGAAGTAAATCAGGGCCATGACAAGTAAGGGACAGGTGGGATAACATTCCATCCTCCTCTCACAGTTATTTCCACTGTCACCCTTCCAGAGGCAGGAGTGACTTTTCAGTGCTTCTGCCCTTTCTGACTCATTTCACTGCTGTTAGAACAGAGGAGCCAAGTGAAGCACAGAGACAGTTTGTAGCACACCTGAAGGATCCTCTCTTGATGGACACCCACAAAGTCCAGTGCTTCTGTCAGGAAGTTGTATCTCAGTGTTTTGAGAAGACGTTCCATCAGGGACATGGAGAGGCGATAGACCCCGGGCCAGGAGGGGGCATCCAGGGACTTCCGGGATGAAGCAGATGTCTGAACAAATCACATACAAAAATAAGTGACTTTGCTTCCCTCCACACCATTCTGACAGACTCCAGTCACAGCCTGCAAGGGCATGGGGAGCCCTGCAGGTGCATTCCCAGCTGGAATGAAGGAAGCAGCACCCACCTGAATGGCTCCATTTGTGCTGAGCTGGTACACGCTCAGGAGGGGCAGGCAGACACTCTGGGTGACACCAGCTCCAGCCATTGCTGCTGCTCCCTACAAGAACAGACTGCTGTTGGAATCTGTGCCTCAGCTCTCTGAGACTGAAGAGCCTTGTGTTGCAGTAGGTATTTCTGTCCTTTGCACTCTCACCACCCTTTTACAGAACTTTCATTTACACACACCTCTGTGTTGTTAAAAGTTCAACATCAAGAAAAGCAAAATCAAACCTGGCTAACTGGACTCAGAATTCCATTTATTACCTGCTCTGGTATGTACATAGTCTTTTAAAGGCCTTTGGAACAATCCTGTTTTCACCTAAAGCCCCACACAAGTTGAATTTGTAACAGATAAATAACACTTTATTAAAACTAATGAAGAAGCAGGTTCCAACACTCAGTGCTGGTTTAATGAGAACTTGCATTGCAGAATCCATTCAGTGAAAATGCCCGCTGTAAATGACAGGTCTGCCTGGCTGGCTCAGCTTTTCCCACACATCTCACTATGGAGAACAAGGCACACTAAGCAGGAGTAAATACAGGACCTGCTGCTTCCCAGCCTCCAAAAAATACCTCTTTATCTACAGCTCATCATTCAGCTGCATAACAGACAGGATAATGAGATAAAAAATGAGACAGACTTTTCTTATTTGAAGTGTACAGCTATGCACTCACACTTCTCTACATCTCTCACCTGCTGAGTCCTTGCTAAGGTCAGCAACAAATGTAATGAGGCTTCTGTGAAGTGAAGGTTTTGTTTAACTCTCAGGCTGATCTCCAGTGCAGCAAAGATGGTAGGAAGCACAGGGACTTTCCTAGTAATCTGCAGCCAGTAGTCTCCATCTTCATCCACTTCACAGAGCTCCTTAGCCAGGTGCAGACCCAGAACACACACCTGCAGTGACAAGGAAAGGTAGGTAGATACAGGGTACCAAGAAAAATCTCAAAAGCATTTACTAACAACCTAAAGTTCAACCATTCTTAGAATAACAAATGAAGGCTCCTGGTATCCCTTACATTACACTCTGGACATCTCTTGGCATTCATGACAATGTTTTTTAGGACAGATCTGAAGAAAAGGCAGCAACGGCCAACTTCCCATGTTTCTTGGCTTTCCATGTGAGCCAAGAAAAACACTGGGTAATTCTGAAATAGAAGCTGCTGAAACTTCCTTTGAAGGCAGCAGGCTAAAAGGGAAAGTTGTTCCAAGCATCATGAAACGTTTGTCTAGAGAGAAGAGACAAGGTGAACAGGTCCTTTACCCCATCTCGCTGGTCCTTGTGCTTTACTCGGGAGGCATCATCAGTCTCCATACTGTCCTTGTCATCTGCAGCATCTCCCAAGGTCAGGCTGTGCCGAGTCTGGTCAAAAAGTGCAATGACCTCGTCCTGGAGAGTCTCACACACACTCAGCACCAGCTGGGGGTACTGGGGGATGTCATTCACTGTGACACACACAACAGACTCCAGTTAACACATAGGCCTTGCACTCAGCTTTCCAGTTTAACTGGTAACAACACTGAGACACATTTATTTGAATTAGCATTTATTCTGTTCTCATTTCAAAACCTACAAAACAATGTGAAGAGCTGTGACTAAATCAGATGTTTAAGTCTAGGAGGATATATTAATGGATTATATTCATCTTGATAACAAAAACACATTGTTTTTGTTATACAAAGTCATGTAAACTCAAGACATGTCAAAATACAAATCAAGAACTACTATGAACAGATTATTCCACTACAATTCCCACTCATGCTCCAGACTGCTGGTATCAGCCTATGCAGATTGGGTGCAGTCTATGGTCTGTGAGTCTATATAAATACTACATTCTTATCAAAACCATTAAAATAAATTGCCCCACCTTTTACCAGCACGACTAGAAACTCAAATTCAACGACAAAGAAAACAACTAAAAATAAAAACTAACTCTCTACTTCCTACTTAGTTTTCGAAACATACAGCTTTGCAGAGCCAAGTAACCTGACACACTTTTAATTACAGTTGCCTCTGTATGTGCTGCACAGAGAAATACTGCACAGATTCCACTGAGGGTCTTCAAGTGCTACTGCAATGCCAGATGCCCCACAAAGGACTGGAGTAACAACCACACTGGCTTCTGTGGTTTGTAACAAAATGTACCCTTTCTTGTGTTGGAGTCTTTTGTTATCTCTAATTAGAAATCCATGTCAGAATCTGAGCTCTGCAGTCACTCTGAGAGAGCCTGACTTACACATCCACTGAGCTGTTTCCAAAAATACACAGGAACCAAACTGATCAAACAGAGGTTATTGTCAGGGAAAGACAAGAGAAGGGAAGACATGGACATAGAGTGAATGAATGATAAACCTCAACTCTTTCCAAAACTAACTAAAGAAAGGAAGAAAAAAGGAGAAAAGTCCCACAGGCTGGTGACCACATTCAGCACCCTGCACTACTACCAGCACCATGTGTTTATCCTGAACATGCTGGGTGTAAGGCGTGTTCAGCCCTGGCACCTCGACACCTGCACATGCACCACCTCACCTTTCATCTCCTTCATTTGCAGAACAGTGATAAGAGCTGAGAACACTTTGGCTTTGGTTTTCTCCATCATCTGCTGATCTGCCTGCAGTACTCCCTCCAGAATCTGCGTCAAGGAGTTTATGATTTTATCCACAGAACTCAACTCGCTGACAACAAAAAGGGAGAGCTCTTCAGATTAGACAAGATCCCTCAATAAGTATATTGGCTTGAATGAGCTGTGTGGATCTTAAGTTATATGACCCCCAAAAATAAAAGCTGTTCTTCAAAGTGACGTTTAAGTCACCACTTGGATCTCACTAAAGACATTCCACCAAATGAGAGAATGTATTTTCTCTTCATTGTGAGAATCAAGAGTGAGAAAGCAGGACTAACTATAACAAAAGCTCTTTTGCTACTTTTCACCAGCAAGTAGGAAACCAAATAAACTGTACTGCTACCAGAGATTTCTCACAATTTCAGCAACAACCAAGAGACATTTGACATCGCAAAACAGAATTCAATTCTAAGGTTTCAGTTTTCTCCCCATATCACTAAGGGATTCTCACCAGAGCAAAACACTTCAACGTAATCACCCAAATCTTTATCTAAACATGATCTCCCAAGTTTTTATTTCTATCAGTGGCTAATAATTATCCAAACAAAATACCAACCTTTTCCACTGCTTGAGCAGGATCAGAAGAAGGGTACATAGCATAGACCCCAGCTGCAGACAGGGCACTGACATGGGAACTTGGAGCTAAGAAGAAATACTGTAAGAGTTACAGCTGGAACAGTCACATATAGAAACACTTCAGAAATGCTCAGCCCAAGCACCACCACCACCAGATGACCAGGATTGCTCTTCAGCAGAACTGAAGGGACCAGAGCCAGAACCTCGCAGGGTTATTTAGTGATGACAAGAATGACACATACAAAATACAGATTTAAGCAGCTCATCAGTTTGTGGAGAGACTCTGTTTCAGCCCATTTTGACAGGATCTAAAAAACCCTATGATTTCAAGCATCTGCAGAAATAGTGCAAAGAAGATAAGAAATTAGGAAATTAAAGAACTGACAGGAAGCAACACCTACCAAAACCTTGGTGCCATTTAGCACATCCAGAAACAACTGCTGATGAACTGCAGAATCAGTCAGATGCATGATATCAGCCTAAATCAACAAAGATAAAGATCAATCAGCACAACAAA
Source organism: Anthoscopus minutus (assembly GCA_013399455.1). Taxonomy (NCBI): domain Eukaryota; kingdom Metazoa; phylum Chordata; class Aves; order Passeriformes; family Paridae; genus Anthoscopus; species Anthoscopus minutus. The sequence continues at coordinate 121,856 of VWYI01001352.1, read as the reverse complement.
ATGTGCATCTTCTAAGCAGCCTAAAATCAGCTTACTGTTTTGTTACTTTAAGAATCCATCAATATTACAGCTGCTGAGTTTTACAGAAATCACTTTAGTCCTACATTACCTTTGACAAGAAGTTGGCAATGACTAATTGCTTAATGCATCCTTGCCTCACTTGACATAGGAAAAGCTTTTCAGGATTACAGAATTACTTAGAAACCCTTTAAAAAATATTTACTACCTCCCTTCTCTGCTGAGAGGACAATATGCTTATTTTGATGAAACAGCAAAACACCACCCACTCTAACCTCTTGCACCATGCTCATGCCAACCAGTACTGTGTTCACACAGTCAAAACTGAACGACAAAAACAGTGAATTCTGCTTAGCTGGCCCTAGGAAGCTGTTGACATTGCATTATTCAAAATGTTCATTTCAGACTGTCATGCAAGGTAAGAGGCAGCCCTTACATGGCTTGTGGAGATGATGAGCAGCATCCGCCAGGCTGAGATGAGCATTTGATACTCGGTGATGGAGGCACAGCCGGCGCCCTCGGTCTCTGCCACGTGCTGTGCCAGGGACTTCACGTACTCTGACCAGTAGGCAAAGCGTTTTTTGGTGGAGAAATTCTGCAGGGTGTCTTTCAGGGACTGATCCAGCGAGCCCCTAACCAAATCAAGAGGAGAAGTTATCTTCATTTATTCTTGGGTCAGAAAATATACTTCTTCTGAGATTCAGGGAGGAAAGTGAAGTCACTTGCAACTGAAGGTTATTCCACATATCTGACCTGTGCAGGGAATCCCACCTTCTGTATCAAATATGAAGGAAAAACATGATCCCTGAAGAAAATCTATAATTTTTTTTAAACAGAGATTTTAGTTAATCCTGACTTTTCAACATATGAAACAGCTGTTACTCGCAGGAAAACAAATCAAGTGGGAGAAAACTACTAAATGTAATTCAATCACTACAGGTTTACTTGGCTTAGTTGACAATTAAATAGATACTGTATATTCTTACTTCAGGATACAAGGAAAATACTGATACACTGTCACCTAAAGGCTGCAGAAGAATTGTAATATCTTTCTACAATTAGTGACTGCAAGAATCTCAAATGAACGTTTATAATGTGTTCATGAATCACTCCCAGATTTTCACAGGATTACATGTGCTTTGCTCATCAAAGCCTATATGGTGCATCAAGAGTTAATACACACAGATTAGATCACTAAAAAGTACAGGGATGAAGGAGAGACTACCAAAAAGACTCACTTGACAACATAGTAGATCTCCAAGCAGATGATTTTCATTATTAAGGCACAGGTATCCAAGACGCTGAGCTATGAAGACAAAAAAACCACAAGCAATCAAAAAAAAAATCAAAATCTGAGCTCTACAGGGTAAGTGAAATTCTGATTTATCCCTACCCATCCACTTGGGGTGGCTGATACTCCAGTTCTGCAGGAGACTTATTTCTCCTACAACAGCAAGACTTATGTAATTTTGACCATGGACTGGTGACAATAAAGACAGAATACTGTGCTCAGAGTTCAAACTCTTGAGTGAGAGCACAGAGCTTTCAGAATGAAGGGAAAAACTCGCACAGAGGAAGAACAAGAAGCTAATCAATTCCTCCATGATACCAGTCAGCCTGAGCCCACAATATGGATGCACTTCAGACAGCACACCTACACTGAGTGTTACCACAGCTGCCATACAGCTATTTTTGTTTCATATGTGAATAAAGAACAGAGTATTTCAAAAGACAGTTCATGGCTGCCCAGTCTCTGAAAACCCAGACAGCATTCACTTCATCTCTGCCTGTGTTTAACCCACTTGGTCACAGCTCCTTTTAGGAAGCTGCAAGCAGAGGGAACACCCACACACATCACTTAGAAGTACATAAATCCCTTCATTTTGTTTGGATGTAACTCACCTCTGATGATTCGGAAGGCGGAGGAAGGGTCCCAAAGAGGGGATTAGTTAAATTTTCCCAAAACTTTGGCCTAAAAGATATAAACAAAATTATGATCAGTTATCTCCCTCATGCCACATGTCTAGTAGAATTTTGAGTGTTCCAAATTTGTAGAAAACATGCTTTGGTAAATACAAGTTTCTTTAGCTTTGTATAAAAGAAACAGAAATACATTTGCTTCTGACACACTGGGGCTTCTCACCTTCCACACTCAAAGCCCACACACTGTGCAGCCTCACCACACACTAAGATACAAATGTCCCTGAAAAGTCTGACAAACAACAGAAAGAGTGTTTTGGAAAAGAGAAGGAAAATGCCTTGTGGAGTAACACCAACTCACTTTGTCCTCAGCACGAGCATGGCGCTGTCACGACGGTCCTGCCACAGCGCGTGCAGGAAGGCGATGGCGGCGCGGTGCAGGAGGGGAGGGCACCAGTACCTCTCCTGCTGTTTGGAGTCAATCAGCTCTAACACCACTTGGAGGCAGCTCCACTCCCCCAAGCTGAATTCCTAAAGCAAAAGGAGGCAAGAGGTTACAAGGTTATAATGCTGGAGAACTACATTGTCCATTGTAGCCAAATCTTTAGCTGCTCACTGCCAGAGTGTCATGAACGAGCGTCTTAAGGTTGCTTAAAGAACAGCACACAGAGTGAAGTGAGCAGGTCACAGGCACCCTTGGTCTTAGTAGATGCCCTGTTGCTAACTCAGTATCTGCCTTGAAATATTGGGGGAAGCTTCTCTTTGGGTACAGGGAAAAGTGAAACTGGGATAGCACCACATCTATTAAATACAAGCACAACCTGCATTTATCTTTACATTAAGCACATCAGGTTACAAGTAAGAACTACCAGATTTTAGCATCCAGTGCTGCAATATGCAAAAAAAGGCCAGTGAGTCCTCATGTAAGTATCTGCTGTTGTACCTTTGACCCATCACTGCCATCCTTCACTTCCAAGTTCAGGAACAGCTCAATGAGCCCAGGTTGTGTCTCCACTGCAACTGTGAGGAACTCCAGGATCATGACCTTGATGCGCATGTCCTCAATCTTGCTCTGCAGGTGCGTGAGGAAGGCGTCGCGGATGGCAGCAGCGTCACTGCCCAGGCAGGCATACACAGACATGGGAGCAACCTGCCCATGGAAACAAACATCAGAGGGAAAAAGAAACATGCTGTAGAGAATGCTTAATTCTACATAAAAGGTGAGTGTATTGAAACTCAAAAATATTTAATATTGAATCTATGAACCTATCAAAGTAAGTTGTCATTAAGCGGGAAGAAACGTAACAAGCGATCCACATTTTCCTCCTGAACAATTCTACTCTATCCTCACCTATTTCTCAAAGTTTACAAAAGAAATAGAGAAGATAAAGAAAGAAACAGCTTTGAAATTACATTTTTTGAAATAAAAAAGCCCATATCTGGATTTATATGTTTTAAGAAAGCTACAAATATTCAGATATTTAGCAGACAAAAAGAGTAAGTGCAAAAGGCTTCATAAGTCTAAACTCTACTTTTACCAAGTCCACAAATCTAGAAGTTGAAAGGTTTTGATAAAAGTTTAAATGGGATACTCCCCTCAGAAAGATGGTAAAATTCCAGGTAGGAAAGTCTAGGAATCTTATTTAAGACTGTGACATGAGAAAGTTGCCAAAAAATTGGGAAGAGGACAACTGGAGGTGCAAATACTTTGCAGAAAAAATTCCACTCGTGGGATGCCTCTCAAGTGAGTGCTGAGTGACTTCTGAAACAGCAGAAGATCATATTAAAAAACTAAAGGATCCTTTAGATGACTTTTCATGTGCCCTGACTTACAGCTATCTGTCCACCCTGCTTCAAATGACTTGCACTAAGCTCCTCGATATAAAAAAAGCCTGAGGAAATTATTTGAAAAGATTTCAAGGTTGAAATCAGTCACAAGGGGAGAAGCAAAGGAGCACTGGTGTGTGCCTTATCTTACTGTAGCCAGTCGTTTGAGCAGCTGGATGGCCAGGCGTGGAAGTGCAGGGTCATGCTTGTGGTAGATGTATTTGGCCAAGACAGCAATAAGGTTGTTTCCATGAGCACCTGGAGAGAACACAAATAAAATCAAAGAAACAACAAGATGTAACTATCAACCAAATAATGATTTCCACAGCAGATGAGAACTAAGTTGGTCTCCCAAAAGAACATGGTATGGGTCCAGCCAGAGGCATTAACAGCAGCAGATTTAGTATATTCTGTAATTACACTAATCTCATTACAAAGTAGCAAACAATAAGCCATGTTTGATTAATCCTTTAAAAGCTGTCCCAGAGGGGAAGAATGCCTTAGAGGAGGGAGAAAGTTGGGGTTGCTACTCCCATCAGTATCAACCACTTTTTGTAACCTGGAAACCTTAACTAGTGTTTGTGATGAGACACACAGTGCCATTTTCAGGTGACCCAGAAGCACAGCTCCCAGGCTGCCCCAGGGAGCAGTACCCACCATGCTGAGTGAGTGCCTGCTCCAGGGGGGACACCACGCTGGACGGGGGCTTCAGCCGGATGACGTTGTTGGTAACGGAGAACGCCAGCTTAACTGTCTGGATCAGCAGCTGGCCCTGGCCTTGGGACTCATCACTGCTTCCAAAGAGAAACCAAAGTAAGGAACTGTGCTCACAACCAACATTCATTATTTGCACAACATTCAAAGAGGAAACTCCACCAGAGTTATAAGACATTTTCACTTGGAGCCAGAACACAGAAGCTGCCCAAACAGCCACACCCCACTCACCTGCTGGACTGGGAGGCCATGACCATGTCAATGGTGTCCACCCCAATTCCCATGATGTTAATGACAGCTTGCCCTGCCTCTGTGTTGGCCAGGCTGAAGATGCACAAGGACTGCAGGCTGGGGGCATTGCTGCGACACAAACACAGGACAGGGTCACCAGGAGCACTTGTAACATTTTGTCACATTGCACTTAGAAAACTACCACAAAGTAACCTCCTCATTTCTACTGACCCTTCTTTCCCTTCTACTTTCACCAGAGTACACCAAATAGGAAGGTTGATGGCATTCTCTCAAAGGAAATCTACTCTTTTTTTTTTTACCAGAAGTTGTAGAAACCAATGTGATTTGCTCTGTCCCTAATCTTTTGCTACCTTTCCTGTACTCAGTAATGCAACAAAGAGCTGAAACCAGCACTACACAGCTATGCCAGCTTCCTCCTAGTCATTTGAATTCAAAAACTGAAACAAAATGACAGTGATTCCTGCACTGGAAACCAGGCTAGTGCAGGTGTGAGACCTCTCACCTGTCTTACCTGCTGCGAGGATCCATTTCAGGGCATAAGTTCAGTATAGCATGGATCAGCTGCAGAATTAGGCATCCTGAAACAGAGATGAAATGGACTATTCAGTTTTGAAAACTCTTGCCTCATTCCTAATATTTTCAAAGAAATCACAGCATCTAACAATATCAAGAGACGTACAGTGCAAATTCCAAATGGCTGCTAGTAAAAAGAAGGCAGGTGATCCCTTTTATTCCCTTCCCCTCCTACTCCCCCTTTTAACACCCTTACCAATTTTCTCTCTCACTCCATGAGAGTTGTATCTCCATTTGTGGTAGTTTGGTAACATTTCCTTCAGAACAAAGACAATGCAGGGCACCAGGCCTTGGCTCTGGGTGCTACCAAGTTGCCCCTAGGAGAAACAGAAACATTATTTAACCAGGAGGGGAACAATAAATCTTTTGGAGGAAGATATTCTTTATTGTCTTTGAAGTGTGAGAAAACCATGGAACATGGGGACATAGATGTAGAGGCAATTTCTGGTCTTTTGAGACAAGTCAAAATGATTTTTTCTAAGAATCAGATCACAGAAAGCACAAGCAGCAGTGCAGAAGGGAGAGTCAAGCAAAGATTACTGAGAGAGCCCTGCTGCACAGAGACTGGTCTCAGACATGGCTGAGATCACTTTCACATCTCAATTGTAACAGCTCAGAGCTGATGTCACATCAGAGCACTCCAGAAGCACTCACCCGGACAAGAGTTGTTACCAGGTTCAGGAAGGAGATGGTAACACTGTACTCGCCTTGGGGCTGTTCCATGCTCATCAATAAGTTTCCATAGCCCCCAGCATTCATTCCCTCTGCACTGTGAAATGAGCAAGAGTTCATCACATAAACAGATGGATTCTGACATGAGTGAGAGATGTCAGGTGCAGAGATTGCACACTGGTAAAATGTTCTTACTGCATGTTATGAATCAGTTAGGCAAAAAAAAAAAAATTGGGTGGGGAACACGGATACCTAATCATGTGATTCATACTGGACAGTGGATTGGCAACAAATGGCAGGAACCCTGTGTGATGAAGGTCAGTCCAAACCTGCAAGAGAAGAAATACAGATACTCCTTCTCATTTACATATAAATGTACTAGTTCTCACCAGCAAATCCTTTCCTCACCTTGGCTGGCATCCGAGCAGCCAGGACTGTCAAGCAATTGACACAAGAAGCAATAACATCCACAGGGGGAGAGATTACAGTTGTTAGCCTACAAAAGAGAAACAGTATGCATGAATAAAAGCACTGCCACCTGTGGCCTAGTTTGGTTTTTTAATCAAAAAGCTTCTTTCCCTCTCACTGAAGTACACACATATAAAATTTAAGCAGATAAATACAGACACCAGTGTGTACTTTCAGTCTAGACTTGCCACCTCCTCCTCACACCTGAGTCAGATCAATTTACTGCCAGAGCAAAGCTGGCAAGACAGCAGGTTGTCACAGCAAACAATAATTACATACAGTTAACTCTAGGAGGAGTTAATAAGTACAACTCTTTTAACTCTCTGTGAGTTACTGCTCTAATGCTATGTTTTATCCCCCTTTCATGTAAATATAGCTAATAATCATAACTGTCTTTAAAGGGATAAAATTGCACACCTTTCAGGAAAGAAGTAGAAGAGGGGCCTTTCTGATGCATCAGAAACATTAACCTATGTGTAACCTGAACAATTTTGAGAGCTGAACACCAGTCTTGGGGAGTCCAAGCAGTGACCCACATTTTGTAAAGCTCATGGCAAAATAAGTAATCAGCTATTCTTCCAGGTTACTGTTTAGGTACCTCTGCTGTCAGTGACTCACCTCTGCAGGAGCATATAGATTCGTGATGTGATTGGCAGAAGACAATCTGCTATTGATACATCAGTGCTGATGACTTTATGAACCAGATCAATTATGGGCTTGACCCTCTGGCAATGTTGAATCACATCTGGGTAAAGAAAACCAAACATTAGAATGCAAAATTGTACTTCAGCAGTAATCAAGCCTGGAACAATGCACATTTATCTTACCACATATCTATATGAATCCAAACCATCCATCTCCCATATGAAAAAGAAATTTGTTTATCTATCTCAACTTTTCCCTCATCTAAAATGTACCTCGTTTCACTACATGCTCTTGGCCTTTTGCAGTGAATTTTACAGAATAATCATCATTGGGTTTCTGAAAAAGTATTCCATGCTCTTCCAAATGTAGAGCTGTGCAGTCCTAGTACTAACCTCAAACTGACACCAATTAATGGCTATTTATCCTCATTTACACTCCCAGCCTGTCTCACCTGCTGTTGACACAACATGGAGCAGCATCTCAATCTCACAGGTGAACAGAGTCCAGCTGCTGTAGGAATACTCCCACCGTACCAAGTAAGCCCGATCATCCAGCATCACTTGGCCCACTGTCCCCTGAGGTATCCGTAGATTTGTTTGACCTAGTCCTAAAGATTGAAGAAGCAGATGAAACAAAGTCACAAATTCACTCATGAGTTAGAAGCCAGGTAAAGAAAGAGCTAAATTCTCCAAAGCATTTCAGTAAGAAAAGGTACAGTGCAGCATCCTTACCAAGAGGATAGAGAAGCTTTGGAGCCTGTCTTCTCCACAGTGTGCCATCCTCATGGGAGATCACATCTGGAGGTTTGTGCTTGTACAGCTCAATATAGAAGGACATTTTATCCAGGAAACTGTATACCTGCATCAGAGAATGTTTCAAGAACACGGCAAAAGAGCCAGAGCTTCTTAAAAATTTATCAACCAGGTTGATAACTTGCCAGGAACAGGAAAGTTTACTTGAGGTGTACCATATCTTTCTAATGTATCAACCCTACCCAAACATTATTACACAGCTCTCATGTTCAGACAAGTCTCATCTAATGAATCAGGTAAGTACCACCTAAAAATTAGCATCTTAATCTCCAACCATTAAAGCTGAAAGGTTTTCTAAAATCCAGAAAACAGCACCCTGCAACAGCACACAACTCTGAAGGAGCCCTGTCCACTGTCCTCAGACAAAAGCTTATGTCTGTTACCTAAGACTAAAATTGAGAAAAGCACACGTAATGGAAAGAAAGAATCATGGAACACGTCATCCCTGACTTGAGATAAATCATCTCCCAAACACCAAGAGAGATCCTGTACCTTTTTTGCAGTAGATTTATCAGACACAAGGGCTTGGAGCAGCTGAAGGAGAGGAGTGAGAAGATGGGGGAACATCCCACAAACACTGTCCAGGATAATACCCAGACCTGCAGTAGGTTCCTGGTGGTGGAAACAGAAAACAAATGTCTTATTACTAAAAAGAAAAGCTAAAAGGTTCTCAGTATAACACAAGGTTACAGTTCCTTTTTAAGCTGTACATTTAACATTAGTCATGCACAAAAGTATCACTCCAGTGGCTGGAGATCACACTTGCACAGACTAAAGCATGAGGCAGTCTGCAAGTATAAGGCAAGAAGTAAGACTGTAAGGCACTACATATCATCCTAATTCTGTGACAACAAAAAATGAGCACAATGCTTTTGCCAGCAGTTAGTTCAATCCTTGCAGCCCCAACCCTGCTATTAACTATCACCTATATTAAAACTTGTTCCAGTATCCTTTTCAAGTGTAAAGCCAAGGCTGTACCTAAAAAGCAGGAAAGGGCAAAAGTAAATCAAAGATAGATGCAAATGAACATTTGCTCTTCAGGCTTTCCTAGAAACCAACTCACTAAATAAAACCAGCCTGTTCCTTTCCTAAAAGGGAATCTTTTATCAGGTCTTAGTTATAAACAAGGTAGGTCAAACAAGTTGCAAACACACTCACTGTCTTCCAGAAGAGCTGAGGAATGCTGGAAGCTGCTAGAACTTCACATGCAGCATCAATTATATCCTACAAAGGAAGATAGGATGGAAAAAAATCAAAGCTGCTTTACACAGGAGGATTTTGTCCCAACCAGGTTCTGCCACACCTTTGGAATTTAAGTTTCCATGTTTACCCACCAAGATTTAACTACTTCCTGGAGCCAAAACACACCCAACACACTCACTCCCAGACCACAACCTGAAGGCATGCTCCTCATCATGAATGAACTGGCCACAACAAACACGTCCAGGATATCTGCAGAGGGCTGTAAAATGTCCAGCCCAACTCAGAAATGGAGTCTGTATTATTTCCATTGTTTTGGGAATAACATTGTTAGTTTCATATCCAAAGGACTTCAAATGCATGATGTGCTCTTTCATTACTAATCTGCCAGTCTGTAGAGGTGTTTACTAGATTTGCATGGTGTAAACCAGCAAATCACTCATTTGTGTCTCCCTAAGCCACATAAAGCTTGTAGTCTGAATTGCATTTAATTGTATTAAATACAATTTATAAGGCAATAAGCATCAGTAATGACAGGTTATTTTAAATTATGTAACAAATACAAAGGGTCTTGGATGCTTACCTGCTGATTGCCCAATGTATGCAATTCCAGTGATGTCAGGACAAAGGAAAGAAGTCCATAAATACACATACAAGCTGTGCTGGCAGTACACTGCAAAGAAAGAATACACAAGGCTGTTATGGAACAGACTATGAATTACAAACACACTGTAACTCTACTGAGTCTGCTTTACACACCAAGTAACTGCCTCCTTTATATATCCTTGCTGCAAAGGGGTAGCAAAACAGGGAGTATTCATTCGTTAAGCTCCACATTAACATGAAGTATTTCACTGAAAGGAGAAGTCTTGCTATTATCATTATCAGTAGAAAGGCCTTGCAGGCATCAAAATAAAAAAAAAAAGCACTCAACATTTCTAGGAAACAAAAGGATTTCTGTCTACAAAGCAGTTTACCCTATGTTAACTAATGAAACCCTAAACAGAGAACAGTGCAGAGTAAAATCATCCATTACTCAAGATCCACAATGGCAAACACACTTACAGAGGCAAATAAAAAAATGTATTAACTGGAGTCTATTCAGCTCAAGAGAGATATAGTTTCTTGCTTTAAAAAGCTTTTCTTAATTCTTTGGAAAATCTGTTTCATTTCAACTTGATTTCTGATCCTCACTGACAGAAGGTTAAGATGACAGAACATGTTTTAATGCATGTTTGAGAAGAACATTGGTTCAGTCATCTGCTTCCCATCACTGCTATACATCAGGAGCAGTTAGACCTTCAAAAGCTTCTGTGTACAACTGAAGAAACTCACATTCTTGCCCCCGCTGCTGAGGGATCGCAGCAGCTTTGTCAGATACTGGAAGACATTTAGCTGGATAGCAGTGCTGCCCATCCTCCTGATGATGTTTGTGGATTCCTCTGGGTTTATGGTGTGACGGAGCAGAGCCCAGGCCAAAAGCACTGGAGCATGATGTGAGACATCCCCTAATTGCAGCAGCTGATTGTCCATCTCCTGAACAGAAAGAAATCAAAAGCAAAATAACTGAGATCTGAAAGTAATTCATACTCAACAAACATATATAGCTGATTGTGTCCTTCTCATGGTATGTGAATGCCAGTTTCTACACTTGCCCAACAAGCCCAAGGACCAGAAATTTACAGACACAGCAGTGCCTGGGTAATCACAGTAAATTCTGTACTGTTAGGCTTGAGGAGAAGTTGGTTACCCTACCAGTGTTTTACCTGATGGATGTGCTGATTGTTGGCCAACTTGTGCTCCTCTGTCCTGTCATCCAAAGCACGCTCATGGAGGGAGTCAATTTCCATGCCTTCCACCAGAATAAGAGCACTGAAGTAGCTACAAGCAGTAGAAGAGTAAAAACAAGTAAGTCAGAAACTTTATTTGAGAATTCAGATTATGTTTTTTTAAATTCTAAGTGGAAAAAAAGCAACCTTTAGTTAGCTTTGCTCAGCTTTCTTTGAAGCAATAAGAAATTACAAGAAATGAACAGCATGTAATCCAAATTTTTTCTTGAAATGCTGGTGTGGGACAAGTTACAACCTTCAGAACTACCTTTTCTGGTGGAACAGACAACAAAGGCTCACTGAAAATTGAAGATAGCTTTTCTACCTCTAGAACTCTCTGCCACCAGGAAGTATAGCAGGATTCTCACTGCCTTCGAGTCAGGGCCCACACAGAACAACAAAGACAAAATTATACATGCATTTTTTCCTGAGGAAAAAAAATAGTTTTGCTCTGTACCCACTTCACAACTACACACAACACTTACCCAATACGATCCACAAAGTGATCCATGCTCTCATCTACTAAATGTCTGTTGGTTTGTCTCGTGCCAAATCCCTGCTCTTTGAACATCTTTGCAAATGCCAGGAGCTCCTCAGGTGCCATTTCAAAGTATGCATAGTAGAGGAAGATTACTTCCAGGAGCATGGACTGTTCCCGAAGGCATTGCACAAACCACCGGGAAATCTGACGTTCTGTCTGCACAAAGGAAAGTTCCACCATCACATGTCAAATCCTACAGGGCAGCCAAAGCATTCAGAAACTAAGAAGTGTGGAGGCACTTCAACAGCTTATGTAGCTAACAATTGTGTCATGTCCACAGAGATCATGAACAACTACACATAAATAGCTCTGTTGGCCCAGTGCTCTTCACAGTTACTACAAGGAAGAATAAGTTTCATGAAACTTTGAGCAAAAGAGAAAAAACAAATTTTATGTTTCTTGGACCAGGAGAAATGTCCTGTTTAACTGCATCTGTACAGATGTATTTTCCAATACACTACATGTAAGAAACAACTTTAGAAGCTTGATAAATAATAGTAAGAAACAAAATACCATGAGATTTCCATGTGTTTCCCATGTAGGAGCTTCTGCTTTGTACAGTGCTTCAAACTGTTTGCGGTAATTCGGAACGAGCTCCTTGTCCAACTTTTCAACGCACTGGAAGTACTGTGCCTTAAAGAAACAAACAAGTCCATGAGCTTCTCCCATGCAGACTCATGGGCTTTTTACACAAGCAGGGAATTACCCCCCAGTTTCCAGATTTGGCCTGTTTCAATGACATCACGTCCTGTACTCACTGTGTAAGGGTGTCTTTCATCCTGGAAATAGGTGAGCAGGTGGAGGACGCAGCGCAGGATGCAGATCCTCTCCTCGTAGTAGTAGTCAGCGAGCTGTGAATGTGAAGTGCCATCAATACCAGCCTGGCACAGTGCCCAACTCACAGCCACCTCCCTCTCCCAACCACTGCCAAGGCCTTCACCACAGGAATACAGAGTTACTACAGATTGAATTCAGCTGAGCAGCTCTGAATTTGGGGGAAAAAAACAACACTTAATTAATGTTACAGAGCTCAATCTAGCATTGCCATAACAGGTATACAGACACACTGCAAGGGGAGAAAACATGGGAAAAAAAAAAAAAAAGGCAAAAAGGCATCCCTATTACCCTCTGTCAGAAATGATCGTCCATCTTGTCAGGTCAGTGACACACAAACCTACAAGCTTTGGAAAACAAGGCAGTGTACATCTACCCAGCTAAATTCTTTAAATCAAGCCTAAAATTTAATTTCGGTAGCAATTACTAACACTCTTCAAATCTACATGCATGTCCCTCAATTTCAGAAGCACCTTCTAAAAGTCATCCTTTAGACAAAGGAGTACTTCAATTATTTCATGATTTTTCTAAGAAATAAAGTAGGCTTGCTGCCAACAGATCTTTTCCACAGAAAATACAAATGGAAATGACTAACCTTCAGCATCAGAGCCTGACTCTGCCTTTCATCCTGAAGAACTGTCTGTAAACAAAATACAACAAAATAAATCACTACTGGAGAAATATCTACTGACAAAATATACGTTCACAATATGACCAAAACAAATACAAGACATTTTCTTTCCAGTTCATTTGGAAAGACAGATTCTAAAAGCAAAAAGCCAAAATACTCCTTTTTAACTACATATTTATTTTCCAGCTCCACTCTCATTCACAAATCTGTATCTTCCCTGTATTCCTGTGACAGAGAGAGGAGCTGAGCTCCTGCAGAGATCCAAGGAAGAAATAAGCCTGGATGCAGCTCCAGAGAAGAAAAGCTACAAAGCCATTTCCCAATCAGAACTAGGACTCACATGTGAGCATTTGCATCAAAAAACAACTGTAATTAAGGAAGGATGTGGAGTAAATGGAACATAAATGGGAGCTATGGACCTTCAGGGAGTCTCTTGTCCCTCTGTAATCCTCCTGAAGATAAGACTGTAACAACTGCACACTCTGCTCTTCATCCAGACCCTGAACAAAAGAGAGAGAAATTATGTGAAATTAATAAAAGGCAACTGAATTTATTAAAGATCACGATTCTCTCCAAATACTCAACTTTTATCTTCAAAACAAATAACTTGCCAAAAGAATATTTTTGCACCAGGTAGATGCTTTAATCGGCACTTCTTTTAGAGCCAAATACACAAGCTTTAATGTCATTGAGCTGCAGTTTAACTTCAGCTAAAGAAGCATCAGTCATTTCAATAAAGGTACCACCAGTCACTGAACTCTAAACTTCTAGCTTAAAGAAACAGGACCTTGCAGGTAAACTGAGAGGACTTCCAAACAAGGCAACTCACTGAAAGGACATCAGTTTTTTAGCTGAGCAGTTGACCTGGAAGAACCCAGCTCAGAACAACAGCAGGTGGCTGCTGCTGAAAAGGGCCAGGAAAAACCACAGCATCTCAAAGTTACTCATCACTTTGGAAGTTTGAGCTAAGGCCTCAATATGTACTTCAGCATCCTTTAAATTACCTTGAACTGAAAGGACCTTAAGTTTCTCTCTACACAACATCACAAAGGTTACTTCAGTATCAGAATCTAGTAACAATTCATTCCAGGGATAAAAAATAATCCAAGAGCAACTTCACTCACCAAAAACTTGCTGACCCTCAGACCCAACTCTTTTAGTGGAGCAGCTACATCTTTATCAGCTTTGATTTTTTCTGCTGAAGTTGTACTAAAGTAAAAAAAAATTTTAGTCATTAAAAATGCAGCAATCTCAAGGAAATAATTAAATAGGCATAATTTCAAAGTTATCAGTTTTATCAGTTTAAACTGAACATTTTCCTTTTCCTCAGTGACCTTTCAATATTTCATACAATATTCTGTAACCTTTCTCTACTTACTAGGAAACTCCACATTAGAGATTAATTTCTAAAATCAGGCAGTGACAGTACCTTGGTGGTTTGTAGTATGACAGTCCCTCCAACAGCCTCTGCCAGTGCTTGTTCAACTCTGCAGCAATCTGGGCCTAAAACAGAACCAAACACCACTGAACAGACTCCTCAAAAGTGCATTATCAAATATTAGATCTGTTAAACTTCAGCAAAGCAAAGAAATTCCACCACCACAAAGAGGCAAGAACAACACAGCCCAAGGTGTCTGTGGCTCAGAGAGATTCCAGATGTAGTACTTAACAGGGCAGTGAGCTGCACTGCCCACTCCTAGAGAGTGTGGGGAAAAGAGAGGCAATGGACTGGATTTAGGCACATTTTGATTCTCAGCCTCTGGGCAAATTCTTGGCAGCACAGGCTCCAGCCCTCAAAATAAGACAGCAGTTGTAAAACACATGAACACTCCAGGGCAATCCAGGCAGCAGCACTTGTGCCCACTCCAGAGAAGGAATCACCTTTTCCACACACCTTTCCAGGCAGCTCATGAAGCTGCAAATAAGCAGTGGAAAAATAAGTAGCAGAGGTATGGGAACAAAAACACGCTGAGAAAGAAGGAAGAGCAGCAAAAAATATTTTCAAATATTCAAAGAGATGTACAAATTATGTATTTGGCCATGGAGCCCAATAAGTGATGGCCAAACCTGCTCACCAGGGCATGAACTTACTGGTTCTCTTAAAGCTGATCTGCCCAGCAGAATTGTCCATAATTCTCTGCTGCTCCTGCAAACACAAGGAAAAGGTGGAGAGTATTTTAAAAATGAACATCATTTCAGGGTTCCATTTAGCTTACACTTTTCAAACCTGCAATTAACTTGCAGCAAATGACACTGCAATGCAAAAAAGATGATCTAAGGAACATTAGCTTTCAGCTAATGAGTTTCAGATGTCCTAGAAAAACCAAGAAAAAACACAGAGAGGTAACAACTGACACAGCAAGACCAGTGAATTCACATGAAAGCTTCACATTGATTTCAGGTTACCAGCTCAATTTGATTTTGTTATTTAAACATTTAAGGCTCCTAAGAAGAAACTTAATGAAACCATAGAGCAGTATTTTTTTGTTATATTCAATGTTCTCTTTCAAACAAATTCTTTCATCAGTTTCATCCTCCACTCTAAGAAGAGCATAAAACAGTGTGAAATTAAAACCTGCACCATCTTTACACAGACACCAGAATTTACATTTACATCCAGCTTCTTCCTCAGTTTCTTTGTGAGAGCTCCAAAAAAGCCAGCCTGCACTATAAGGAATTACAGATCACACCTTGACCCTGGCACATGCATTCAAAACAAAAAGCCTCCCTACAACAGCCAAGAGAAAATATATTACCCAAAAAGAGTATTTCATTTAGACAAACGATGACTTGTCAGCAACACATCAGGATTTAAACACCCCAACTCCCCACACAAAGACTGTCTACACATGAACACTCATTGCCTTATTTTTAGAATAACATTATTAAAATAACTCACTGTAGCAGTGAAAGTCATCTGCAACTTTTGACATGTGGTGACACACTTAATGAATGACAACACCTGTTATTTCCAGCATGCCCATCAACATAATTTCTCCCTGCTCATTCCTTGATAGTTGGGTGCATTTCTCTGACATGAACCTCTCCAATCCACACAGAGCACCCAAAGGCCCAGAATTTTACCAAGAACTGAACAGCACTGTAAAAGAAGCAACTCAGCGAATCCCAGGTTCAGTGATCATTTGTCTTGCACAGTGTCTTTCACTTATTGTCAAATCTGAGCCCTAGCCTAGCAAAACCGACCTACTTTTCACTCCCTCACAACCTCTTCTGTGAATAAAACAGACCGTGCTTTGCTGTCCACTCATTAATAAGGCTCCAAGACAGCTAAGGAAGGAATGCTCTCTGTATACAAAAAGTAACAGTCATTTAATAAAAATCATACACTTAGGGAAACTCCAGAACATTAAAGCGTTATAATAATTGACAAAAAGCGTGCTCTGGAGAAACGAAACCACCGAACTAAGGTGATCACTGAACATGGGATTCATTGAATCGCTCCGTTACACATTTCCACGTGTGTATTTTGACTTGTACGTCTGCAGGAGCCGCGCGGGAGGTGCAGCCGGTCCGGGCGCGCCCGTCGCCCTCAGGGAAGAGCTGAGCCTCCTCCTGGCACCCGCGCCAAGGAAGCGCAGACCGAGCTCCCGGCCCCGCCAGAGTAAGGGCTCCCACGGAGCCCTGCCCAGCGTCTCATCTCGTACGGCACAACCAAATAATCACAAAACCCCCGAGAGTCGCTCCTCACTCCGGTCTTTGGGGCCAGGGATCCCGGAGAGTCCCTCAGCCGGGGGGGCGGAGCCTCACCGCGCGCGCAAGGAGGGGGCGGGGCCAGCCCGGCGCGCGCCCCGCCGCAGTTAAAACCTCCCGGCCCCGCGCTGCGCCCCCTCCCCGCCGGTCCCTCTCGGCCCTCGGTCCAGCGGAGCGGGATCCGCTCGCAGCAAGAGCCGGGGCCTCCCCCAAGCTGTCCCCAAGTTCTCTCCGCCCGAGAGGCCCCGCACCTCGCGCTCAGCCCGCCCGCCGCCATCTTCGCTCCGCTCTCACGTGACCCAGGACACGCCTCCCTCCTCACGCCGGCGTCACGTGGTGCGGTGCAAGCCACGCCCCGGACACGCCCTCACAGCTGGGTCATGTGACAGGCGGCGCGGCAAGATGGCGGCGTCCTGCGAGGTGGGTGCGCGTTGGGCTCCCGGGGGCGGGGCCGCAGCTTCGCGCTGGCACCGGGAATCAACCGGGAGCACCTCCGATGACACCTCTCGCGGGCGGATGTCGTTCCCAGTAGCGGAGGCTGGGTTGTGGGTGTCGCGGCTGAGGGGGAAAGGAGGCGGCGGCGAGCAGCGTGGCAGGGCGCGGGCAGCCCCCGGGGTGAGGGGCATCCAGAGCGCTGCGGGGGCATGGAGGAGAGAGGGAGTAGGTAGGGGCTGCAGTGAGGCGAGGGCTACCGGATGTTTGGCAGCACGTCAGTGGGAAGCTTCCCTGCCCTGAGCAACCGGGATGCAGATCACGAAACGGGCAGAAAACGCTCGGTCTGGCTTGAACCGCAGGGTGATGGGTCCCGTTCGATGATGAGAGAGCGGCAGCGCCTAGAAGCTTCACATTACCTGAGAGAAGGTGTGCAGGAGGGGACTGCGGCAGGCACAAGAAAACGAAATAACTCGGTTACATCGCGTTGCAGATTGTCAGGTCTAAACATTCGGAGCTGCTGCATCAGAGACCTCGCCCCGGGTCTCTGCCTTAGTCTTGCAGCCAGGCGGGGAAGCTGTCACGTGCCACTGATACAGGAGCTGGGGTGCAATCTTAAGGTTGCCAGACTGAGTGGGAGGACTCCGTCTTTGGCTGGCAGGTGACATTTACTCTGCTTCTTCTCAAATAAGCCTTAGGCTTCCCCCTCCCCAGTGCTCAGAAACAACAGGGAGTAGGACCCCAAACACAGTATTGGTTGGAGATAGATAGTGCCCAGACGAGTTCTGTTTTATTGACTATATGAGTAATCCTTCTTCTGTTTAAAAATTAATTGCAATGATAAAAGATTACACTTGGCCTGATGGAGCTGTGTGGCAACAGTGCATGTAATGAAGCTGTTTGGCAATCAAGTATTTCAGGCTATATGAATAAGGATGCCAGAAAGCAATCTATCAATAATTAAGTTTTCAGTACAAAGTCATAAATAACTAAACACTGCAGACACACTGTCTAAGGAAGTTTGACAGTACAAACTGTAATAGTTCCTCAGTAAGAGTACTGTGACTTTGTCAGCTTTGTAATCTGGTATTACCATTCAACACTGGCTGAAAACCCAAGAGAGAACCTTAAATAAACTTCCGGCCTTCCATGAGAGAGCTAGTGTAGATATTGGCAATGAGACTTGGGGAGCAGGATTTAGTAACACTTTGCTGCTAATCAGCTTAAGTGTGGGCCAGAAAAGATAAAGTAACCCCCTGTTTCACAACTGGATCAACCATATTTCCAACAAAGAAAAAAAAGAGCATGCAACCTTCAAAGACCCCAGAAGAAGCACCAGTGTAGTGGCAGAGGTTTACATATGGCTGATTATCAAATTATGTACCCCAAGAGAAATCAAGATTGCCAGAAAGCAATAAATGCTGGTGAGAATCGCACAACGTTGTCAATGCCCACAGTTCTTTGAAGAAGATGAGATTTAACCTAACAGAGTAAATATGCCTGTTGCTGATTATCTCAGCTTCTTAGCTTCCAATCCAAAAGTTTAAAGAAAAATTAGGTTTGCAGGGCAGCTGTCAGTGGGCTGTGAGCCTTCCCTTAGACAAGGTGAAGTGCAGGATTGGCTCACCTCACTGGTTTTATTTTTTTTAATCATCTGTAGGTTGACATTAGCAATCAGCACATAATTTCCAGCTTAAATTGAGTTTAAGAACAAAATAGCTGTGCAAACAGCTGCCCAAATAGTTACATCAATTGCTTGCTTTTTTTTTTTTAAATAGGAATTGCAGTAGCATGGAAGGGAATTCTTCCTAATGGACAACTAAGCACACTGGGACTCCTGAGATTCTGCAAGCTTGAGGCAGGTTGGGCTGGAATCATGTTAAACAAACCAGTGCTGGTGGAGTCGCTGCTGGTGTTCGCCGCGGTGCTGTCGGTGCACGCGGTGGTGTGGGACCGGTTCTCCTGGTGCGCCGTCGCTTTGGCCATCCAGGCCTTCTACGTGCAGTTCAAATGGGACCGGCTGCTGCAGCTGGGGGGGGCCGTGTTCCAGTTCCGGGGGGCAGCCAACAGTGGCCTCCTGCCTGCCAGCATGGTCATCCCCCTGCTGGGAGTGGTGATGAAGGAGAGGTGCAGGGCTGCTGGCATCGTGTACTTCGAGCGCTTTGGCATCGTCGTGGCTTCCACGGGAATGCTGCTCGCTCTCTTCCTGTCCGTCTTAGCAGTTGGCATCACCAAACCTGTGCCAACCAACACTTGCATCCTGACTGGTATTGCTGGCAGCATAATAATCTACACCATGAAACATTCCTTGACTGTCTCAGAAGTGATAGAGGTTCTAGAAGTGCTGCTCATTTTTGTCTACCTCAGTATGATCTTGCTGTACTTGTTGCCTCGATGTTTTACTCCCGGAGAAGCGCTGCTGGTTCTTGGAGGTGTAAGTTTTGTTCTCAATCAGCTCATTAAACGCTCACTGAATGTCATCGAGGGCAGAGGGGATCCCATTGACTTCTTCCTTCTGGTAGCAGTTGTTGGAGTTGTTCTTCTTGGTCTTGTTTTCACTGTGCTCTTCATTTTCATGGATTCGGGCACGTGGATCTCCTCCATGTTTTTCCACATGATGACAGCAGTGCTAGGCTTAGGGGTCATCATGCCTTGGCTGTACCGACTGATCCACAGGAACCCTTTGTTCTGGCTGCTCCAGTTTCTGTTTCAGACACAGACAAGACTTTACCTCCTTCTGTATTGGACTTTCTTGGCTGCCTCAGCATGTGGTGTGGTTTTCTACCAGAACGCCAAGAGATCATCTGAATCTAAGAAACACCAGGCCTCGACTATAACCAGGAAATATTTCCACTTCATTGTTGTAGCCACTTATGTTCCTGGACTAATTTATGACCGCCAGCTCCTCTACGTTGCTGCAGTGCTGTGTCTGGCAGTGTTTATCTTCTTAGAGTATGTTCGGTACTTCAGGATCAAACCCTTTGGACAAACCCTGAGGCATTTGCTCTCTCTCTTCTTGGATGAAAGAGACAGTGGACCTCTAATCTTAACTCATATTTATCTCCTCCTTGGCATGTCTCTCCCAGTGTGGTTGTTTCCCAGATCTTGTGCTCCTAAAGGCACGTTGGCCGGGGCAGGAGCACTGGTCCCCTACTCTGGGGTGTTGGCAGTAGGGGTAGGAGA
The DNA here is from genome assembly GCA_013399455.1 of Anthoscopus minutus. Lineage (NCBI taxonomy): Eukaryota > Metazoa > Chordata > Aves > Passeriformes > Paridae > Anthoscopus > Anthoscopus minutus. The sequence goes on along the minus strand of VWYI01001352.1, from coordinate 101,594 downwards.
CACCATTGCCTCTGTTTTTGGCAGTACAATAGGGGAAATCAAGTGGCCAGGAACAAAAAAGACCTTTGAAGGGACAATGACAGCTATTTTTGCTCAGATCATTGCTGTGGCTCTCATTCTGATCTTTGACAGCAATGTGAATCTGAACTCCAGCTATGCCTGGATTCTGGCATCTGTGAGTCTGGTTTCTCTTCTGGAAGCTTACACTACTCAAATTGATAATCTGCTGTTGCCTCTCTACCTCCAAATCTTGCTCATGGCATAGGAGCATTTCCAGGAACAGAGTTTTCTCTGTTCCTAGAGAAAGGTACTAGAAAATGCACTGTAATGAAAGCTCAAAGCTAATCTTTTGGTACAGAAGAGAAAATTGTTCAGAACAGAAAAAAGACTTATTTAAAATAAAGGTTTTGATTTAGTTTTTACCCCTGTCAAAAATAGCTGGATTTATGTTCTAACATCAACAAGCATGACTGATAAAAACAGCACTTGTGTTTAATAATCCAATTTAAGTTTCTTCTGGGTGTCCAAGAGAAGCAGAAGAAGAAGAGGTAAGTCAATTAGAGAGGAAAAAATAAACAAGCTAGTCTCTCAGATGTTGCTACCTCTGTACTTCTTTTCCATACTGAGTCCTGTGTCTTGTGTTGGATGTGTGAGCTTTCATTTCTGTATAAGCAAAATGTAAAACATGTTTGATAATGAGAGTGGGCACAAGAACCAGGTATAAGTGTCCAGCTATGTCCAGTCCTCATCAGCAAGAGCCAAAACCATCCCACAATGCACAAACACTACTCCAAAACCAGCAGCTGCCATAGCTGAGTTATCCAGGGGTGGGTGGTGAAGGTTTGGGAATATCAGACACTGCTCATTCCAGACCATACTAATAAGAACAGTGAATCTTTTGGCCTGAAGTTTGCTTCAGCAAGAAAAATGTTTTATCTTTCTCAAGATTTAATCTCTAAATTAATATGGAATGACTATAGGGGGGAAAATTAAGCAAAGTCCCAGCTAAAACTAGTTACACATTAATCCAGGAAGCAGAGAATCTGTTGAAGTCAATAAAATTTTCTACTACTACATTTTCCTACTTTTCACATTTTTTCAGCCAGATGTTTAATCAAATAATTTATAAAAATGCTTCTATCAACAAATTGACTAAAGCTACTGAATTCCATCCATTTAATTAAAATTACAGCTACCATTTTGTGGCCAAAAGAAAAATCACTTCATTTTATGTATGAAACCCTTCTGTACCAGCAGTCTCTTCTCACTCATTTGCCCAGTGTCTATTAGAACAAAATACAGGTGTCCTTCCTGTCTCCAGGGATGTGTCCAAGCAGGAGACTGCCATTCCAGCATTCTAGTTTGCATCATGAAGTTCACTTCTGACCCTTTTTTAATTCACTTTTGGGAACAGTTTGGGGGAAGTCCAAGGTACCTTACACAACACTGTCCTGCAGGCCTGTAGCTCTGAGACCATGCCTTGGGAGGGTGCATAGGACCAGGGGTGGAGTGAAGCCAATCCCTGGGTCAGCAGAATTGGCTCCAGAATCCAATACTGTGTGTCCCTGCAACGAGCCAGGACTGGAATAGCTGAGAAGCACCATTGCCCAATCCATCCCTCTGCCTGGGAAGGGCTCCTGGCATTTGGTGCTGCTCTTCCTGAGGATGCCAGAATTGGCCAGAGCTGGTTACAAACACAGTAATTTGTCAGATACTCTGTAGGAAAACAACCTCAGTAACAGGTGGGCCGTTTCCTTGCCATTTAACAGGAAATCCTGCCAATCAATCCAGCTTTTTTTATTTTATTTATGTGCATTTGAAGAAGATAGTTTTGCACACTGCAGATAGTGGTACAAGTCAGGACAAATTATCCCTCTACAGCAGAATTCAAAATTACTAATTCCTCTCATGGAAAGACACAGACAAAACCTGAACTGCTTCTGTCACAGCCTTTACCACTGACATCATAAATTGCACCAGAGGTACAGGAATTTGCTTTCCTTCCACCCTGCTTCCAACTTTCAAACAAACTGTAAAGAAGGTAGTTTTTGAATACAGAAACTTTGCATTCAGTGTTCCTGCTGTTGCCATGACCCAGCTCCCCAATTTACTTTTGAAAGGGATGAGTCAGTAAGATTTGGGTCCACTCTGCCACAGCCCTCAGCAGCCTTAGGGTTACTCTGCTGTGAATTCCTGCATTGGTGACACTGGGCTCCTATCTCAGGGTAGCCAGTGCTGCACCAGTGCTGGTGAAATCACACCTACACAACTTCTGTTCAGTTCAGGGTACAGACTGGAGTTTGCCTGGGACATAGCTTGCATTTCCAAACATTCCTTGCTCTATGTTTGTTTGGGTTTGGTGAGGTTTTGGGGATAGAAATTGTTCTTCTGCATATTGAGAATTCCAGCTGCTCACCAGACAATTTAGCACTGTCCCCATTTGTTAGGAGAAGGTCACACTATGTCTTCCTCAAAGTACAGATGATGGAGATGAAAAGGATAATTTCTATCTTTTTATTTAAGTGTAAAGAGTTTGAAGTTCTTTGTTTCCATCATTTCAACATGAATCTTTAAATATTGTTATATTTCTAATCACATCCAGAGATACACTCAGCTACTGTCTGCCAGGAGTATTTAGAAGATTGACTATAAAAAGCAGACCTCCTGCTTCATTTTACCCACAGCAAGATCGTTTTAAATCACTGTTATTCCAAAAATAAGACAGAAACCTAGAGGTGACAATCAAACTTCTCCCCACATGTTCACCTGCATTGCTGGAGTCAACCAGCCAAAAAATGCACTTAAGCTCTTAAACACAAGAAAATACACAAGAGTATCTGCAAGGAGAAATACTTGGCAAATGGTCCCAGTCAAGGTGCACTGATCTTACCTGGTTTGTTTTCAAGACTGAAGGTGTTTCCTGACCAAAAGGACTAGGTGACTACTCTCATAATGGCAGAACTCCTGCTGCAGTAGAAGCTTCTGTCTACTGCAGGTTTTGGGCTGTGATTACGGAAACCTCCTGGTTTCAAGGAGGAGGATAAATGAACATTGACAGCTGATCTAGTGAAGGTTGTTTTTAAAGAGACTGTGAATGAACAATCAGAAAGGAATATTGATCAGCTATTGACTCCACAAGCCAGTCACTAACTTCAAGTGTAGAGTGATGGAAAAGGCAGTTCAGGAGTTGGCTGGAGCCTAGGAAGTAAAGAGGTAAAAACAAAACTTCAGAGGCTATTCCAGTTCTGCAGGAACAAAATCAACGCCAGCTGAGGCATTACCAACAAACTGTACAGACAAGACCCCCAACAGTTAACTTTTGCATTGGAAAGGCTTCAATTTCCTCAGCCACTTGTGAGGATCACAACTTTACCAGTTCTCTTTGCTCCAGGTGGTGCCTTTGGCTTCCATGACGTGGAAGGTGAACACGTGGCGAGAAGACTCCGAGCTGTTGAGTTCACTCTTATGGACAACCTCACCATGGATGAGGATGAGTCCACCTGTGGGAAAGAATCACCTGGACTGCTGTTTTCCAAGAGATGAGCTCTGACTTTTCAATGGAAGGGAAGGTGCAGAGTTAAGTTATGATTTTAGCTCCCTTGTGTTTTCTTGAGCTGTGAAGCACCACGTTTGGGGCTGTTTGTACCTTTACTTATAGGCAGAGGTATGAACTGCTTCTTATTGTAGGCTGGCTCTGAGCCTACAAACTCGACACATGTTGAGGCACCTGAAGCTGCACGGACCATCCTCCGGGTAATCCCATCTGCAAATCCACAGAATAAACCAACACACAAAAATTAAACACCTGGCTACATTCTGCAAAGGAACAATATCAGTGATTTCTCTTGCCAATGATAGGAACTTTATTACTACTATATTCACACTTTCCTTAGTAGTTTGGATGGAGTCTCTCATTAAGAGATTTAGGATTTTCCAGCTGTGGCAGAAACAGATAAAACGGCTGCCTTTTGTTTGCCTTTTTGGGCCCCTCTGTGCATTGAAACAGATCCCCTGGAACACAAATAGTCACACACTTATGCAAAGCCAACCTTTGGACCATATTTGTGCTTTCTATAGGAGCATAATCCATATGAGTACAGCTGGCTCCAAGATTTGAGGAATGAGTGGCTTAAATTTGAAGAGCACTATGATTACACTCACTGAGTGAATCTTTAGGTGAGCAGGAATTTAAAGCTGCCCTGTGTGCTCTAGGAGTGGGGAAAAGCAGAACTGTGCTGGTGACCAGCAGCAGTCACACAGGTGCTCTTACTGGTGTGAGAGCCAGGGATGAACCACAAACAGCCATTCTCCTCTGTGGCATCTTCCAGAGCAATCCAGAACCCCAGGATCCTGCCCAGAGGCTCTGTGTGCAGGAAGGTGGCATCCTGGTGTGGTGTCACTGCAAGAAGAGAATGTCATTAGGGTCTTTAATGGGATTCACTTCCTCTAGAAGGACTTCAGGGTTGAATCTCCCTGACTCAAGAGCCCTCCCCTGCCCACCCACCTATCACACCCATTAAATCTTCCATAAAAATACTACCAGATACAGAGATAACACAAATCTCACCTTCACCACCAATTCCAGGTTGCTGCAAAGAAAACAAAAGTGATGTGTCAAGAGTTTCACAGCTTCTCACTTAACAGGTCCTTATTTCTTGATTGACAAGACAACTTGAATCACTGTACCTTGAAGATATACATGCTCTGCACAACTACTGGTCTCTCAAGGCCTAGTTTCCTTCCCAGTTCCTGCAAGAAAATTTTCCAAGATTTAAGTTTTCTGCACGCTATTTAGCATTATTCTTTGAAGATATTTAAATTTCCTTTCACTGACAAAGTTACTCCCCCTGGGAATGTAGAAAACTAAAATTAACTACTCTGCAATTTATTTTTTTTCCCCCAAGACCATTCTAGGAAGCAGTAACAACTCACCTGCACCTTGGGGGAGTGAGTGATTTGCTTGAAGACAGGATCATAAGCATGTAGAGCTGAGGGGAAATAAAAGGCTCAGACAGAAGATTTCAGGAGGAGAAGGGAATGTGGCAGCTCTCAGTGATGAGCTGCAGACACCACAGCCAATCAGGATAATTGCAGCCAGAAACTTTCATCCCTCCTAAGATAGATAAATGTGTCTTATCACACCTAAGGTGATAAGATACTTACAGGTTGTACAATCATCATTAAAGACCATAAATATAATTAGTCCCTGGCCACAAACTGCACACACATAAAAGCCAGTGTACAACAGAGTGAACAAAATGGAATATTATGTGATTCAGTATTCTATCACAGAAGTGACAACCATTACCTATGAGCCTGAGGCATATGGGTAAATTAATCCTTTAAAAATACACCCAAAGACCTACCAGAAAAGTGAAGCACTGCAAAAAGAAGCTAGAGCTCATCTTTGGTGCCCTTCAGAGAGCCCAGCCAGCAGGTCAGTGTTTGTGTAGACTCTTGCTACAACCCAGCTCTGACAAAGCCACCACAAAGCAAGGACTCAGAGTTGTGCCTCCAGCTCATCCTGATCAGATTTGCCACAAGGACACATGCCCAAGTCCAGCAGGAGCTGCTCTCAAACAAGGAATGAGGCTTGGCCAAAATGAGTAATTACAGAAAATAAGACTAGAAAAGCCTTTTGGATGTTAAGTTGCTGGGTCAGCAGGAATCTACAGTTATTTCACTTCCCCTGAGGAAAAGCTGAAGTGTGACAATGGGCCTGGGAAGAGGAGAGTGTTTTTCTGAGAAAACCAAAGAACAAGAACTCTTAGTACTGAATTTCCCATTGTAGTGAAGTTTAGTCTGAACAAAGTTCACATTTGGAAGCAAAGGGAATCCTGTTCTCATTTTCTATGTATTGTTTGAAAACAAAAGGGATCAAAATGCAAGTTCAGAAACTGGGAGAGAAGTGGGTCAAACAGACCAGTAAGGGTTAAAAAAAAGGTGTTGATGACACCACAGGAGGGAGGGCAGCTGCAACATTGGCAACCCAGCACAGCACAGGACACAGTTTGGTCTGTACTGAATGTCACCAGTCTCAGGTGGTAAATTTTTAGAGCAAATCTCTTACATAAAAGAGCCGAGGGCTGAAGTCCAAACATTCACATGTCAGTGACTCTGAGCTATTCATCACTGAGAGGAAGTTTTTGAAAAGGATTGGAACAGAAGATATAGTCCTCTGAGAGCAGAGTGAGGGGCAGCATAGAGAGAATTGCAGACACAGTTATGTACAGTGAGTAGGTCTGGAGAAATCCTCATATCTGAAAACCACATTTCTTTTGTCCCTCCCTCGCCAAACCCCATTTTTAAACATACCATGGCCAATCTTGCTGACAGACTTCTCCTTTGGAACTAGAAAGTTACCTACAAAACAAAACCATAATTTAACATTGTTTGAAAAGCAGGAATCATTCCCTGAGCTGTAAACTGGCCCCCAATCCTTCAGTTAGCCTTTTCCCACTCTCTCTGTGTGGCTAACCCATGCCAGGGCTTACCTTTCTCATCCAAAACACCTTTCTCAAAGAAGAATCTAATCTTGTCTCCACTGGTTAGGAAATAATCCGAGCTACCCTGCCAGGAATAAGAGCCCAGTAAAGACAGCATCCTTGTAAAAACATAAATGAACCTCCAATCAAAGCATTAACACTTACCTGCATCTTTTTCCCACAAAGCCGCAGCATAAACAAAACACAGTGAAAAATCACTCATAAAAAGGCTTTCCACAACACTCCATATCTTGGTGCTGATCAGGGCTTTACAAAAACCTCTCACACAGAGGTTACCCTCGCTTTTCTTTTGCTGGCTGCCTGGAAAATAACCAGTTTTCTGTCTGCAGAACACGAACAAAGTGATCTGTGAGAGCTGCTTGTGGCTACCGGTGGTTGAAAGCACAGCAGAGCCACACAATGATAAGGCTCTTGGTAAGACCTCAGCAAACATTTGCAGAAAGCTGGAGAGCAAATTCCTCTCCTGGCGTCCTTCAGTTAGAAGGAAGAGTCATGTTCCAAGAGAGTGAATGAACCCTAACCAGCAATTTGCCTTTTCCCTTCCTCTTTCCAAGCTCTCCAACAGGGGCAGCCCTGCCCTGTTCGGTACCTGCGCCTGGAGCTGCTCCTCCTCCCTGGTGGAGAAGGCGGTGCGGCAGTGCGGTGGCACCTCCATCTCCGCGACGATTTTCTGGATCTGGCTCCTCATGTTATCACACTCCTCTGCGCTGAAAAACTGCTCCAGGACAAGGAAGCCATCCTTGTGGAACTAGAAGGGACAGGGTGACTGCTCTTCCCCAGAGTCCTTGGGGGAAGCAGCACAAAGCAAGACAAAACAGTTCTGGCCCTTTACAGGGTGAAAAACATCCCAGCTCCAGCTCTGCAGCCAGGCAGCATGTTCTTAATTTTTAATTTCAGGACGGGCTTCTGTTACAAAAGATTCATTAAGAGGCTGAAATTTCAAACAGTTAAGAACAATCTGTTTCAATCTCTCAGTCTACACAAAACAGAGATCTCATCACTAGAATCTTTTGTAGCTCAAGGATATCTTATCTAACACCTGTAACCAGCAGCTATTAAATTACCACTAACACAAACAGGGCAGTTATACCTATGTGCCAAATCAAAATGAGATCCCTTTACCAGCTGGAAAGCTTTGTTCTCTCTAAAGAAAAAAATTCCCTCGATTTCTCACAGTTCACTACACAATCCTGTACAAAATAAACTCTGTTGGCAGTGAACTCTGTTTCTTTATATAGAATACCCTGGAGATTATCCTTTGCCAGGAAGATTTCGAGTTCAGGGAAGAGAGCTGAGCAGTACAGACAGAAGGAGCACAGGAGAAATCCAGAAATCCAAGAGTTCTGCGGGACAAGCTGCCCCCAGAAGAATTTGCAGCCATGACACCCACACACTAAAATTAACATAACACAAGAAGCTGAGGAGAATATAAAGTGTTTGTAAAGCAGATCTTGGCTAGACCTGCTGACAGGTTAACTAGCAGTGACTGTATTTTACACACAGTGCCAGCTGCCTGCACTCTGGACACGCTCCCTCCCCGCAGAGCAGCTCTTACCTTCTGGATCTGATGCTGGGTTACAGATGCCATCGGGGCAAAGCTCCCCAGGTCCCACCACCGACACCGCGATGCCACCCGGGCTCTGCAGGGCTGACTCCCCGCCTCTCCACGTGATCCTCGTCCCAGCATGTGATAAAAGCCAGCGCTGGGAAGTTGGACTCTTGCACAGCTCCAGAGATTTTTGTCCCCAATGCCAGTTCTTTGTTCCTGGCAGGGACGTTCAGGACTGCACAGTATTGCTTTGGCTCTTTGTGGTCACAAAGCACACAAAAATTTTCTCTTCAAGTGCAATCACAAATTTGATGAACATTTGAGCTCCAAGGAGGAGCTCAAATTTTAATTAATAACCTAGATTTAAAAATAGGGCAGTTAAACTGGCAATTGCAGGGGTAAGTAAGATAAGGGGGTTAAAATAAGATTCAAGTGTGAAAACAAGATGTCTTAGAACAAATTTAAAGTAATGATTAGGGGTCTTATAGAGCCCTTTTTGCTTAGTCAGTGAGTCTTGCCAGCACTTCAGCATATCCCCTGAAAGGGCTCCCCAGCTCAGGAGATGACATACTAAAGGGTGGGAAAAAAGATCTTTCACTGGGGGTTTGGTAAAACCCATAGAGAATACTTCTACTATTTTCATTCAGAGCTGCTTTTTGGTAATTTACACCTTCACTTGCTCTGTTCACTCCTTTGCAGCTCCAGCAGCCCGTGCAATATTTACAAATAAGTACAGCAAAATGCATCCAAAGCTCAAACCAGAGAGCAAAAATGCAGAAAGCAGCTCTAAAAGGCAGAGGGAGGAACAGTTGCCAGCCCAGCGGTGGCGCTCCCAGCCAACACATCCCTCCCATTGGGAATTCCTGGGGAAAGTTTCTCTCTCTAGAAGAAAATGTTTGGGTTCTACAGGAAACACGGAAAACACCCTTGCAGCAGCACTTCACAAAAATAACACTATGGGGGCGGGTTCTTGCATCAGTCACCCAGCCAAAGGAAAACCCAGAAAAAGAAGGAATGCAAAATGCTCACAAGGAAAGTGTTTACATCCTAGCAACTGAAAATTCATTTAAAAAGAGGTTGTTTGAAAAAATTAAGTTTTCTATTCTGTAAAGGAATTGTGGCTAAAATCCCTCCACACCTTACTAAAACTTTATTTTATTTTAAATAAAGAGGAATTAGGGGTTTAACTTTTTTCAGACTTTCCCCTGTAAATCCCAAGAACATTAATTCAGTAGTTTAAAAAGCTAAATTCTGCCAGGGATTTCAACCACTGAGCTACAAAACTGGAGGCAGAGGAAAAAAAAAAAAAATCAGTCTCCAATACTGCAAAGCTCAAAAAAATATTCCAGTAGTTCCTCCTTCCTCTTAACAGTCTCTCACCAACTGATGGAGTGGAAAAGTTTTTAAGGAAGATGTGTGACCAGCGGGGAGAAAAAAACCAGCTGTAGGCTGTTGCCTGCAAGTCGATCGTGTGTGACCCACCTCACCCCTCCCTGAGAGGCAGCAATCCTGGAGAAACACTCCTGGAAAACACTCCCACGCCACTCCTTAGTCCCTCTCCGTCACTGTCGTGTCATGTCCTCCTCATTCCCACACACACTGGTTTTTTCCAGCAATTTATCACGTCACCTTCTCCACTCCCCACCTTACGCACACACGATGACTCCAGAGGCTGTTTTGGTTCATACCACAGCAGCAGACCACAGTTTTCCTGTTCCACGGAATGCCTTGAGCAACATAAACAGCAGATCGCAGCAAACAATGCAACAGCTACCAGGAGATAAAACCCATCCTGGTTCTAGGAGCTTTCCATGTCTGTCCTCCCATTCTTTGCCACTCCAGCTGTGCCCCTATTTTGAGGCTCAGAAAAACCTTTTCAGCAAGAGGAAAACCACTCTGGCCACACAATGTCCAAAAAAGGTCAAAGAGGAGGATGCCACTGTTGTAAAGCCTTCTCTCCCAGCAAGTTTACATAGCAAGGTTGACTGTACTTAGACAAAACTGGGAAATGGCTCCTTTTCCTTCCATTCCTCCCCCTCCAAGAGCTCTTTTTGCAAACTCAACATTTCCTCCTGCCAGCTCTGCAAAACTTCTGGCAAACTCCATTGAAGACTGCCAAAGCCCACCCCATGTCTGTAGGAAAGGTACAAATCAAGGGTTTCAAATGCCTTTTGGACCGGCATGATTATACCAATAAGGATTCCTGTTGAAGGCATTTGGAGCCAAGCCAGCTCAAACAGCTCAGCACTCACACCAAAACTGCTGTGGAGCTGCCAGGGTTATCAGGGAGGAAAAATTTCCACTGCACCCACATCACTTCTCCTGAAGTCTTTGACATGATCAGCAACAAGTGACAGAATATTTAATGAGAAACAAGGAGCAAAGGAAGCATGATTTCCTCAGCTCCTCAAAGACCAGGTAAATACTCCAAAAACTGAACCAGCCAAAAGGACCTGAGGTCCAGGTGAGCCTTAGATGACAAGGGCCATTTTGTCCTCTCCTTTCTTGGTTCAGTCCTGCATTTCATTAAAACTCATCAATAACCAGCATTACAAACTCCCACTCACCTGTTTCAAAGCCTGCTCATGTTCTGTCTGAAGTGGGGCCAATGGCACTGTGGTCAGGTAGTCACGGACAAAGGAAGTGAGGGAAAGCAAAACACAAGAGAAACACCTTTCTACACCATAAAAGAGCTGCACAGAAACTCCAGCTTTCTTTGCAAGTCACAGGCTGATTGTAACACATCAGAACTGGGAAAGCCACTATCTGCCAGCATTTCCAGTTAAGAAGCCCATGGAGAAGGCAGATACTGAAATAATTTACCAGCCTGAAGACAATTCCTATCACAACAACCTTAAATTCAGCAACGGAAACTGCTTCAGACAGTTGTTGAAGTGATAGTGAAATCTGTGACACAGCCCCAGCATGTCCTAGAGCAGTACCTCTTTCTCTGTACGTCTACTCAATTCATAAAGGATTGTCGTAATCCACAAGGACTTCTGTAATGAGCAAAAGAATCCAATAATCCTTTACAATAGCTGGAATTATTAACATCTGTCTTTTGAAAAGTGACATCATGGAAGGCTGGCTGCCTTCACAGACAGGAAACACCAAAGAAAGCAGACATAGAAAGAAAATGCAAATTAAAACTTTTATTCTGGTGAAGTGTCCAGTTGTACAAGTCTTTCAGAGCAAACAAGAGCAGCCTTCAGTGCTCATGGGGAAGGTGCTGTTGCTCAGCTGCCCCAACAATCCCATGTACAAAGTGAACGTCATGATTCTGAAATGTTACACCAAGTTGCAGATCCCAGATGCCAAACCACAGTCCTGCTTGTGCATTTACACAATGTGAGTGAACCATGTTTAAGCCATGAGTAGTGACTTATTGAAATGCACACATTTGCCAGCTGTAAAGATGACTTGGGCTCAGTAGTCCCCTTCTCATTAAGGCTCCTCCAGAAAAACTCTTCCATTGTCCAAAAAAATTCCTTTAAAGTACACAGAGGGAGGAAGGAATGGAAAATTCCAGGAATCCTAGATTAAGTCTTTGTGTGAACTCACACAAAGTTGCCCTTTGCCACTGGGGCCCAGCAATTTGAGTGCTGCTACCTTTGAAACTGGATTTTGGATATGAGATTCCTGGAGGATTTCATTCTCCCAAAGCAGCTGAATATTAACCCACTGCCACAGGTGGAGGGAGAAGGGTCTGAATCAAACTTTAATAATCCTGCCCCATTCCAGTTGTGCTTTGTACACTGTTAGAATGAGGTAAGACAAAATTCAGTTTTGGCACATGCTCAGGAAAAGTACATTATCCACTGTGGCCAAACAGTAGGGTTAAAAATGGAAGAAAAAAATTTCAAGTTAAGTTTAAACAATAATTTCACTAGTCAGAATCCCCACAGCCTTACCTTAGGTGACTCTCAGAGCAGGTGACTCTGCTTACAGTATGACAATGTTGTCTGGCATTGAGAAGTCACCCCAGAAGTTAGGAAATCTCTCCATGGTTGAAGGAAAAAGAATCCAAGGGATGCGTTGGCTTCAGGCAGGCACTGCTACAGATACACTCCAGGGAGCAAGTGCCTCTGGGGAGACACTGTATTAACAGATCTCTAGAGAAGGCACAGCTATTCATGAGGGGGAAAAAAGTCAGTCTTCCCCTGAAAGAGGACTAAAAAAATGCGTAAAAATCTAAAGAATTCAAACCATGTGAGTTCCATTCTAAAGCAGGAAAAGAGGTAAGGAAAGGAAACAATGTCACAGCCTAGGAATCAATACAATTGGAAACTTTTTTTCAGACAACTCATCCTCTGCAAAGGATGTGTTATTGTTCTCAAAATTCCTAGAATCAATTGCTAAAGAGAAAAAAAAAAGAAAAAGAAGAAAAAAAAAAGAGGACTTTATGTAGTTCAGCAACAGAAAGCCACTCAATACTATTTACAGTAATGAACACCAAGAACTTTAATTAAAATTGAGTGAGCTAAATGGAGTGTATAAATTGTAATAAGAAATAAAAAATGAGGTAGGATATTAAAAAGAAGTGACAATTAATATGAAAGAACAGCACATCATGAAAGATACCTGTAACAGCTATTTAACCACTCAGACTAACAGTAAATTACTTCAGCTGCTACTCCAGCTGCTGAATTAAGTGGGGATCACATAATAAAATCAGAAAGTAATCTGAAACACAAAACAACTTCAGCTAACATTCCAGTGCATAGTGTCAGAGTACAGCACAATTTTACACATTTAATAGGTTTGGTATTCCTTGCCTTTCAGCTGGTTCAAAATAATTGCAACTTATCACTTTTTGGGGTCTTTAGCAGGAAAGGTAAAGAGCATGTCACTAACCTTCAATCCTAACATGGGATCCTTGTGTTCTCCAAGAACTTGTTCAGCTCAGAAGTGCTATTAAGGAAACAGGTGGGTTTAATGCAAGTTGCTGTATGGTTTAGCAGCTAATAAATAATCTGAATGCTTTTTGTGAACGAACAGATCTGTGTCAGAAATAAACCCCCTCAGCTTCAGTCTGATGGAAATTTAAAGGACAATACAGAATATTCATGGATTGAACACTGACAAGTGAGGATGGATTGCTGATGTAAAGACACCCCTCACAGAATGAGCAATCCAGAAAAGTCTGGGAAGTGACTTGCTCTGCTGTGGGTTGAGTTTTGCAGCAGTCCTCAGTCATAAACATGTTCAGGATTCATGGTCTAGATCCTATCCTTGGAAACTTTAAAGCTTTTCCATATCATTATACAAGGCTGATACTCTGGAATTAAAAGGGAGACCAAGCAGCACACGTCAGAACTAAATACTACACACTGCTGTCTTTCAGAGTGACAATGTATTTGTGTCACCTGTGTTTCCAGTACAAAACCTTGCCAGACTGCTCATCCCCATTTTGCCATACAGGGAGCTCTCAAGCCCCAGCAGCCATAACCAAGAGAGTTAAGCTTGGATTATTCCAAAAGCAGCACAAAGCTGGCATTTTCATGCATGATCAATATTAGCCTGTCTAACAATTGCTTTGCACACCTCAGGCCCAGGGCAGTCCCTACTCAGAAAGCAGCAGGAGCACAGCACCATGACTTGGTCAGGAGCTGGAGGCAGTCCCTCCCTTCTGGCAGAACAGCCTCCTGTTCACCCAGCCTGCTGGGATACAGAGCTGTTCAGGGGGCATGCAAGCTTCTAGAAGCACACATTCAGGAGCTGCTTATAGAAACTCTAACCCAGCTGTGCAAAGTTTAGGTTGTATAACTAAGACCATATCTGGAATCAAGAGCACTCATCTCCAATCTAGAAATTCCAGAGAAATCTCACTGCCTCTGTGAGCCAGGTGAAACTCCCAGGGGTGCTTGGCCCTTTCAGCCTTGCCTGGTCTAAAATACATAGATAATAAAAATCACCCAGTGGCCTTGAATAGCAAACAGAGTCCATGTCTCCATTCAGTGGCCATTACCCTCCAGTGTTATCTTTTATGACAGACTAAGGAAAAAGTTTCCTTCACCATCCAAACAGCCCCCACATGCACCACAGGGAACTGACTGGAAAACAGCATTTCTGTAGCTAAGCCTGAAGCCATTCCTGCTTTACTCATGAAGCACCTAGCAATTTCTGTCCTTTCTGTGATCCAAAATGCTCAGGCAAATAGAAATACAATCCAATCAGCATCAGTCCTTCCCCATCCTTTCAGCTGTGGCCCCAGCTCTAACATAATTTCAATACACTAACCCTATTAGAAGACAGAAAAGCTTTTACAGTACCTTGCCTCCCAGATAGAGATTTAATTATATTATCCCCTGGACTGTTTAGATGTTTCATAATGAATGGACTAAGGGAAGCAAGATTTACATTTTTTCTTAAAAGCAGTTTTATAAACAGGTCTCCTGATTTTAATGCAGCTTTATTTAAGCATCTGAACATCAATAAATCCAGAGTCCAGTTAACATTGTTCATGGTTTCAGCATATTTAGTATATATATATATATATTTCATATCTTACATCTGATGAAGAGAGCCACACTGTGCCTTACTGCCCCAACATCCATGGGATCACCACAAACCAGGTGATAAGCCAGGGCACTCTCTGGCAGCTTGTCAGGCATCACTCTGGAGCTGGATGTAGCCTACCCCTTTGTACACATAGGAGGCCTCCAAACTTCTCATGCCCCAGCTTGCAGCACTGCACCTCGGAGCCAACCTGCTGGTCTGATGCAGATTGTTACCACCAGGACCTGTAGGTCCAGGCACCTCCTCTTCCTCCTTCTGATGGAAAAACGAAGACCTTTGTGTCCTGGAGGCATCTTAACCACCCCACTTTAAACTGTTACACATTATCTACCTCTGCCAGCCCAGAAGATTGAGGGGTTTTTTGTCAAATACCACCAAACGGGTCAGACTTGTTTCAGTAAAGGCTGCTCTGTTCCAGGAAGCCAGAAGAGATCAGTCCACAGAGGATTCTCATTCTCCTCCTAAACACTGAGGGAATGAAAAGGGAAGGAAGAAACAGGAGGACAAGATTTCTTTTCCAGCACTAGGTTCAATCAGCATTAGCCTCTTATTTAGGTCAAGAGGTGTAACAGGAACTGACAGCTGTTAAAGTGAGGGGAACAAAAGAATAGATCAAGCAGCTCTCTAGAATGCATCCATGAAAAACACTGGCAGAGCATCCAACAACTTAATTGTGGGAGAAGGCAGAATAGGGGACAAGAGGTGCAGAGGAAACCTGAATTTCCTCTCCAACCCAACGAGAGCCCCTGACACACTGGCCAGTTATACATTTCTACTTGATATGCAATAAAATACCAGTAATTAAAAAGTAACTTTGAACTAAAATCCAGAAGCAACTCAATGCTTCTGAGAGAGCAGATTAAACAGTCCAACTGCTTTTTATCCAGATCTCCCACTTGCAATATAACCATCCACTTCAGAACAGGCTAAAGCCCTGGAATTGTGTCAGTTAGTGCCTCCAGGACATCAGCTGGAGAAGGATGCTGTGATCTACTCACCCACACAAGTGACTTGAAATCATTACAGTAGTGCAATCTTAAAGGAGCAGACAGTTTGGTTCCTTCTCCAGGGGCAAAGAAGGTGTGGAGTGTGCAAAGGGGAAAGAGAACCAGTAAAAAAAAATTCTGCCTTCAAGCAGCTGTGAGATGTTAATCATAAAATCCTAATGCCAGCATCTAGACAAAAATCAGCTGTCTGTGCCCTATCCCACCCAACCTGGGCCTCACTGACTGAATCTGAGTCAGAGGGGAGCAGTACCAGCTGCCAGAGAGATGGAGGTTCAAGAGGTTTCCTTGTCTCTTGATCTTTGCTTGCAGGACACTGGATTCCCTCGGTCCCTGACACATATAAGCCCTATATGGAGCAATGCAGCAATCCCCACATTCATTTTCTCCTCCATTCAAAGATCACTTCTCACCAGCACCATCCACCTCACCCCAATTCCTGTCCAGAAGAAGAGCAACATCTCTAATTCCCCATGG
This sequence comes from Anthoscopus minutus, assembly GCA_013399455.1. Lineage (NCBI taxonomy): Eukaryota > Metazoa > Chordata > Aves > Passeriformes > Paridae > Anthoscopus > Anthoscopus minutus. Next base: position 85,539 of record VWYI01001352.1, on the reverse strand, counting down.
GCCTTGCTCAGAGGCCAATTAATCTGTCTTCATCCTCATCCTGATCCCAAGCGTCCCCCATCCAGCATTTGAGGCAAGAAGCTGACTCATTCAGAGTCATGTTTGTCAAGGACTCCTTGGCCAGTTTGATTGTGATTGGAGTGGAGAAAGGGGAGCATCTGGGTGAAAGGGGACTGAAATGGCCTTTTGCTTCCTTCTGTAGTTGATCAGAGGCTTTTCCCTTTTCTCAGGTGTTCAGGCTTGCTCTTTGTCTGCCCTCCACAAGCGTTCTTTGACCTCCAAGGGCAGGGTGTTGAACAGGTCCTCCTCCACCACGAGCCCGCTGCGTTTCAGCAGTGGGCACTCTCCCAGCTCCACAGGCAAGCACTCCAGGCGGTTCCCTCGCAGCTCTATCTGCGACAGATTCGTCAGCTCTCCCACCCTGGAGGGCAGTGACTGCAGCACGTTGTTTCCCAGGTTCAAGGTTCTCAGCTTCCTGCACTGGAACAGCTCTGGTGGGAGACTCTCAATCTGAAAAAAAGAAACCAATCATAGGCAAAGTCACCAGCAGACATGGCCATGCCTTCACAAGTGACCAACAAGCCATCACGAAGCTCCAAGGTTTACAGAGCCACTGTTTTAAATCATCCATTTCTCTCTTGAGTGAGTTCCTGCTTTCTGAGCTTCCAGCTTTGGGTGCTTCAAGCACTATGATTGTATGGATTCCTCTTTCAGACACTGCACTAGTTACAAGAGCCCACCAGTGGTGGTGGCTAAAGCAGATATTGTCTTCAAGGCCAGGATTAGAGGACCAGAAGCCTGCTCATAGCTAACCTATATTGTCACATGCTTTCATCTGTATTGGCTTCTTTCCATTCCAAATCCTTTATTCTGCCATTGGACCTTAGGTCCTTTGCTTTAAGAAGCCATTCTACAGTTGACATTACACTGAACAAAGACTGGATTTAATCAGGACTTCTAGTTGGGCTGTAAGGTGAGCAGAGGCTACATGAGTACAACCTCCTGGTCCTGAGAACTGGGAATCTTCTTCCATCATTTCTGCAGGGCTTTGAAACATTGCAAAGACTTTCTAGGCTCCAAGTCACAGGGGTTTTTTACAGTGTCACAATACAACAATGAAGCTACCAGCTGTTAGCTTTGCCAGCACCACGTTCAGGTAACCATGAATCACTAATTTAATAAGGCTTATTTCCAGCAAATCCTTGTAATAGTCCTGTCACCTCACACAATTTCTTACTATGGGCAAGGTTTAGCAAACACAAGGCTAGAAACTAAATGCAGCAATTCGGGATTCTCCCCTTAATACAAAGGCTCAGCTTGGAGGCTATTGTTTGCCTTTAAAAGCAAAGGTGACTTTTCTAAAACTCAAATTATGTATCATATCCTTCATAGCTAAAATAGTTTGTAATCCATTCAGAATGAGGAGGAGTCTAAGGAAAAGCCAAGATGAAACTAGACCAATTAGAGACAATTCAATGCAGTCATTGTAACTGGTACTGGAGTGTTTTGCAAACAGCAACATATGATCACAGACTCTTGAAAATAATAGAGTTATTTGAGGGACAAGTATTGGTTTAGGAAGGAAGCAATGTGTTATAAGAGCCTGCTTTCCAGAACAGGACAGTAGTGCCAGCCAACTCCACAAGTCTCTGTTTACTAAGACTGCTAAGCTAGGAGAGGACATTGAGATAATTCCTGGCTTTAGGAAGTGTCAGTCTACCAGTTCTTGTGTTTCTTGCTGTCACCATTTACTGGGAGTAGCCAGGCTGTCACAGCTCCAGTAACTCTGGCTTGCCCAGGTACCTGGTACAGGTTGGCTGTTCCATGGGGTCCTCCCCACCTTTTGTTTCTGAGCACACCAGAGCAAAGGCTGCTTCAGCCTTCCCATTGCATGTTTTAGTTCCAGACAGAAATGGGTGGTGCCACCTTATGCTGCAGGAAATAGAGCTGCCTCTTAACTCCTTTCATCCAAGAAATGCTCCACCCCAAAACTGCAGAGGATACCCTGCAGATTAACCCTTGGGAAGCTGCGCTAGGAAGGCTCCCAAGGCATCAGGCAAATGGTGCAGAATTATCTGAATTCCTAATAGTAACATACCACAAAGCTTACCAGAGCTTCAGCCACCCACACAAACAGATGTGCAACTCTCCAGTGCCAGGAAGCACCAGTGAGCAGCTGTTCAGCTGGAATGGCTGAATGACTGCCCCTTGTCTGCCCCTACCCTGCAGAGGCACAAGCATTTAGATACTAACCTCAAAATATGGCTGGAGTTTTAGGAACCCTGTCAAATACTGAAATGCATTAGCAATTAAATACTTGATTTGAGAGCACTTCTGTGAAAAGCCAAACCACACTCAAACTGCTCTGTGTCTCTCACAAGCAATCTGGCAGTGTTCAGCAACAGATCTTGTTATCAATAGTAGGAAGGACCTTGATGTATGACAGTGAAAACTAGCACTGCTCTAGGACAATTCTGCTTGGTCCCAGAAGAAACTAGAAGCACCTAATTATGTCTGTCTGCAATTTGTACTTATATTAGAGGCTCTTTCAGTTTTAGGTGATAATAAACTCCAAGGCAAAGAGTCTTCCAGGAGTTTACAGACAGAATGAAAAGCTTCAGCTTTGTAAATGGTAAATGAAGTCTCCTTAGTCTTAAACAAAGGAACAAAAAACTAGACATGGGCATAGCTTGCTTTAAGCAAATAAACACCCTCCTACACAAGCCAAGAAACAGCTTATGGTAATCAGGCAGTGGACCACACCTGGTCATCCTCTGTAATCTGTCCTGCACTTAGACTGACACAAAAAGCACACATTTACAAGACCAAACTATGGAGTAGCCCCTGCAAACTCCTTAGAGTACCAAAGTACTCTCAGGAAAGCTGTAAGCCAGACATGCATTGCCAACATGGCTGCTACCATAGTGTATGTACACATCTGAAGTAGACAGGTATAAGCATATCATTTTAGATTAAGAATACAGTTTCTCAGATCTCCATTTTAAGCCCAAAATCAATGTAAATCTAGAGACTACATGCTTCCAACTGCAGAGAAACAACTGACTTGCAGGGTTTCTAAACAACCTCCAATTGGCACTTGGAAGCAGTCTCACTTAAAAGAGGAAATGCAACAGAACAAGGACTCTTGGAAGACAGGCTTGCCCTGGAGCTATCTCCAATGTTTGGCCTTAGATAAACCCCTCAGAGAGATACAAAAGCAGCACCAGTTGTATCCACAGACCATTGTAGCATGTTTAATCACACAGATAACAAAAGTGCCAGTACTATTTCCTCACACAGCAACTCATTTCTTTGCTCACTTACCCTGTTGGCTGTCACAGCCAGATTCTGTAGGTTTTGAAGAAGTCCAACGTCTGGTGGTATGAAAGTTAAGTTGTTGTGGCTGAGATCCAGGTACCGAAGTTTTCGGCAATAGAAGAGCTGGGTAGGGATCTTTTCTATCTTGTTACGATTCAGGTAAAGGCGTTCTAAGTTGGTCAGGTTGCCTATCTGCATGGGGATGTAGGCAATGTGGTTGTACCACAATTTAAGGCAAGTGAGACGATGTAAGTGCTGGAAGCTGATGATTTCCTCAATGGTCTTTAGGTTGTTGTCCTTCAGGTCTATTTCCTGCAGATTGTGGAGGCTAAAGATAGAGTGAGGAATGCGTTCCAAGTCACATCGGATCAGTTCAAGCTCTGTCAGGTTCACCATCTTCTTAAGGCTGTTGAGGACAATGAGCTTGGTGCCCTCATTGTTGATGGAAAGCTTCTGAAGATGCACACCAACATCAGTCACTACCTGTGGCAGCTTGGTGAGGTTACTCTTCATCCTCAACACCTTCAGCCTCTTCAGCTCCCTCAGTCCATCTATCACAATGTACCGGTTGTTTTCAGCACTCAAATTCCCTGTCAGGTGAAGCTCCTCTAGTGTCTTCAGGCTATAAATCCAAAGAGGAATCTCCTTAATGTCTGTGAACTTGATGTGGAGAGATTTCAAATTCTCCCTCAAGAAGGCAAGGGCTGGGGCCTCAATTTTGGCAGCTGTGTGGTAGAGCCACAGTTCCTTAAGGCTGGTGAGCTGAGCAATGCTGGGGGGAATAGTGACATCAGGGATAAGCTCCAGCTTCAAGACCTCCAACTCAATGAGGTCAAAGACTGTGTCAGGAATGCCACTCAACATGAAAAGATGCAATTCCAGCTTATCCTGAGAGTTTTTGGTGATCCTCTGGCGTAGTTTCTCCAAAGTCCACTCATTGTTGAGGTTCAGCTGCCGCAATTTGTTCTCACTCACCTCTGACAGAAAGACAGCAAAGCGCTTGGAGTAGAGTGGGTCATACTGATCGATCAGATGGAGCATAAAAGCAAAGTCATTTTTCACATCAGGAATGTCACTGTAACTGCTTTCCTCCCGAATGGACTCAAAGGAGTATTTCTTGAGAGACCTCCTCAACATCCACCACAGCGTGTACATGCAGATCAAACCATAGAAAATCACCAGACTGATGTAGAAAGAAGCCAAGATTTTGAAGAGAGTGGCCAAAGGATGAGCACAGCGGTACATCCTGTAGCCAGTCAAGCTCTCAATGTCCACTTTACAGTCTACATCAAACGTTATGTTGTTGACATAGTACACAGTATAGCAAATTATCAGAATGAACTTGATTACTTTGATTATGGTCTGTCTCATGTACAGGCGATAAACTATGTCTCCCTCTTCCACATGAGTACGGAACTTTTTCACTTTCTCAAAGAGTGCTTTGGCTTGCTCGCCTTCCTTTTTGTCCAAGACACCAGTCTCAGACCTGTCCACAATCCCTTGCTCAATTCGAGACTTTGTCCTCTGCAGCATGGGAACAGTGGCTTCCACATCCTCACTGACCGTGGAGGATTTCTTGTCCATGGAGCCATTCATTTTTCCAAATGCTGGTTTGGTATCACTCTCTTCCACCACTGTCTCAGACAATGCTCTCGTTGTCCATGGAGAGTCAAAACACTTAAGCAAAATAGACACAAAGTGCTCCAGCTTGGAGCTGGTCCTTGGGAACTTGAACCAGAAGTTGCTACAAGCCAGAAAGATGAGGGTATGTAGCAGCACTAGATAAGGAAAATACTTGGCAAACCAGTGAAGACGGTTCTCATAACACACCGCATCCACATAGTTGTACTGGTGCCGGTCCAGATCGTACCGGATCCCTGTAGGCCCCGAATCCGCAGAGGGAACAAGACTAGTGTTGTAGTAGGTACGCTCCGGGGCTGCCGCTGTCCATCCCCTGACAGAGTCATTGCAAGAGTCTTTGGTAACCCATTTACAGGGCAAACAAATCATTTTGTCCTGTGTGACCTGGAGTGTCCCTCCAAACACAGCGATCATCAGCATCACTATGGAGATGTAGTCCGTGAAGACGTCCCACCACGGCTTCAGGATGCGATAGGCTGGCTGAGTATCAGCGAAGTAGCGCAGCTCGGTGACTGGAATCATGATTCACCTGGAAGCAAACCAGAAACAGCTTAAAGGGTTTTGCTCTGCTCTTCAAGAGGGCATGAGAAAACACATGTTAAGTGCTGGCATAGCAAAACTGGGATTAGACAAGATGCAATTACAAGTGACTGTGAGACAGATGAAGGAGGCTGCCTGTGAGTCATTTGCTACAGCCCGGGCAGTGAAGTTTGTTCAGCCTTCCCTGACAGACAAATTGTCACAAAACTTCAGAACTGGTACTTACTGTTAGCAGACCGTGGGGTAAGAGGCACTTAAAGAAAGCTCACAGGGCAGACTTAACTCCCTTGACCAGACCGGTATTTGGAAATTAACTGTTTTATTTAGGGATTTCATTTCAGGGATGAAGGAATTTGCCAGCACTGCCAGAAGTGATAAAATCTACACATAGAGCATATTTCTCAATGGTCTGCTACTGCTTCTACATAAAATTCTGAATATGGCTAGCTCTCAGATTGAAGGTGCAAGGAAAAAGATCCACATACAATACACTTACGTTTCCTATAACCACTTCACTGATGAAACTCATTATGAAATTCATAAAGCAAGTTGGAAAAGAGAAGAAACATTTCTCAATATCATGACTTTTCCAAGTAAGTAGTTTTGGCTTCCTTCCTTTGTGGTAATTCTCTAAGGAAAGATTAGCTACTTGCCTTCTGATAAATTCAGTACTGAAATGCTGTAGCAGCTGGGTTTTTGCCTGCCTTCAGAAACAGAGAAAGGGGGAAAAATATTTTGAAGAATTTGCTTCTCTGACCAGCCATTCCCATCCAGAGTTCATCTCAGCTGGGATTTAAGTGTCACAAAGGAAACCAAAAGGTTCTGGGAAGCACAGGCCTGATGGCAGTGCTTGTTCTGTCCTTTAGACTTGCAGATGAAACTTTAAGCATGCTCTTCAACAAGCCATAGAAAGCCCCAAAGCCTGACTGATCCATGGATAATGCATAAATCACAACATTTCCGTGGAAGAACATGGAGTCACTAACTCATTCTAAGGATGGTGAAAAAGCAGTAATACCACAGCATCCTTCTAGTAAAGTTCAAGAGCAAGACAAGCACTAATCTTGCAGTCATTTTAAAACTCACACAATTCAAGTGTAAAAGAAAAAACAAAAATTCAACTGTGTTACCCAAAGCCATAAGCTTTAATCTGTACAGACAGTCCAACAAGTCCTGGAGGGCTGAAAGCTCCATATCACTGGCTGGGACAAAGCCTTCTGTGACAAGGGGAGTGCCCACACCACCTAGCTTTGGTAGAATTCAAGTTTTTATTTAAAATTAACTTCCAGCATTGAACTGCAAAGAAAGCCTTTCCTAACATAAACTTAGAAAGCACCACATCCCCTAGAGACACTAAATACAGAACTCTATTCTTTGGTTTGCTGTTTACAACAATAAATGGTTCAGTGACAGCTTTGGCTCAGTGCTGCTTGGGAAGGCTTCAAGCAACGGCAAGTGGTAGATTGATAGATGAAAACCATTCCTGAAGTAATGTTTTTCCTTCTGCCCAGGTCCAACATGACCTACCACAAAAGACAGACTGTGGAAATGCCACCTTTTTTTCTTTTATGAGCAATTTTGAGAGAAAAAGTGGCACTATCTGTTCTAGAAATTCAGTAAAACAAGGAACGGCAAATCTATTAAAGATCAACCAGTAAAGTCACAAACAAGAGATGAAAACAGCCACCTACAGCACTGTCAGAGGAAAAAGATTTCCTGTAGGACTGCAGGAGCCCCTGAGAAGTGGCTGACACACCCCTGCAGAAGGAACTGCACTAAACAGGGCAGGAGAATTGTGTATCCACAGGGGAAGGAGCAGGCAAAGCTGAACTTCTGGACAGCACCTGAGCAGCCAGAGTGACAAGGTGTTCAAAGCCTCCCTCCCAGCTCTGTGACTACCTTGCTGCAAGCCCTGGGCCAGGCATTTCAGCTTCCTCCTCAGAATACATCTGCCTCAGGGAGGGGAGAGCCCATGTGTGAGGTGCATTTAGGAAAAGCTGTCTGTGCATACTACAGAAATAACAACTGCAGGATAAAGCTCTCTCTGCACACCAGAACTCCTAAAATGAATCCAGCAGTTAAACAGCTATTCATGAAAGAACCTACTCCTATTCCATATTGAGGGGAAAAAATATGTTTATCTCTTTCCTCTTGCCTTGATACCACATCTCTTCAAAGATCCTTCCTGCTTCCTCCTTCATCCCTCTTGGTAGAGAAACGTGTAGGAAGTATCAGATCCTTCACAGTAGGATTATGATACTGGGATGATCTCTTTTCAGGAATTGGGGTCTCATGACACCTGCAAACATGAGTTGTAGTGCTGGGTTCACTCATTTTGCTCAATCCAAAAAATGCCTAATTCTTTCTCACATGAAATGAACCTTCTACTCACATTGATTTGTAGCTCAGGACACATAGGAAGGAAACCAAAAAGATCAGCACAGCTGGCTCCCTAATTCTGCTTACCAGTTAGGTGGGGTAGGAAATCCCCCTTTACACCGTGCACTTATAAGACAGCTAAAAGAAAGTCATGTGCATCCCTTGAGAACCTATTACAGTTCAGTGTCAGCAATTAACAGGGTGGAGCAGGAAATCTCCTGCCTCCCAGGAACAATGACAGAGGCACTAGAGGAAGAAAAGAACATTGACAGCAAATTCTCACTCCAGGCAGTAGTGGAGACCCCACCGAAGTCTTTTTAAAGAGGAACAATAAAACTAGAGGCCACCTCTGCAAGGGCTGGAATTTGCCACGCCTTATCTAACTTTATTCCAAGCATCTGCAGTAAAATGGAAAAGCAGAAACTTGAAAAAGTAGATGGGGAAAGTCACATGCCTCCTCACTCACATTCCCTGTGCATGCAATCCAATTCTAATTCCTGATGGTTCTACATCAGGAGATGTATCTTGTCATCAAATGTCATCTTTCTTTTGTGAACTCCATCTTGTAATCGTTTTAGAACACAATTCTTGTTGCAACATTATCCATGCTGGATTATAGCAGTTTTGCTGCTGGGATGGATGACAACAGCAGACAAGTCAGATTCTCAGGGGTTATCTCCGTCACTTGATTCTCCCACGCACTGAAGGATTCTTCCCACAAGGACTGGGATTTCCACCACTCTACAGGAAGAAAACACGCAGGCAGCTGCAACACCAACTCTCCCAACACAGGCAGGAGAACAGCAGGACTTACATGGAAGGTACCATTCTGGCATAGGACTGGGAGCAAACCTTGCATGAAGAGAGCTGGCCAGAAATAGTTACCTCCCTTTTGACCAAGGGCAGACCAAGATTCCCTGGACCAGAACACAGGAGATTACAAGCTTCTGCTCTTTTTTAAGGATTCCAGGACACTTTGTCAGCAGCAAAATATTCACTGTGGAGAGGCTTTATTGGCCAAGCCACTTCTATCACACAGCCTCACCAAGGGCTGAGCACAGAACACCTGAACTGAGTGAGTTTATAGGCAGGAACTACTATGGAAAAGGAAGTTCAGTGTCAGGTGGTGAAGAAGGACCCAAGCTCCTTCATATGTACTTCAAATTGTAGAACCTTCCAGCTGGAGCTCAGAAGCAGGCAATGTATCTGCAGTGCAGTTACCCCTGCCACAGGGAAGTCATCAATACTGATATTTTGAAAGAGTGATTAAGTTGAAGGACAAGTTGACTTCATTAAACTTGCTGATGTAAGCTGATACATCAAAACTTCTCTGTCTAAACTCTGTCAACTTATCAGACATATAAGAAAGCTTTCCAAAGGTATAATTAAGTACACAGGTTTTGGAAAGGGGTGAAAGGGGAAGAGAAATCTTACAATTGGCTGTCTCAAAAATGTTTCAAGTTTTGCATTCCACAGACCTTTCCTTGCTACCACACAAGCCCTGAGCAGTCCCTTATCACCTGCCCCCTCAGAAATGACTTTATATTTCTGGGCTTCAGCTACATCAAGCAACACTACTTTCAGGTTTTCTCTATCCAGTATAGAACCACCTCAGGACAGTTTAGAGCAGCAACATCTGAGATTGTTCAGTAAAAGATCTGTAAGCTAAAGCCTCACTGTCATACAACAGGATCAATCCAGCCTACATAAATATGCTCCTGAAATATTTACACATTCCATGTTTGGCTACTACCTACTTCTTCAGGGCCTGCAAATTCACCTGGATTCAGATTTGCATGCCACCAGGGACCATCTCTGCCTCAGACTGCTGGGCACAAACCTACAGCCTCCCCTAATGCTGAACAGGCTGATCCAAGTGAAGGAACAGCAGTTCCAGACTTATATAACCAGCCTGCCAAACCTACCCAGCCTTCAGCCAACCATAAGCATCACCAAGTACTAATGCTATGTTTTACCAAACACACCTGGAGGAGAAAGATAATCACTCATGTTGGAATAACAGAGACATTCTGAACAAACCACACCTACACAGTAAAACCAGTCAGAAACAAGATTAAACTTATCTAGCTGACAGACATCATAAAAACAGCAAGTACCTTCTTAAAGGCTGACAGAGCTGAGAGAATGAATGCTTCCCACAAACCACAGGTATTAACAGAGCAACTACTCTCTGGTTTGGACAAATCCTCTATCCAAAACCATTTAATTTCAAAAACTGAAGACTGACCTATTGTCAACAGACACCTAAGCTGAACAGTGCTTCAGATTCCTGCCTGCAGCTGCTGGCCAGCACATCCAGCCTGGGACAGAGTGAACAGAAACAACATCACTGTTCTGTTTCACGGACCAGTTTGTCAGCTTGACTCATCATTGCTGAATACTTTATCCAGCCTCCTCTTTCCTGCGGGCCACTCTGTTACTAACAAAGCTAGTGGCCAAAAAGCACTCACATGCACAATCTCAGGGCACACACAAGAATGCACACAACTCCCTGATTCAAAGAAAATCTTCACCTTTAGCCACATGCAGCTTTCAAGTGAGTAAGTTTCACAAAACACTTCCGGGTAAGCAGACATGGATGAATTTTATGTTGAATCTTGCAACCCTTTAGTTTCATTTACACATACTTCTAATTACCAGTTGATTTCATTTTAAGACTGTGTACTGCAAAGCACAAGTCTAACCCTGCTGACAGAATTTCTTACCTCTAAGAAGCCCAGAGAAAGAGGGAGTTGTTCAGGTGCTGACAGCATCAGAGGTGGACAAAGGAAACAAAACCCTTGATGCTTTCAGTACTACAGCTCTGATTATTAACGAGCTACAACATGTTACAGTAAGTTTTCAACAGAGCCGAGCTTCCCTCCCCAGCAAGCTGCCACCTGAAATCCTAAAGAAAGGCATGACACAGAGCTCTTTGTTCAAAAATCAGGAAATGCAAGAGCTTACTGGGCAGAAATGGGACTGGGATTTTATGTTTCTCCCCCCATCCATGTTTATTAGGTC